>OY282470.1:24278366-24764924 GCA_958295575.1 Leucania comma | reverse complement strand
AAGAAAAATATAATTTAACACGGTGCCAGAAAAACATTCAACAGCCATTTCAAATAATGGCTGAAAACTAACCTAAGCTCTCTCGAGAACGTTTGAATGAGTGACAATGGCTCTAGAACACAAAAGGCAACTGAAGGACATAAGTGGGCTCAACCCAAGAGCGAGACAAGACGTTTAATAATTTCCCACTTCAAAAAAAACTTAATCTATCCTCGGTCGACCGCTGGGCACGATTCCCAAAGTACCTGAGGATGAACGACGCTACTGATGGCGACTTGGGAAGAGGTGGCGAGATGACCTAGACGCCTACCCCAAGGGCTGGCTCGAAGTTGTTCGAAAGAAGAGTACCTCGAAGAAGTTGAGAAAGGCCTTTTCCCAGCAGTGGGAAAGTATAAGCTAAATAAAAAAGCTAAGGAGTGGAATTCCCTGCTGTCTGTGTTTCCTGATAGTTATAAACTAGGAGTCTTTAAGTCAAGATTGAATAGATTACTTCAAGGTAAGCGTGTTTTATCGTCGGCCACATCTTCGCTTACCATCAGGTGAGATAGTGGTCAAACGCGATTTTTTATTTTTATTTATAGGCACAATAAAATAAGCCATATCATGAACTGGCCAATTCTACGATATGGCTACAACAGATACACCAATCGATCTTTGGAGGGATTATGCTTTTGTAATCGGACTTGGTAGATGGATTGATGATCAGCGAGCAGTTATCTCTCTTTGTAATTCCTGAAAAGACTATTTTCGCAGACGGAGTTACACGGTCAATATTCTAGATCTTGTTATAATTCATGTAGCCAAAAGAAAATGTCATCCTGTCATGACGAGGCGTTTCTTCATTGAATAATCAATGTAGACAAGTTTGAGGAAAAAAATATTTCTAGACAAAAACTTGTCTGAATGGGTGTCTACTCTCTAGCAAGCTAGCATTTTTTCATCCTATTTTTTATAGAACCTAGTCTAACTGGAGATTTTCACTGTTATTTTTTACCCTATTTTTTATTATTACTATTACACAAATCGATGTGAATTTGATTTAGCAAAAAACATGAGAGCCTTTAGGTTGCTGACCGCCTAAAGAGTTAGAGATGTTGTTTGTATAACGCGAAGTCTAATAGGGTCTCATTATAATTGACATGCTACATTACCCACTACTTGCACCATGCTTATACTGTTTTAATATCCTTGCTGGTCCAACTAGCATAACACCATGTGAAAACCACCAACATACCTGCAACAAACAAAAACGCATACATTAACATTTAACCTGGTTTAAAACAGCACCCTACTCAAGTCTCCCCATGTAACCTTACGAAATATTTTGCGACAACACGCCACGCCGGTTGGCAACAAGAAACCAGGGGGTGTCGAGGCGCGGGGGGAGAAGGTGGCGGGGGGATGGTGACGTCACCGCGGTCGTCGCCCTCCAAGGTCACGTCTCCCGAAGACGCCACCCCAGCCAGACTGCGTTACCCACGCGGCATCATGTCGGGGTTATTTTGCCGGGTTTATATTTAGTGGAACACGCTGTCGACTGAATGTTTGATGAGATAACTATAGAGGATAGTTTTAGTGAGAAATTCAAGAGGCTTGAATTGTAATCTTATGGTTGTGTTAAAGCTTCAGCAGAGGCAAGGACCTCTTCATATTATGGCACATTCTTGGGCATAATAAAGTGACAAGCGGGTTTAAGAGGACTACACGACTTAAAACAGGGTCACTCTCCAAGTGCATACAAAAGGGAGAGATGCGTAAAGACATACGAGTAACACACTTGCAAATATGAAGCAATTTAGCGATTTGCTAAAAATTTACAGATTTGATTATAAAGTTAGACCACTATAGCAGTTAAATGTTGACAAACAATCAGAATGATTGCATTTGTATTAGTCCAGTTTTTAATCGATAAAAGTAATTTTTTAAGGCATCTTTGAGATTTTTTCTATCGCACCTACTAAATTAGCTGTATGTTATGTTTTGAACACACTATTTTATCTATCTAACAGTTATCCTGAAGAAACTATTATATAAAAGCGAAATACCAGTCACTGATTAATCACGAAATCTCAGAAACTATAACACCTATAAACTTAAAATTTGGCAGGTAGGTTCTTTATAGAGTGTAGACATCCGCTAAGAACGGATTTTCCGAAACTCCACCACTAAGGGGGTTAAACGGGGTTGGAAGTTTGTATGAAGAAAACGACTTTCACGCGAGCGAAGCATTGTCTTTACTGGATCGTACTCTTAAAATCTTCGAAAACTATCGACGCAAATAACAATTTCTATTTAGGAAACCCGTGAAAAATCTTTACACCGTGGAAAAGAATTGGCATTATCGTATCGATTCCCATCCGTCCCATGACAGCTTTACCCGAATAAAGAATCTGTTACTGGAAAAATTTATAGTGTTCCGATGTAAATGTCGTTTAATCCGAATCTGGCCATGAAACACACACTTGGAAGTACCTACGTGTATATCGGCTGACGAAAAAATTGGTAACACGCAAGAAAACATTGATAACTGGTATTAGTATAATATTTTATGCGTCATCATCATCATCATTTCAGCCGAAAGACATCCACTGTTGGTGATAGGCCTCCCCCAAGTGTCGCCACAATGAACGTTCCTGTGCGTCTCACATCCAACGGATTCTCGCAACCTTTACCAGGTCATCGGTCTGCCTTGGTGGAGGCTTTCCAACGCCACGTCTTCCGATACGTGGACTTTGTGGATGTTATGCGTACAACATTATAATTTGGTAGGTATTACTTTTTTTATTTGAGCAGTAATGGCCCAATGGTAATCTGGTAACGATCGCGGATTCCAACCACTCCAGGCGCATTACTTAGTATAATTAATTTTATCACCACAGCTCTCAAAACGGTATGGGAAAACATCGTGATAAAACCGGCATGTCTCAGAACTAAAAATCCACCAATATACACTGGGCCCGCGTGGTAGATTACGGCCCATTCCCTCTCCTATAGAGAGCCTGAGTACCAGCAGTGGGAACATTATAAGGCCGATTAGGAGTTACGTTAATAATTTTACTATTAAAATGTTAGTTATAAGAAAGCCCTCATACAACGCATTGCCGGTATGCCAAAAAGAGGACCAGTTTTTCTAGAGAAATCTCTCTTCTAAAAAACAAATTGAAGACTAGTCAACCAGGACACAAAGAACACAGTTCAATAAAGACAGGATTTTACGAAAAATTTACCAAAAGCAGTTCATCTAAAGGTAACAATTGAAGCCATGAAGAGCCACACTCTGCCCGGAGGACACGGTGGAGCACACGGCTCGCGGACGCCGGGCAATGGGTAACTCGCTGTCCGTCCGTCCGGTAACAGACCGGTCCGAGCTCAAGTCGTCTACGGGGCGCTCTGTTCCCGCGCGCCTCAAGGAGTTGTCAACAAACTGTAGGGGCCCAGCAGGGCCGAAGCCTACTGGGGCCAAAGGTTATGTGAAAATGTCACCCGGGGCCTGGGACAAAGGCAATGAATGGAACAGGGTAGGTTTTTAGTCAGTAAGAGTCTGACACTATTTCCCGCCCCACCCAAGGGCGGGATTTGTCGTTGGATGATTTTACCTACCATAAAAAACAGAGCCACATCAAATTTCTTTTTTTTTTTTGCAATTTTTTTTTTATCTAGTCAATGTCATGAAAATTACAGTGGCCCACTACTGTAATGTTGCTCTCATGACCTCAGAGCGATAGTGGCCTAACGGTCATGTTTTCGATTCTGATTTTATTAGAAGAAATTACAGTTAGACCAATCTGGCCCTCATGGCCTCAATTCATCTTATCACTGTGTTGTTTACCGTTTGCTTGTTGATAAACAAATTCAATCGCTTCCTCGATCGCCAAAGACCATAAGACCCCATTTGAATTGCAGACGTTCCACAAACAACATAAATATAATCGTGATGAACTGCCCCCGCTATCAGATGCTTGCAACCTTACTTAGTTTCAATGTGAGTGTGTCTCGTGGGTACGGAGAAGTTGTCTGTGTGAGTTAGATCTAAAGTGACTGGGAGCTTTGGATTGCCGCAATATGTAATACTTTCTTGTAAGGGTTGACGTTTCTGCAATTTGTTTTAAGCTCTTCTTTATCTGGTCTGTGGGGAATATTGTTTTTATGTTTGAGTAACTGACAATCTCTGTCTTGCGGAACTATCCCTGTCTGTTGTGTTCATACAGTCAGTTTTTTTTTTTTAATTGGAAATCACCTAATGACTCAGACTTTTAGTGACTACCTAAAGCCGAACTATGTTCCTTAAGTAAACCTTTGTGGTCTAGGACCACGTGTTTCCTTTTCAGAAATTCGCCCATGGCCCTAGCGGGCTTTGGCCCTATTGGATCCCCTTTGATTTCTTGACATCTCTTTGAGGCGCACGTGGAGCACTGAGCGTCGTCGACGACTCGGGCTCCGTCCTTATCGGACGGGTGGACGGCGAGCTGCCTATCTAGTCGTGCGAAAAAAGATTTTTTTGGGCTACATATTAACAGCAAATACGATTGAGACTCCGCACATCTAAAAAAGGAATACTTATCGCGTATTGACTATAGCCCAGCGAAAACGTGTAAACAAGCCAATCTCATCCAAATTAGCATTTTAAATAAAAGTCGCAAAAAAATAAAAAAAACCCCGACACAACCCTAACATAGGTACTATTTACATAGCCAACGTGTTTGTCCATCGGCGTCCCTTAGCTGTATAAATTGAATCCTGTTTGTCCTGACAATGCAAACACTTCGTTTGAAACCTTAATGCTATTTGCTTAGAGCTCACTTTTGTAGGATAGTTAGCTGAACGTTGGCCTTGTATTCTGGGTGTTATTCGAGTTTATGGATTAGCTAGCACTCAGATCTTTGCAGCATAAGCCAATAATACAGCACGTCAATTTAAAAACATACTGCAATAATACTCCACAGTCATCATCATCATTTTAGGCGTAAAACGACAACTGTTAGATATAGGCCTGCCCCAAGTATTGCTAGAACGAACGGTACTGTGCGTTTTGCATCCATCGGCATCCCATAACCCTCACCAGAACATCGGTACTCGGAATTTCCTTGTGTGATGGCCACCAATTTAAAAACATACTGCAATAATACTCAGCAGTCATCATCATTATTTCAGCCGTAAAACGTCAACTGTTGGACATAGGCCTGCCCCAAGTTGGTATCGCTAGAACGAACGCTCCTATGCGTTTTGCGTCCATCGGCATCCAATGACGGGGGTCACTAGATCATTGGTGCTCGGAATTTCCTTGTGTGATGGCATCAGGAATGAAAATATGAGCCAATGGTACAGCACACCAATTTAAAAACATACTGCAATAATACTTCGCAGTCATCATAATCATTTCAGGCGAAAAATGACAACTATTGGACATAGGCCTGCCCCAAGAATCGCTAGAACGAACGGTACTGTGCGTTTTGCATCCATCGGCATCCCATAACCCTCACCAGATTATCGGTACTCGGAATTTCCTTGTGTGATGGCATCAGGAATGAAGATATCCGCAGGAGAACTAATGTAGAGAAATATTATTCATTGATCTTTATGAATATAACTAGCTTCTGCCAGCAGCTTCGTCCGCGTGAAAGTCGGTTTCTCCATTCAAACTTCCAACCCCCGTTTTACCCCCGGCAGATGTCTATACTCTATAAGGCACCTACCTGCCAATCTTAAAGTTTGTTCGTGTTACAGTTTCTGAATGTTTATGTGATTAATCAGTGAGTGGTATTTCGCTTTTATACACCGTTAAATTTTGGTCGTTTTAATCCTGCGGAGGGCCGCTTTGAAAAAAAAAATTAAGTACTTTTTTCTAAAACTCGAATATACGCATGTGCGAAATTAATTTCTTTAAGTAAACGAGTCAATGACTTTTTAGAGTGTTGTTGGTCGTTGCGTATTAACTACCTACAGTTCATTGGCCTCGCTCAGCTGACGTTTACTTAAAAAAAAAGTACTTTATTTTTCATTTAATCGTTACAAATCGATAGAGTTTCATGTACCGAATCGACCCTGAATCTAATCATGGGATTAAAACGACTAAAATTTAACGGTGTACCAGAAACTGACTGATATTTATGAACGCAATGCCCTAAATAAATAGAGCCTGACATTTTGCACAAGGTTTCTTTTTATGACGTAGGCAAGCACTAAGAGAGGATAGTCCAAAATTTATCCCCTAAGGAGATGAATGGTCCAGTGGAAAGTCCAGTTTTTATGGAGAAACCTAGTTCCACGCGGTCGAAGCCGCTAGTAGAAGCTAGTATGCTTAGTGCGAGTTGTTTTAACGTTAACGAGATCGAAACGTTTATCGCGTTTGGCTCTCTGATTGGCTAAGAGCTTCGAGTAGGCCAATCGGTGCGCCGAACGTCATAAACGTGACAATCGCGCTTACGTAAAACAAACTCACACTAGGCACTTAGTACCTAATTAATAAATGCGAATAGCAAGTTACTCTTCTTAGAAACATCCTTGGAATTGGAACGAAATGATTTTCTGGTCTCAATATAAAACAAAAGGATTTCAAATAGGATCATTTGCAAGAGCTGTCACGGTTTACGTCTTGTTTGATGGTAAGCAAAACGTGGCACAAGATGAATCATCGTTATCTGAAACATGAATATTCATATTTTGTAAACTTCAGACAACCATTTTAGGCTTGTAGAAGACTATGTCTATTACAGGTACGATTATGGATTTGTCAGTTTATTTTGATGTAAATCTTGTCTAAAAAAGGGCCCAAACACTAAACTGCGTTGCGAGATCGCATCGTAAAAACTTGCGAATTGATTCGCTTCGCACATCAATTTGCAAGTTCTTGCAATGTCACCTAAGCCGAAGCTGCACTAAATTGTATCGCAGCAATTCGCATTGCAGGTTTCTGCGATGCGGCGTCTTATAGCATCGCAGTTTTGTGCGGGAGCCCATAGACAAACGAATCTAACTGAACCATGCCATCCTATCCGAGTTGCAGGATTTTGCAAAAGAATTATCAAGATCTTGAGACGCAAAGGGGAACAAGTGAGTTCACCTAAACCTTCCTTATGAATCCCTCTGTCTATTGAAGAACCGTACCATACAAAAATGGAAAATGTGTGTGTATTATTGTTTGAAGGTATGCGGAACAGAGAGTAAAGTCCTACCCTACATACCTCCTTTGAAAAGGTAGGATCCGTCAACCAGACGGGTGTTATGTCTGGTGGGCTAACTGTCCGATAGTTGATTTCGTACTGTCTTATATCTTGTAGTTCTTACGTGGCGCCATATTGAAAATTGATAAACGCGGTAGGGAACATTGGTTTATAATAAGTAAAGGTCTCCAGTTTAAGTTCCCAAATACTTAATTGATTAGAAAATCTTAGTTGATGAACATGTTTCAGTCAAATACAGCATAGTAAGTGAAGTTAGGAACTAATGTTTAGATTACAGGTCAACACAAGTTAGGTTTCTAATTAAACCCCTAGCTTTTAGTCAGTGTTACAAATTAAGCTTGTTACATAATTCCAGTCTGGCATTTCGAATAGTCTAGTTTCTCTAAGGATTCGTGAACTTTGAATACTTACCGCTTTGTAGATTCTAATACAACCAAAGTTAGATAGAACAATCTTTTGTTTAATCTCATCTTTATTCAAACGGATTTTGTTGAACTGAGGGATTCGTTAGGATGCTTAAGGCCAGTTCTACTCATTTCGAACTTTTTTTAAACCTCTGAAAATCCACAAATATGAAAGAGAACACCATGAAAAAATTATTAAAATTGACTTTATGACCAACCGTCGGGCAAAAATCAAAACGAAAATAGTAAACGAAAATACTAAATTACTTAACTCGATAAAAAAAAAATAGCGATACTGACCCTAACTTACGATTTCTAACGTGGATGTCGTAACGTGTATGAAATATTAGATACGGTGTATGTCACGGAAATAATTGAAAGTTACAAAATATAAAAAGCTTGTTTTTAAAACTTCGGAAGTTACGTTAAGAAGCCACAAAGTAAGCTCAGCATTGCTCAGCAAGCAGATAGTAAATAGCAGGTCATATATAAACTACGAGTAGCATAATCAATCAGCCTTTTAATGTTACCACTGCTGGGACTCAGGCCTCCTGTCTAGCTTACCACGCGACCGACTGTAAAACATGAAATATTAACTAGGACCGACTATAAAAGAAAAAAAATATATTGGAAAATGAATTTCGGTAGCCAGTGTTTCTGATATACTCACTTCGATTTTTGACACCGACTTCCGTAAATGTAGAGATATTTTTTACAGTCGTATCAGCGATTTTTGAGAAAATCGCAGACTTACAAACATATTTTTTTATTTAAGGTGGGAAATGTAATAAATGAATGAATGAAACGGGTGTGGATGATCTTTTTTTGGGGTGGCAAGTCATCAAATAACTGTGTGTGTGTGGAGCGAGGTATGTCAGACTTTTACTGACTACAACCCGACCTAAAAGGCATAAAAGGAAAACTCCTTTTTTGAAGTCGGTAAAAAAAATGTTTACTTTCCTAGATTATTTGCACCCGAATAAATAACTCAAAACACACGTTTCCTACGTCATACTTATTTGCGAAACTGATAACCGTGAGTTGCTAACTCGAGAGCGTAAACAATGGTATGACGATGACGTCATAGCCGTGCCCACGTCACCCTGTGTATGTCTTTACGAGTCAATGATTAGTTAAAATCCTATACATAATGTATGGGTCTTGGATACGAGATAAATAATACATGTCCTGCCTAGAAGCTTCTGATATTCGCGCGAACGGCAATAAAGTTGTCAATATTCTGATTGATTACAAACGGATTACTGATTACATAATCGATGAAGTGTAAGATCGAATAAATTGACTGTAGAAGCTTTCAAAGCTGAAGTGGATGAATTATTGATATTTTCAGTAAAAACTGTTCAAAGGTAAAGCTGTGATATAATAAAAAGTAAGTGAATTAACGGTAGGTACTCAAGTCCGTTCAGGTATGCGCCCTAACAGGCGTTGTACAGAAGGGATTCCGAGGTGATCTTTTAAGAGTTCACAGGATCCTCTTCCATGTGCTGATGGTGATCATCGGGGTGGTTTTAGTGAGGTAAGAACCTCACATTCCCCGATCTTTTCCCCAAAACTTTAGGCACTTTTTGAAGGTCCAGAGAAAACAAAAAAGAGGTACTCAGGTCTGTAGACTTGCGAACGACGCAACGGCGACGGCGCACTTCAAAAGAGATATCAGCAAAACCGTGGGCCCTGGATACCGCGGGCCCAACAGGGCCGATGCCCGCTATGCTACATGAATAGTCCAAGAACGCAAAGGTGGTCTGACACGCCCTCTCGCCCCACTCTAGAGCGAGAGAAGTCATTGAATGATTTCCCACCGCAAATATAGGTTCTAAAATAATCATTTGATATGACACCTATAAATCCAAATTCAATTCTCTGACAGGTTTCTACGAGTGCACTACAAGCCTCCTTGCATTCAATACCTGACGCCCAAAAGAAAAAGACTGGCCACAAAGAAAAATCCGCCATCTTGCAAACAAGAACCTCAAAGGCTAGCAACGTCCAATTAAGTTCATGTCAGTGCTATAGACGCTCAAGTGGGAAAAGCTTTCATTGCTTCGATTCCCATCGTTGCGAAGTTCGAAGCTTTCGTAGCAAACGCTATTGATTGGGAAAAAGGAATCGTACCTTTCTGCTAGACTTGACAGAATCTCGAAACATCGTGTAGAAGGAAAGTTTTCATTTTCGACATGTCTGTCTGCACGTACTGCGATGTAGGACTTGCTGACGATTCGGATACAGTATCCGTACTGGCGCATTTTTATTTCAATATTTTGTTTTTATAAAGCAGTAGTGGCTGAGTGGTAACGGCCCCGACTTAAGGTTCAAACCCAGCCAGGCGCATTACTTTGTGTAATTTATTTAATCACGGTGGAGAAAAACATCGTGAGGAAACTGGCATGTCCTAGAACCAAAAATTCGAAGGCATGTGACATCCATAAACCCGCACCGGGCCCGCTTGATGAATTATGGCACATTCCCTCTCCTAGAGAGGCGGCCTGCGTCCCAGCAGTGGGAACATTATAAGGCTGATGTTATGCTATTTTTTTATTGACGATTCAGACATTCACTATTTAATATAGTACAGTCAGATAAAAAGTTAAAATATATGGGGAAATTAAGCATTACCAAAACTATTTTAGAGTGGATTTAAGGTGAAAACTTCGGGTAAATAATTTCTTAAAATTAAATTTTAAAGCTTTTTTTTATCTCATTGTACTAAACAGTTTCAATAAAGGCGGTGTAAGAATCGTCAGTGAAAAAAATAAAATAATAAGTGGCAATTTGGACACTCTGAATCGTCAGCAACTCCGATGTAGCGACTTTGTAGTTCTTAGACATTTTCCCAGATTTTTTGTGGCTTGTGTTTTTAAGGGGCAAACGGAAATAGAAGCCTTGTATTTTTAAGCCGCTTACGTCCGTTCTGATTAATGGAAAATGTTCCCGAGCCCTAGTGCTTCCCCAGGGAGGAACTAGCCTCATTACGTGAACACTGCGGATCCTAGCCGTGAGATTTGCGAGTATTCCTACAGAAAAGGACGGTAAGTAATACGAACGTCATGTTTATTATTATTTATTGCACACCTTAGCTTATTACAGGACCATCAGCTTATTTCAGGGTTTTTTTATGGTAGATAAAATCATCCAATGACAAATCCCGCCCTTGGGCGGAGCGGGAAGTAGTGTCAGACTCTTACTGACTAAAAACCTACCCCGTTCCTTCGTTGGCTATCGTGCCGGGGCCGGGTATTCCTTTCGGAAGCTTACCCATGACCCCAGCAGGCTTCGACCCTGCCTGTCTGCAGCTAGCAGGCTGGGCCTCTACGGTTTGCTGACAGCTCCTTGAGGCGCGCGGGAACAGAACGCGCCGTCGACGACTTGGGCTCGGTCCGGTCGGTTACCGGACGATCGGACAGCGTGCCACTCATTGCACGCCGTCCGCAAGCCCGCGCCTACGGTGCCCGGAAATCGGGATCGGAATCCCGGCGGCGGCTGAGGCGAGCGCCCCCTTGCCTCTTGCTGATGCGGTCGGCCTCAGCTTATTTCAGGGTCATGTTAAGGCGAAAACGCTATGGTAGCCTCTCAAAATCAAACATTCGTAAGTTTTTTATGCTTTTCGCAAGTCAATGCTAGGTTAGGTTAGTTCATGGCCTTCCCAGAAAACCAGCGCTGCGTTATTTGCTTTTTTGTTTTAAATAGCGCAGCATAATGCTGAGATAAATGCTTTTTTGGCCTCGCACAAGTCTTTTTTTTTTCTTTTTAATGTTGTACTTTGTTTTATTTTCATAAACATAGAACTTGGAACTGTCCTGAAAAACAAAAAAAAACCTCACGTAATTACAGCTTATTTATATTATAGTGTAATTCTTTCTTTTCCTGTGGGAAGGTCTTCTGAATTTCAAAGCAAGGAAATCCATTGCATCAATATCTTGGATCTGTAGTTTGTCCAATAACCAGTTAAAAAAATCTGGTTATAACGTGCAGGAAATAAAAAAAAAATACTTTTCAATACTTTTACTCGAAAACCCGTTCTTATTCCACTGCGTTTAGTCACCCAATGGCCTGTTTACCGCACTAGTGCGGAAAAGTGCGCGTGCTCTCCCCGCCACAATTTTATGGTAATAAAAAATGTTATCGTATCAGGCTAGGCGCGCATCGACTACCCGAGGCGCGGGTCAATCACAACGACTCGTAAGTGTATTGAAAAACGTCATTTGACACACGTGCATATTTGTCACTGCAGCCCTCGGCACCATAACATACTCGCCTACAGCTCGTGTGAATTCCGCCGCCGAATTGGTCGCAATGACAAACTTTCGGCACTTGAATCAAAACACATTTCGCGTTTGCAACGTTCTGAAGTCAATATTTTACGTTATAAGTATTATACCTATTATAAAGATTGCCATTCAAATTATTTCCCTTTGAGCTTTGCAAAGGAAAAATCTTTCTTTACAGATGAGCTTGCAATGAAAATCGGATATCAGCTTTTACTTGAAAGAAAACTCCAAGGAAATATAATGGAAGCAATAGCAAAACTATATTCCTATTTATCTCGAATCACGTTCAAGAAAAAATAAGAGAAATGTGAAGTAACATTTATTTCTTACTTCTAAGCAGATGAGATTATGGAAGAGTAAAATATCATGTTTATGAAGAAGTTGTTTTAAAAACGAGCTCATTAATTATAAAAAGCATCTAATCCTCGTGTCATTTGTGATAAAGATAAGCATGACATTTTATGACATTAAAAATTACAGCAACAAGATTTTGCCAGCTTTTCTTTGGTCCAAAATTTTAAATGGTTAAATGAGTGATATATCATATACGTTTACTATATTTTCATGATATACACTTTCTCATTAGGTTCATTCCAGTGTTTTTAATATCGTGCTGATTTCAACACGCATGCGGGTTTGCTCCACATGTGGGGCTGCTGCCCGGGATCACGCCCCGCGTCCCGCGTACGTATTCCACGCATTACAATAAATAATTATATTAAATGGGTTACGCGTGCGGGGCAATTCCGCATGCGTGATGAAATACGCACGATATTAAAAACACCCTAAGGGTTGAAGATGAATAATAAAAAAATAAAAACTAATATCACACTATTATTATATAGGCAGAATATTGTAGTTATGTGTGTTACTCCTTCACGCTGAAAAATATACTATGTCCTGGAATAACCGGGAGGACGTTCCCTTGATATAATTGTCTACTTTCACGTGGACTTAGCAACCACTAAAAGAAGGAAATATAAAATAAAATAAATTGATAAATGAAAACACAGATCATTGAACAAAATTAGTGCTAGATAAAACCGCCTCCACAATTATTTTAGAAAATATTCCAAGCTAATCTGACGCATCTAGTCATTGGCACGCTAGCTCTGCTCACCCCAAAATGGCGAAGCAGCGTGTTACTATTTACAAAACAAAGTTTATTTCAGTACTGGACAAAATTAAACCTTGTAATATTCCGAAAATAGAGAGCTCTTGCGTGGACATCATACGTAAACAATGACGCGGTGTGACGAATAAATAATATTTGCATACATACTGTGGAACTACCCAATCAAGAAGAAGGCTTTTGATAAAAAGTGGCGGCTAACAGATCGATCGGTCGATATAATGTATTCTAAAGTAAAGTTGGTGAAAACGAAGCAAAAGCTCCTGGATTCCGAAATAGCAAAACCGATATTCTACCGAATCGAGACAAGCTACTCGTAAGAACCGAAATCGAATCATAACTGTCAGACAAGGGAACATCCAACTGCGCGTCCCTAGATGCCTGCATGCCAAAATTGTGACTCAGTACTGCACTAGGAAATGAGCCAATGACCTCTGAAGAAATTCTAGAAGGCAATCGGGACGAGTTTGTATATCATGTTACTTTGTCCACTTTGCGGGAGTTAGAGCTACCATTAAATCTTGCGACAAGCGTTTGTTTGAGAGATTTGGTTACAACGCCATCTGTCTCAATGTTTATGAACCATATCGATTTATATTATGAGCAGTGGAAGCGGATAGTAAAACGATGAATGGTGGTTCAGTGCTTTGCCCATAAATTGGCAGACGGTTCCTATAATAATGAACTTCCTTCCTGTCGCACAACACTAAGAAGAAATATATATACAAACGCATCTCGCTTGGGATTCTCCAACTTTCAGAGAACAAATAAAGGATGCTGATAAATAAGACCGTGGTACTTTGGCGAACCCAAACAGCATTTCCACATCGATATAACAGCCGTGAATTTCCTTCCTATTCGCACCTACAGACACCAGCTATCCACAAAAGTTGTCGGACAATTTGCACACAATACGAGCACCGCACGACCATATCATTGACGTATGAATGGACGGATGGCTGACCAAAAAAATACTACAAGAGTATTCTATATCCTATTTATATGAGTGACGTCAGAGTGAGTCACTTGCGGCACGTGGGGCCCATGTCCTGTCGCAAGGACCTTGGCGCATAATAGCGCTAAATTACATCCAATCGTGATATCGATGCTCCTAAAATTTCTTGGTCAACATTGTCTAGTCTGAAACTTGTTTACAAAGCTTCTTTTCGCTCGAACTGGATGCAACGGTTTTGTTCACACGGCTCGGAATTTATGGCTGTATTTCGTCATTCTCTAAGATGGGAGCGAGCAGCGTGCATTAGTATGGCAATCCTGACAAATGAAGGCACATTATATGAGAAACTTGATAGCCATTTTGTTATTGTAGAAGTCCTGTAAATTAAAATAACTTTAATTCTATTGATAGCTAATCAAAAGACTCGGGAGACGTTGCCAATAAAATTTAATTTACAATACTTGAACCTCTTTTATTCTGTAACCGAAAACGCGAACCCCATAAAATTTACCACCGGCTTCCATTAAAGGCCAAAAAGGCACAAAAAACTCAGTGTCCGCCAAAAGGCTGAGCAAACTCCGCCGACAGTCATATGCTCCCAGACAGACTAAGATTGATAATAGGATCTGTTGCTACCCAAGTTACACTCAAACCAAAAACAGCTTTAACACCTTCACGATAAAATAGCAAATCCTTGTGAACTGTTGCACGTGTATTTCATCAGACCAGGTTAATCGTCAAAGTAATTTCGCCTGTGAGACAACAGTTTTTAAGTCTAATTTTGATCAGGCAGAGCCATGCTCCACTTTGCCTGGGCATGCGACTTGATTGTACGTCAACGCCGCGGGACTCGTTACAAACATTATGTTAAATGTTTGTGTAAATAACGTGCAAATATTTAGGCACTCTGTCATATTGATTTCACTGCTTTCTGATATTAAATATAGAACATCACGATGTAGACTGGACGTTATATCAATTACCATCTTCGATAAGAATCAACTCGAATCAATAAGTGATAGCCATGAAATTAATAGCTTTGAGATTCTTAATATTTTCCAATAATATTATAAAGAAATCCGAGATAAACCAGGTGCCAAAAAAGCCCAGCATTTGAGAATACGACTTCAAAAAAAAAAACAAAATCTAGACTATAATTTTATTTGTCAAAAGCCACTTCATATCTGGAAGATCTTTTGGAAACAGACCATTTCGAATGGCAAAGTAATATGTAGATAAAGCGAGAGGACATAAAAACACATTGTTTAACCCCATGCAGACATTAGACAGGCAATAAAGACACCGCGTGGCGTCTTGTCGTCTCCTGGGAGCAGTGACCTCCGTCGCGAAAGCCATGGTGGCTAAAGAATGCGTAAGTCCAAGCTGTTTGGTAGTTGACTTGTGAAGGCTTTAGTTATTATGTGAAAGAAACCCAATGGGGAATATGTATGCAATTCGTTTTAGTTCCTAAATAATTTTTTTTTCAGTCAAATATGGAAGATTTTTTTTAAATATCAACAACTATGTTATAAAGATTCAAAGCTGATATAATAAGAAAGAGAAGTTCAACATGAACTTGACGTATATAGGGTGACTGGTAATTAGTGAACGATACTTAAACACGTGATTGTAGTCATGATAACGAACAACTTTTAATATGGGACCAAACCTGAAATCGCGAAAAAAAAATCAGCCAAGTTCAGTACATTTTGACCAGTTAGGCGAACACAAATGTACTGACCAGCAGGTTTTTTTTTCGCGATTTCAGGTTTGGTCCTATATAAAAGTTGTTCGTTATCATGACTACAATCACGTGTTTAAGTATCGTTCACTAATTACCAATCGCCTTATATACACTTGTACGGTCGCTGTATAAAAATGGCGTCTTGGCAAGAGAGACAGATATATTCGTTTAACTGGTTCGATAACAAATAATTTTTCATACCGCATATGCACATGTTGGTATAATAACTGCAGTAGTTTTACCCACAGCTGTGTGCACAGCTATCAATTAGCAATCACAAATATTTTTTCAAGAATTGTTTTTGCCTAATCGGCTAAAGAAAATAATTTTGATGACCTAAATACGATGTTATCATGTAATGACGCCACTTTTTATAAGCTATAACTTTATTAGGACTCATAAATATAAATTTATAAGTAGCAATAGCGGCCCGCTAGTAATTTAGCAATCGCAAAATAAACGCGATACAATTCTGCCAAATATCCTTCAGAGGTCTTTAGGGACCTTCCCAAAATCGTCCATCCCGTTTCGGGTATGGTTATTAATATGATATGAAGAATTGATTAACTTGAGAGTCAATTCAATAGAATTCCGTTGGGGTAGATTGAAATGCTATTTAAATAGCCATCGTAACATGAATTACTTGTCAGGGACAACAGTGGCCGGTCTTTTCATCTACCCCATCTTCTGTAACGATCTCTTTCATGCAGATCCACTCAATATCTTCCTCAAACCAGATCCCCGTGTCAGAACTGGACACAAATCATACAAGACGTACACAAAGTGTCAATCTGGAGGCATTCCTTTGTACCGGACCCTTTGTAAACAAATCATACGGGACCGAGAGATAAAAATAGGTCGTCGCGCTTCGCAAACCGTCACACAGACAGGACGTATTTTTGGATGTGCACAGTTGCCAGCAACGCTAGATACAGAAAGAATATTTGATACGTACGTACAATTGCAGTGACAAGCGATTTCTGTTTCAATGTTTTCGGCAGCGAAATCAGGGGCTGCGTTTGATATTCAAACAATGCTGGTAAAATCTGATTGCATTTGGGGTGGAACGTGGAGACTCAAATTCGGATGTTTACTTTTTGGAAGATCTTTAAACATTGTGTTGAAGTGGTTTAGTATTTATAATACATGTGATTTGACGTGTGTAAAATGCATAATTTTTTTCTACAGTAATACCGTGTGAAATGATTTGTGAATTAATTCAGGTGTTTTCAAGGCTAGAGTGAATAGGCTCTTATTAAACTCTTGCGATTTACCACCATAAATTGCATTAAGTACTGGTTTACAATCAGGTGAGATCGCACTAGTTTATATCATTAAAAACAATGATTTAACCATACACACCATCCAAAAACACTTAACATACTAAAGCTTCAAAGCATTTCAATGAAAATATATAAACTTCTACAACAGCGCGGTATAAAACAATTTTCGCATTCATTAAATTATTTCATGCCGCTAAATAGCTAGTGTTCCATCTACATAACCGTTGAAAGGCGCATTAGTATTCAGCCTAGATCGTGTACAGCCGCTGAAAACGTAAATAAATACAGGCGATACTGTGCCGTTGCATTTTGTCTCGCATGCGATCGTTATGGCGATGATTTTGTCAAAGATCAACCGAGTAATTATCTCTCTCTATACACCGTTAAATTTTGGTCATTTTAATCCCGTGGAGGGTCGATTCGGTACATGAAACCCTATCGATTTGTAAAGATAAAAATGAAAAATAAAGTACTTTTTTTTTAAACTCGAATTAATATACGCATGAACGAAATTAATTTCTTTAAGTAAACGAGTCAATGACCTTGTAGGTAGATGTCGGTCGTTGCGTACTAACTACCTACAGTTCATTGACCTTGCTCAGCTGCGGTTTACTTAAAGAAATTAATTTCTTACATGCGTAAATAAATTCGAGTTTAAAAAAAGTACTTTATTTTTCATTATTATCTTTACAAATCGATAGTTTCATGTACCGAATCGACCCTCCGCGGGATTAAAACGACCAAAATTTAACGGTGTATATAAAGAAAATAAAAAAGTCGAAGCAGTAAAAAATATATATAAGTTATATTTTTTTCGTGGTTAAAACCAAGATCAGTAAACTAAACGAGAGTAATGCACAGAATTCACTAATTTCCATATCGTTATATGTAGAACCAAGCCACTGCGAAAAAAATAGGTTGTACAACATCCGGAAAAGCGGACAGAATCAATTAATAAAAAATAATATAGGCAGAAGCGTCATACACATCGAGGCAGACAATTTTTTTTCACTTTGGATAATAAAATCACACATGGTTTTCAGTAAAAACCAAAATACCATATCGGCTCAATAAGATGTTTATTGTTATATTCACAGAGATGATAACAATAATAATAATTAGCCAAGAGCCTCGACCAACACCTTAGGAGGCTCTCGTTAGGCGGCTGGATCAAGGGCTTGATTCAGAAAGCGGTACTCGGTTAGGAGGTTCCTTTCTCTGGAGCCCTGACCGCCTAACTTGGACCCTGTTCCTGATACCGGTGGGACACTATTTTTTATATTTTTAAATGTTTTTTTTTATATATGTGTGTTAGAAAATATTTAAAAATATAAAAAATATGAATTATAAGGAATTAAGGGAATAATAATTAGTATTATATATCAAAAAGAAATTAAAACTAAGGTCATTAAGAACTGGCCTTTTTAGACAAAAACAAATTAATCATTTCCACCCGTTTATGTAATCGACCTTTCTTTACTTTGACAAGGACTATCAAGAATTTTAATATGTTCCTGGAGCCAGAAAAATAGCAAGGAAACTACAAGCCCCAACGCATTCTAGACAGTTCTACTCAACATTTTTTTTTTAATTTTAGGTGGAAAATCATCAAAGAGTGTATCAGACTTATTTGCGTTTCAGAGCTGCGGTAATCCTTTCAAACAATCCAGTACCTTTTCTCACGACAAAATAGCTCCCAAATCAAACTTTGACTGACACACGTTTACTCTTGGGAATATTTTAGATCTGGCATACGACCTACTGTGAAGATGAAGACGTCTTGATGCCCTATATGCCCAAAAATCTTTTTCAAATCCCAAACCGTTTTCTGATATAGATTTTTTTGTTATAGCTGTAGACACACTAAGGATTTAAAGCATGTATTTTATTATTGTTTATGATTCATAACCTACTTATTGTATATTTTTTTTCATCTTTCTGATCGTCTGCGGACTGCCTAGTCTTTGGCTGTCAAAACATAGCGTGTATTCGGCGTCTACCGTTTCATTGTTCTATAAATCGGTCACGTTACGTTTCCTTTCTCATTGTGCACCATATTATTTATTGTTTCTATAGACCCGTTTGAAATTAAGTATGTATGATAAATCGTTTCTTGTATAAAATTAGTAACATAAATTAGCAAAACTAAGTTATAAAAAAAGAACGGAATTTACAGTAACCTGTGGGTACTACTGACAAAGCACTTAATTACAAATTAGAATAGTTAGCTAAAACCAAATACACCTGTGTATTATTCTGCATCCAAAATATTCTGAAATTGAGCTAATCTATGTTTGTAGTGTACCTGAGGACTGAATAATTACATCGCAGCTAGAAACACGGAAGACATTAATTAGAGAAAGGGAAAATACGTAATTACTTTAGTTCACAAACAGGTAGCTGTAAAAAAAAACTACATAAATATAAAACTGTATTCAAATTATTTTCAGTCCTTAAACATCTTCGAATAGTGTCCAAAGCATGAAGGTCTTAGACAAGACAATCACAACACCTATTAAAGATATAGGTAATCAAAGATAGTATGCCTGTGCAGTAATGCAGCTGCCATTAACAGCTCTATTAGCCATTTCTGCTAATCAAACAGTGAGAATCTGGTAATAGGAACTATAATAAGAAAATCCAACACACAGTAGATACTATTCACAAAACAGATCAGACTATACTAGTAGATATAGATGAAGCGGATACCGCCTTTCACCTAGTTAACAATACAAATACTCTGAAAGACTGCCGAACCATTAAAAGGTAATTAGATATTGATCCTGAATACGATTTCTATCGGGAACATGATAAACCATCCATTAGAGAATCACAACGGCTCTATTGTGTGGTTTCTTGTCCCTTAGAAAGTGAGAAGTAGTACTTTAAAAGCGATCACAATTGGTCGTCAACTTTATATATTGTGTGGATGACGATAAAGTTAGCAGTTAATAAGAGAAGACATCACAATCCAATATAACAATGTCATTGTACGGCAGGTACTGAAAGCAGAAGATAAAATAGTAGTAACTACAAAAAATTACGGCTTCAACATTATTTTCAGAGAAAATGGAAGACGAAAACATGGGAATAAAATGTAATGATGTAAGCATAAACACCCCAGGTCCATAAGACGCTTATAAATCACTAGTATAAAACTAGACCAACTTAAACAAAAGCCTATCAAGCAAAAACCAGTAGAAAAATAACTCAAACAATTACAAGCATAAATCTGTAACACAAAATCTGAACAAGATCGTTCTGTTATCAACGAACACAAATACCGTATTGTTTATCAAAGCAGATTAGGCGCCGCTAGATCTAGGTTGTGATAACAGCGATGTGGCACTGCCAACGTGGCCAAGAATTGCTGGGACTTGAGTCAAGAAACTAATACGTGAGATTTTTTAGTATGTAGCACAGGTAGATAGGGGATTATTAATGTAATGTCTCGTAGACTAAGTAGAATAGATTGGGTAGTCCAAATCGTTCAAGGTTGAAGCTGAAAGTGCTGATATAGATATGACTTAAGGTCCAATGAAGAGCATTTACAGAGTACAAAAAGTAAACATGATAACATAAAATCATGCACATGATAAATACTACAAAATATAGACCTTTCAGCTTACACATTCTACGTAGAATAGATCTCAAATTCACCCAACACACTAAACAAACGAAACTAGACAACACTAATTAAATAAATCAAAAGTCTCAATATCCTGTCTGTCTGCAATATAGAGAATAAAAGAGGGATCTATCTGTTTTCTCCTATCCAATTACTTTGTCTAAATCCCATCCGTTCCATGACTAATCTAACCAATTATCTTCTTTGGGTCCGTCACCTTGGCAATGAATTTCCGCATATTTACCGTCTGCCATAATAAATAATGTCATTCAGCGATTTTAGAGGTCAAAACCACTGCTCGGACTTGAATGGTAAAAGCTTTTCTATGTTTTTCACATCCTAAGAAAGTGATATTGGACAAATCTTGAATGAGATATGTATCTTAATCCAAGGACTAAAGAGATCTCGTTTTGCGAAGATATTATGGTCTTCAGAGAAATCTCATGATTCATCAAGCAGGCAACTCATCTTTTATCTAGAATAAAAACGACGATTTACCAAATAGATACTACGGCATTTTTTTTAATTTTATTTTGCCCACTAGCCAATTTAACGGAAAACAAATTTCAAGAAATAACCTGAACAAATGTTTTCACATACATCTCTCCAGAAAGTTTTCAAATCCTTTTTCCTCATCTTGCATACAGTAAAGAGATAGATTCAAGCTAACGTAGCCAGTTGCTATGCGGGATGCACCAGACCGGTAGAATGTCGCTGTCTATTTGTTCGTGTATGAGCAAATACGAACGGCTGTAAGTATTCGAGTTTGTGGGTATATTATAACGGTTAATATAATATTTTTTTGTTTGACAATCGCCGTATGAGAAATGAAAAACAAGTTATTAAACTTTTATATGTCTGGGATCATCAAAAATAAAATCTGATAAAATCTTTCCCCAAATTGTTTCCTTACTAGAAAAAGTTCATTCCCTCAATAGGGAGATAAAAATAAAAAATTGGGCCCCAGATGGCCTGATTTTTCAATGGTCAAATAACTGTTATCTAATAAATATGGCGATTTTAAATATTTTCTGTACCAAAAACTGTACAACCACCATTTTTATTCTCGAGTTTAAAAACAATTGGCTATTGTTATTTTTATCCTATATGAATTGATTAAAAAAACACTAAAAAGTTTCTGTGATTAGTATGATACAGATTGCAAACGGAGAAATTCCTACAAATCTACATTCCTTAAGCACATCGTACTCTAATCGTATCAGTGCTGGAGTACGATGCACCAGACCGGTAGAATGTTGCCGTATGCGCTAGACGCTGCGTGGGCGCAAGGATCCGTCCAGGAATATCTACTTGTGTGCAATCTAGAAATGTAAACTATTTTAAGATTGACTAAAGTAGAACAATATATGCATTTATAAATTTAAAGTGAAATTATGCATAATCTTTTGAAGACTTCCAAACTTAAAGACGGGCAGATAAAATTCATTATCATATCTTTGATTGACTTAAAAACGAAGAAAATAAACGGAGAAGAAGAATAATACATAACTGATATCTTATGAACAGAAGCAAAACCTTTGAAAGACTCTTTTAAAATATCAAGAAGTTAGCTTCAAGACCTTTATACGCAGACAAGTGGGCTTTTAAAAAAAAAAACCCTAAATAATAAATCTGAACTGGACGTTGAAAACATAGTCGTAATAACTTTAAAAGAAACTATTGATTTTTAGTATTTTAACTCTGTAAATATAACTCTAACTTGTTTAGGGCGGGCGGCCTATTATATGAGAGACTGGCGTTATCTAAATTACCCCTTGAACATAACCTAGTTAAAGTTTCTAGCCATTATCTGTATTAACCTCTCAAATGTTGAGTATAAAATAAACTAAGAGAGTTAAATGGAGATACTCTAGATAGAGGGGCCATGAATGATTTGCCCAGAAAATAAAAAACATGACAATAAACACATACTTAAGGTGTTTTTAATATCATGCGGAAAATGTTAAAAATAATGAAAGTATTAAAAACACTCTTAAAGTGATATTTTAAGGGTGACCGAATGCACACTATTTTTACGACGAAACCATCAATTGACTCCTCCTGCTCAGAGGTTGGCGTGTAAGGGTGTATCCGAATTTTACTGACTAAAACTAACCTATAATAATAATTTGTAATTTATATTTTTGTCTTCACTATCTCATTGTGTTGCTATACTGATAGCTGTATGTATGTCCAATAAATAATTGTTCTTTTAGTTTTTTTTTACTGTTTATAGGCTCGCGCTTGGAATCTCAATCTTACCTTATGGAAAGCGGTTATGTGGTTGACGATAGAGCACACTTGCCTAAAAATGACCTTTTCCCTCTTGTAACTTAAAAAAGAAAGACAGAAATAGGAAATAGATGAGCGGTATCAAAATTTGTCAAATATGTATCTTAGATCAACCTTAATCATTAAATGATTCTCATTCAATATCAGACTTTGCCACAAGGATACAAACTTGTCGATAAGATAACACTTTCAAAACAGATGATTGTCAGCCCTACCTTATCATTATCACGGTAGTAACGGTATCGTAATCATAACATTTGTAATGAAACTGACAATCATTTGTTCCGGAGACCCAAGTACAAAACGTAGGGGAGTAAGACAAAAGATTTTAACAATACAACGCCAGTAATATACATAAGATACGATGATAGACATACTTGTTCTTTGTGTTCCTTGTAAATTGTAGGATGGGCAAAAGTCCAAAATAATGTCATCACTGGAAATCATGTGACGACATCATCAAGGTAAAACAACTATTTGTACAATCTGTCACCATTCTCAGGTGTTGGCTATGACTGACAAAACTCTTTAATTGAGCTTCGGAAGACACATCAAGTTAATCGAATATTGGAAATTAACAAACCTCTCGAAAGGTAATTTTCGGGTTTTATGACCAGCCGAAATTTGATAGAATCCTTGAGCAATTATACAACCGGTACTAGGTGACCAGAATAAGGAAGGTTTCGGAGAGGAGAAAGAAGTTAAAACACTTGCAATTGAAACATTATTATGAGGACTACAAGACCCAAAGCGCAGTCACTCTCGGACACAATGCTTGCAAAATATGAAGCATTTTAGCGATTTACTAAAAAACTACACTATAATGGTAAAACGTTACATGAAGAATAATCTGACAAACAGCCAGAATTATTGCATGTATATTAGTCCGGTTTTTAATCAATAAAAGTATATTTAGAGGCATCTTCGTGATTTTTTCTATCGTACTAAGTTAGCTGTACATATTAGTTTTGAACACACTGTCCACCTAGCAATTATCCTGAAAAATAACATATATTTTTCTAATTCTGTTTACTGCATTGGATCATCTAACTTTTGCGCATTATAAAACTCACGATTAGCTCCTATAGTCGTCTTAACAAAGAGCACCCAGCCAATAACGCCGCTTATTGTTTATTTATTTACACACATCGATCGCGTGATCTCGAGTACCGAAACGTGTTGAATGGTGATGCTTACGACTCACTCACTTTACTCGTACTCATCATCGTCCAACTATTTTGGGGCCGGCTTCCAAAAATAGCTGATTCTAATCAACTTCTCTTTATATATCTAGGATTGAAACCAGGCGGTCTGAAGTGGATATCTCTTCGCAAGTTTTTATATTATTTATTTAATAAATACTGTGGAAAGTACAATGGCGGATTTAAAGCCTTAGGCATTCCCTACTAGTCTACCAAAGTAATAGAAAGTGGATTTTGAGATGACTCTTATTTAGAATATATTTCGGCTACTGCCGCTTAAATGCATATTGACTGACGGCCATCTTGCTTAACTAAAGGAAGCGCATCCCACAGAAGGATGGACTGCATATCCAAGAAGGTTAGGAATGCAGATTCTTTGTGAAGAAAATGGATATTGAAATGGTGATATAAGATAAGGAGTACAAAAGTTAGGTACAAAAATTGCTAATAAAAAACTATATTAGGTTTTATTGGTAATAGTAGTACCTACCCCTCCTTTCTTCAACAAAAGAAGTTGAATGATAATTCAGAGACGTTAGGAAGACTGTGATAAGCGTGCACGAGTAGATGACTCTAGAATTACTATTGCTGATAATAGTATCAGCACACGACTTAAATTGAGATTTAAGTCTCCTCACAATATTCGCACATTATCCACTTCTATTTCTAACATTAGCAAGATAACACGGCCACAAGATAAGAGCGTATGTATTACAACCGTCGCGGCACATACGGTCAGACAAGCGTAAACCATTATCTATGACGTTCACTAGGTCGCCAAACCTGTATTAAATGATAAATAGTACACAACAGACTGATACACTAACATCAACTTTATCTATAATCAAATAAAGATTAATATTGTACAACAACGTGTCGGGCCAACCTTCAAAAGTTATGCGTCTCGAGCGATTAGCAATCAAAACAAATAGAATTTTAAAAGGTATGGAAATAAATACAATGACATAATACGCTGTTTAGTGGCTGATACGATTAAAGAATTGGCTATTTTAGTATGTGCTTTGCTTGTGAAAAGCACTTCAAAAACTTGAAAGATATCAATGGTATCTTTTTTGACCGCATCATTATTGGGTATAGTATAGGGTAAGCTGACATATTTAATCAAGTCACTTAAAAGCAGGATGTGTCCACATGCCACTTCCCGATGTCGTCCCTACCGTTCATCCAATTTGGTCATTGAAACCTTAAAAGTTCCTGTTATTAGGATCCTAAGCCGTCCTACGCTGCGCAATCAAATCCGTTTCATCAACCTGACTTTACAAAGAACTACATCGGAAAAAAACACCTTTTCATCATTTTCATCGACCACCACCTGGCCTAATCACTCTCTCCCTCTAGTACGGCCAGCATTCCAGTTTCTTCTCGAGCCATGTCATTGCGACGTTTTCCCTACCGTATGACATTATCTATGACATAAAAACTAAGTTTCCCCCCACCACTGAGGTTGACTAGTTGTCCGGCGCGTAAAGATCCCACTTGTTTACCAATACAAGCTGTCGGTCATTGCGCAATGGAACGTTGGCACTGCACCGCCGCCCATGCGTGGCCTGCGGAATATACGGGAGGAGACTGCGATTGGACACGCTTTAATAACTGTAGCCGTTGGAATAAGCTTGCAAAAAGTAAACACGGGGCTGTAGTGAGCGTATTTCGGTTGGATATGATGACGATGATGAAGCCTGGGTGGTTTTTACAAGATCTACATCTGTGTCTTTGCAGGACTTTGTGAAGACAAATTGTCATGCTAAATACATACTTAGCTAGAAATACCAAACCACAGGAAAAAACCTACTCAAGTCATCGATAATACCCTAAAATAAGTAATAAACAAAGACTTTTTATTACTCTAATCCAACCTACAATTAAGTTGGCAGTGGAAAAACTAGCTGTTGATAAATATTGATCAAGTCATCGCGAACACGTGTGATAACTTAAACGATTAACTATTCCGTGGCTATTTCTGTATAATATTCTAATTCTATATTCATAACAAAAACGTGATATCTTTGTTTTTGTTCTTTATGTTGACTTTGTAACTTACTATTGCTTTGAAATATTTTAAAAATGTATGAATAAATAAGACAAAACACTTTAATTAAACGAATTGATTATCTTCATTATATCATGTCTCTCTTGATGTTCTGCAACTTTGGGTTTATTTTTTTCTTCGTTAATCGGTTTTTCTCGTGCCCTTGAACCTTTTGGGTTCAACTATGACTAACATAATATGTTTTTTTTAATCGTTTCTATCAACTACGAACGTTTCATATTCATCGGATAAGCCATTTTAATGATAATTTATTCTAACGTGTACCTTATCGTTCGTTCATATTTTCCTGGTAATTCCACATTGCCACTAATTTACTACTTTATTTATTTTATAACCATATCCTATCAGAAGCGTATTTAGTTTTAAATACTTTTAAACTATAGTTTGACGTCATTCACCCATCACCTCGAATTATCAATGAAATAATTAAAGAGTATATCGATATCAATATGGCCACAATAAACCAGTATAAATTGATAATAAAAACAAAGCTAGTATAGTGTGTGGACGTACACGCACGTGATTTGTAGCCGAGTGTTACGTAACGACGCAGATTGATGCAATTGAAGAATATTGATTGCAATCAGCATTTTTGCCCTTTGCATTTGTAATGTCGGTACACGAGTACCTAAAATCGGATAATTTGGATCTATTGCAAGGATATTGAATTATGATCACGCTTTTGGAGTCACAACACAGGTAAACAGGTAAACACACAACACTTCTTAGCCTTTTAATGCGACCTCTTCTGATAAAATTCACTCAAGACAAGTGTGAAAATTTGGGCTCCCGATATGATCTTCAGAAGACAGAAAAATCTAATTTATCCTGTCAGGATTGACGCAATAGTCGAGAAGATTACAAGCACAGATTCGGGAAAAAAAATACCCCTTCTACTGTTAACCAAGCTGTAAAGAGAGAAAATTTGAACTGCCTAGCTCCATCCCACTCTAATAGCAAGTAACCGACGCCGACGGTACCAATCAGCCACGCTGCACAAAGCGCAAGCCGTCAAAACAAACAACCGCGTCGCGGCCGCTCGCCACACTAACCCGTGCTAGTTGCGTAAGCGCAGACTCACAAACACAATTCTCATGCTGAGATGTAAACACGTGTACAAGGATACATTTGTTAAGTAGCACGATTGTAGTTAAGAGGTAAGATGAACTTCCAATGATTTCAATGTCGGGATTGAAGGCGGATTCGATTGTGGAGTGGTGATGCAAAGATCGGATAGTGAGGACATACACTAATTGCCGTTTCTGCGACCCTATTCAAACATTCATTCCTAAAGTGATCGCAGTACTTAGCCAGAGTGAAGCCATAATTTTTCCATAATACTTGTAAAGTCAAAAAGTTTACTGATAAATAACACTTTGCGAACACATTGTTCGTAAAGCTAATGGATTCCCTGCCGGAGTCTGTGTTTCCTGATAGCTACAACCTGGGATTTTGTAATTCAAGACTAACCTAACCTATCCAAGTTACTGCTGGATAAGGGTGCTCTATCGTCGAAGACATCAAATAAATGCGATTCCGTCAACAATAAAAAAAATTGAAGATCTATCTACAGCCAAACAATTCCCATGAGCTTTACGTCCAACTAACTATTCTTCTTGCATATGACAAAGAACGGTTTTCTGCTAAAATGTTAATGGAATCCAGGACAAAAACAAGGCTGTTACATTGGATTTGTCTATAAAGCACCACTCAGGGATAGCCAAGACCTCATTTACCGAGGCTACCAGCTACGTCAATGAATTCCAGACAATATAGCGAACAAATCAGGTCCAGTTTAATTGAAATGTGACGCGGCAACAAGAAAGGAGCTAATAGATCTATTGAAGTAAACAATACACTTCATGCAGGCAAGTCCGCAAATGTATGTGTATTAAATCACGATGATAAATGGACTCTAATAAATTAGTTTGGTACTTAGGGAATGAACCTGTCCTGTTATAAGTTTGAAAGGGTTTTTAATATCATAAGGATTTCATTACGCATGCGGAATTACTCCGCATGTGGGGTTGCTGCCCACTATCACGCCCCGTATTCCGCGTGCGTATTCCACGCATTACAATAAATACTTGTAAGAAAAGGACATTCGGGGGCTACAAATAACACTTTCAGCTTTGGGTGGAGCGCGAGGGAGTATCAGCCTAGTACCTTTGCTTTCCCTCTGGAACGCAAAGGCTCTCTGCTTTCCCCCTGGAAAGCAAAGGCCCTCCACGGTTACCCTTTCGAACAATCCCCGTATCCTATTTTTTTTTTCTTAAGAAAAATGGCATTAGTAAGTAGAATTGGAAACGGTAAATGGACAGACAATTATTCAATATATTGGTCATAGATATGGGTATATTAAATTACGAAAATTTTTTTTAAAAAAAATCGATGTAATGATACCCAGGAGAGTTGACCAGCAACATGTATTACTGGAATGTTAAAATTTCATGGAACAGAGTATATTGTATACATGGTCCATTCATATATAAAGTACCTGTTTAGCATTGAAACCTATTGCTATATTAATGTAGACTAGATCTAGCCGACCCAGTTCGTAATACTATCAATACAAGCGAGCAAAACATTCAGCGTAGAATGACATTAGCTAACATACATAGGTGTGTGTGGACACAAAGATCTTTACAATATGTGGGTAATTTTCTATAAGGTGTGGAATTCCCTACCGACCTTGGCTGAAATGGAAATGATGGTGTATCTGTGTTTCCTGATTGCTACAACCTAGGGGTCTTTGAGAGCGAATAGGTTACTTCTAGGCAAGCGTGCTCCATCTTTGGCCAAATCATCGCTTACCATCAGGTGAGATAGTTGTCAAACGCGTGTCTCTCAGTAATAATAAAAAAAGAGTAAGAGATTCAATCAAAACAGCAGAAAATAGGTGACTCGCCTTTAGCGCGTGGACCCCTGAAATTGTGCCTATATGGCACGATTTAACATCGGTCGCAACGATCACACACATTCGGCGGCTAACGTTATTTCGCTCACACAACAGCGCCGGCTCTTATCTCAGTCCTTGTCTATCAGTGACTACAGGTAGTGTAGATGTGCTAGTTTCGAATCCAGGTTTTTTGATTACGATATTAGCGCGTAACGTATTTGCCCTTATAATATCTGCCCTTATCAATGGTAAGAGAGGTAAGATGAGTAACCATGGAATTTTTAGCTGGTTCTTCTTCATAGGATACGACCAATTGGAACCGGGCATTAGTTTCTGACGTTCTATAAGTGCCCATGTAGGCCTATGTGAATATAAAATAAAATATTTTGAATTGAGGTGTCATGGAAACAAAAACTGAAGGGAATTGAGTTACTAATAGATGAACTGATTGAAAGAAAGATAATAATGGCTGGAAAAGGGGCGATCACAGAACTCTCAACGTATACAGAAGTATGGGATAAAACCATATATCGTCGCTTATATTACAACACCGCGAATATGCCTTTTTCTTAACTTTACAGGAGAAACAAAAAACTGAATTATTAACAATAAATAAAAATCGGATTTTTTCATATGAATCATTTATTAGCTATTCTACATAATGAAATGCACAAAATAGTTATATCCTCATGAATTAAGTAAAAATTACACTTTGGCGCTGTTGTCTTAAATATGCATGTTCGCGGTGTTGTAATATAAGCGACGATATGGAAATAAATTAGGTAGTAAGTAAGTGATGGCAGTTGATTTCATTGATGACAATGTTGGGAGTGTTAATTTAGGGAGATCTTGATAGAACTTCAAGCTAGGTAGGACTCGTGCCAGTCGGATTATGTCAGGACACCACTGAGTTTAGAGTTATCATGGTGAAAGAACAGTTCCGCTAGGCATTTTTAGCACAAGCAGTAATGGGGCAAAAATTAAGTGGACTATTAGTGAACAAAGAAAGGTTGGTAAACCTTTAACTTTACCTTCCTATATCCGCAGGAGCAAGTTTATTCTCGTTAAACTACTATTTATCAACATGCAGACTTCCTAGATCATTCCAACCGTCCATATCCTTTAAAGTCTAGACCAAGGACTAAGCTAATTTTTTTAATCAGTTGTATTCAGAATGTTTTCCTTCACAATTCCGAGACCCGCATAGTGACACAGGTACAGCAAATCATGATAAAACTATATAAATAAGTCAAACCAGGAAAAATACTGACAAAAACAACTGAATGATTCACTTGAATTGAATGTGCACCTACATAGTCGGGTAGTGTCGTTGTGCTTTCACTTTTTATCCACCTGCCATCATACACCACCTTTTCCTGTTACACTTTCAACATTAAAATCAAGTTTATTGAAAGTTCACGGAACTGTGATGGGAAAATTGAGAGCGGTATGCTTCAGTAACGGATGCGAGGGCGTGAAAAAATCATAAGAATTCCGATACAACGGTAAGAGAACAAGTTGTTATGTTAATGAAAGACAAGGTCGAAGAAGGTCGTTGGTGACCACATCTTAAATTGAATATCGATAAAATCAAACCACAAAAAGAACTCGGAGCGACTTTTTTAAGCTTTTCAAAGCACTTGTTGCTCATTTTTCTAGCTTTATAATCGCAATAGATCACTTCTCGTGATCTCGATGTAATGTTTAGAGCATATTGATTCTCCCAGCAGCCTAGTATCGACTTATTTATTTTCAAACGCAAGAAGAATGCTCCATAGCCCTACTGCAAAAGACGAAAAATTCGCGAGGAACACAAAAAATACCCAAAAATAAGTCTAAGTTGGAAGCAAGATCATAAGCCCTACTTTCCCATAGCATGACATCACCGGTTCCCATCTACTAGACGCTGATAGTCATGTGCATTACGCCCAAGGCCGAGTACCACATGTGACATACATACTGAATGCAACTGTACATGGTAATGCCTAGTAAACAACATTTTGTGGCTGTGCTGTGATTGATGGCTCTTTGGATCAGTGTCGTAAGCTTTTGTATGTCGGATTGTGTGAGAGGAGCCGGGAAATGGTGTGGAATTGGATTTTGGTGTTTAACCAAAGTCATGGATGGAAATATATTATAATAGGCTGCTGCGAAATCGTGCACAGCAAAATGGGAAGTAATGCTGCTAGCAGTCTCTGTAAGTAACGATAATATTAGCTTTGTGGGCTGGCAAAGTAAATATGGTTAACTCTGAAAGGCACGAAAGTACTGCGAAAGAAGGTAAGATAATGATGAAAGGAACATAGACGATTTAGAAATAAACCCATCTGTGAAGGTAAATTTTGGTTCTCATCCTGTACAAAACGTAACAGTAAAGAAACTAAATAGGAAAAATGTAAGATTCCTTATAACGGCGTCAAGAACAAATAATACAGAATTATGACTTTCAATTGGAAATCATCAAATAACTCCTCTAGCTTTGGGTGGAGCGAAAGGGAGTGTCAGAAACTAAACCTTCTGTGGCCTTTCAGTTGCCCTGTCTTCCAGGACGACGGAGACTCAACCATAAAGGAAATGGAATTCAATAAGACTCAAGAGACCCTGACCCTACCTAAACAGTCCCAAGCATTAAGGGGTACAAATATAACGATTATACTCTCATAAGCGGTTACTCTTGACCCAAGACATAAATAGACTAGGAAAACGGGTTACTATGCCTTGAATAGATTACGAATGGCAATAAAATGATAATTTTACAAGGGGTTTATGTACTTAAATTATATGTATTAAAGTGGTAATTTGCAAAGGTGAGTTGTAATTAATGACAGTGTTAGCCCGCATTAGATATTTTATTACAGAGTAGTGTACTTTACAGCCACATGTGGACATGATCATAATTATATGAATTTTCTATGGAGCTCCAGAATTTCTCCTTAACTTCCAAATACATTTTTTTGGTAGGAAACCATCAATTGACTTCTCCCGCTCTGGGTGAAACAAGAGGAAGTGTCACACTTGTACTGACTCACATGTGTATACCTGTATTCCTTCGTTGCCCTTTGCGATCCAGAGGCAGACATTGGCCCTAGTGGATCTTGTCCATTTTTTTGACCTTTGAAGACGAGAATTTCCTTTGGCTCAGATATTTTTTGCGGAATGACAAATAAGTTACAGTTACGACCATAAATCTTAGCAAATATGGTAGAGCTTGAAGAAAGTTTATGTTCCAACTTGAACGTATTTCTGCTAGGATCATTGTGACGAATATGCATCAAAAAACGAAAGGAAAAGTACAACCAAATGACACAGCAGTGCACGCGGCCGCAAAGAAACCGTCATCGAAAAGATTACTATACTAGGACATTCAACTATCTCCAAAAGTGAATCACATGTGATGACGTCATCACGCATCACTGACGCAACGGTATCAACATCGATATTGAGTTAACTGCTTAGTCACCGTTACAAGGAATATTAGCTCAGGTAGCACCCATATTGGTTCACGCATGTGGAAAATTTGAGAAGGTCAACCTGCTCGGCAAGAAATAATGTCAATACGGCTTTGGTTTATGATTTGCCTTTGAAAGGTCAAAATTCAGCTGGTGTTACACCTGTTAAACTGAAGCAACCTGGGGTCTTACCATGACATGAGTAAAATGTCTGGCGTGCGAGCGAGAAAGAGGATGGAACCATAACTCTATCCCTTTTAACAAGTCAGTTCAGGTCGAAAATTGGATTGTGTTAAGAGCTCGTGGAACCTCTTCTATCAAATTGGTCTTCTCACTCGAAGACATGATGCGACAATGCAAACAGTTTGATCAGTACCTGCGAAGCCCCTCTACTGGGGCCAAAGGTTATGTGAGACTGTCACCAAAGGCCCCAGGATAAAGGCAAGGAATGGAAAGGTAGGTTTTTTAGTCAGTAAAAGTCTGACACTGTTTCCCGCCCCACCCAAGGGCGGGATTCGTCATTGGATGATTTTTACCTACCACAAAAAAAAAAAAAAAAAAAAAAAAAAAAAAAAAAAAAACCTGCGAAGCCCCAAGAGGACACCGGTGTCCGCCACCTATTGTCTTTCTATTGTGTCTCTAATTACGGTATTGAAAAGGTTAATCCAATTCAAATAAAATTGAAATTTCTATTCGTAATGTCAAAATATGTAACAGTTTTTTACTACGAATGTTTTTAATATCATGCGGATTTGCTCCGTATGCAGAAAATTTCAAAAGGCAAAAAAAAAACTGACCCGCGTGCGTATTGCACGCAATACAATAAATACTTGTATGTAAAGGACATTTGCAAAAATTACGCTTCGGAGCAAAACCGCACGCGTGATGAAATCCACATGATTTTAAAAACACCCTCAATCCTTTTATGAATGTTTACAGGGTGTTTACACCATCGTATTTTTTAAATATTTGTTTGTATGATTTTTTTTTTTGAAGTGGGTATCATAAAATGTCTTCTCTTGTTCCAAGTAGTACGTATGTACGTAGGTTTTATATGCTGTTGTACGTGTGCTCCTTCATTTTACTTTTGCATTCTAGGTAAGCAGGTTGAATGTTAAAAATGCTTAAACAAAAAATGCTTTTTGTTACAGTAAAATTATCTATGTGTCATGAATTTGATCACATTAGCTGATTTACATAGGAGTCATCAATTTATTGGAACTTTGCCCAAAACAGATGTAAATTCGAGAAAAACTACAAAACGTTATAAGCTACAGGTGCCTGATCCCACAAGCAACCACTCAATTGGGTAATAGCCGTCATTATAGTGCTATGCCGGCGATGGCCTAACCCGGCACCAGTTTAAGCGCTTGTGTAATATACCCTTACTTTGTAAATAAATTGTAATCACTTAAGAGCCATTTCACAAAATTTGATCGCTCGAGTTTAGGTAAAAGACGGCAGCTTTGTTCATGTGTGCGTAGCTATCCACACATACACAACGCGACCAGTGTAGCACTAGTGATGAGACGGACTAAATAATCTTGAGCCGTTATAATCGTAATGCACTTTGGTTAGATTTATAAATAAGTGATTTTATTTATTCAGTCTATTAATTATTTACATATTTATTTCATGTTGTTTTTTGTTAGTACAAACAATTGTACAGTTTATGTTACAACTTGAGATCTGTATCCTACAGAGTAGGCAAAAAGAACAGTTTAATTATTTATTATAAACATGTTGCATAAACTAAATATGAACACTATTAATACTAATTGATTATGATATTAATGCTGTCTGAACTAATAAAAAAAAAATGTTATGTAAGTATTTCTAAAATATATAATAGAAATGAAGGACAGGGAAACAACCCAGAGATTCAAAGTGTTTTATTTTAAGTAAACCATTTACAGGCACTTTTAAAATTGCAAGAAGTATGTCAGTCAGAAAAAATTATAACACTTTTTGCAATCATGTTATGTATTACAAATATCTCGGTTACATGTTTCTTGTCGCTGCTATCATGTGAGAAAAATGTAAATAAAATAAAAATAAAAACAATTTTAAAATAATTTATAGATATTAAAATAAGCCACTGACAGGTAAGAAATGACCAGTCTTAACTGACAGCGTACGTTCACGGATACAAATAATCCAACACGCGCCACTATCAGTGAGACATTTGAGTGAGGATGACAAACTCTTTACCGCCATGCTCATTTATATCAAACAAGTCCAGTAGTAACCTAAAACCATAAATTGCTCCATGGCACTCACATTTAACTTTAAAAAAAATGCTTCTACATTATACAATTTATATTATGCAATAGTTTTCGAATTAATAAATATATTTCCAAAAGTAATCAACTTGTACGCCGTAGTGGTAGTGAAGGTTGACCGGCATGGAGCCAAGCATTTTATCTTGAATATAATCCTCCAACTTTTAAACACAAGTTTAAAATATTGTTAAATTTAATTATTAATTCAATTTGGTTTCATTGAGTTTCATGATGTTTTCATAGATATATTGACCAGGCACCGTCACAGGATTAGGACAACAAATCAAAGGCTTAAACAGTTCCATTAGAGAATTGCACCAACCTAACAGAAAAAAAAAAACCTGCGGAGACTGTAAATGGCTCTTATCTGTAGTATAAAAATTGAGTAGATATCTACAGCCCATAGTAAGATACCGTATGACATGATACTATGAAAATAACTAAAATAGACAAGTCTAGTAGTATCAACATCCGTAAATTGGCGGTTTTTTTTTTAAATATCATATAAAACTGCTGAGCTAAACCGTCCTGCAAGAAATTTTGAACTAGATTATTAGCAGTGACCAAATTATTCTCTAGTTATAATAACTATCATATGTTAAATTACTGGGGCCAAAAGTTATGTGAGAATGTCACCACGGGCCCCGGGATACTGGGGCCAAAGGTTATGTGAGAATGTCACCACGGCCCCGGGACAAAGGCAAAATGAATGGAAGGGTAGGTTTTTAGTCAGTAAGAGTCTGACAGGACCCGCCCCACCCAAGGGCGGGATTTGTCATTGGATGATTTTACCTACCAAAAAAAAACATATTTTAAATAAATACTTGTCGCAAAGGCATTGATCTTGCTTTTCTAGGGTCTATGATTTCTGGTAATATGCAGTATACAAAACATATTTACCATTGAGTCTGAAAGTTCCATTGGTTCATCAAATCAGGCCCTAATACAACAGATTCTTTATTCTATAAAATTAAAGAAATATTATTATACTACGTACTACTGAATGCGACGACCTCCCTGGCGGTGTTAGCGTGGTATATTACACAGACAAGTAGGCGTGGGCTTGCGGACGACGAGCAATGAGTAGCTCGCCGTTCGGCCATACGGTAACATCCGGACCGAGCCCAAGTCGTCGAAGATTTCAGCAAAACCGTAGGGGCCTAGCAGGGTCGAAGTCTACTGGAGTCATAAGTTGAGTGAAAGAGAACCTCGAGGCCCTGGAATGAAGGCAAAAAGGAACATAGGAATGGGTTTTAGTCAGTAAAAGTCTGACACGTCCTCCCGCTCCGCCCAAGAGAGAAGAGAAGTCATTGGGTGATTTCTCACCTAAAAATAAAAAAAAATCTACTACTAAATAAACTTCTATTTTCAACATATAATTGTAACTAAAACATACAATTACTGTTATTAAATCTGGCTTTTTACTTGTACCCGGCAGTACTTCTCGGCTAAATGCACTATCCTCCTCTACCCGATTCGTACGATTTCTCATTCTAGAACAAATACAAAAAATCAAGTTTCCATACTTTCCATATCTACAAAGAAATCATATTTTTACTCAATAAAATGATTATTTTAGTATTTTATTATGTGGGTACAAATTCTTAAAATTGTAATTACAGTATCCATGTCAATGTGTAGTTAGGTGATCAATAACTGCGTATACGAATTACAAATCAAAAGAATGTCTACCTCGCTTCTGTTGCTTTCTTTAAGGTTGCAATATTTCTATTTTTTCTTTTTTTGGCACAATGGTAAACATAACCCTTCCGCCCCATTGCAAAAACTAATAAAACAAAAACATGATTATTCAACAAATTCTACAAACTACTATAATAATACTTTGTTTAATAAATTAACGAAAATCTTTCCTTATGAAAAAAAAAATACGAATAGAATCAAAATGTTGTAGTCGTAGTATAATAATGCGTTCACGATACGCGTGCTCGATAATCGGGACGCGGGAAAAAACGGCACAGGTCCTGCGTCGGCGGGCGTTCGAGCCGTACTAATCGCTGCTCGCTTAGGCTTCGTATTATATTCTAATTTAGAGTGATTTTAAAAACGATATTATGTCTAAATATATGAACGGATTTTACTGAAATGTTGGAATTAGTTTATTATATGAACATTGTTTATATTTACATAGTTTTTTAAATGTAATTACATTTTGTTCAAACCAAAAATCGCGCTAAAACAGCGACATAGAACGTAAAAATTGACTTAATATTTTATTTTTTTACTAATTAATGTTATTAATCATCGAAATTCTGGTACATGGTTGGTTGACAAAATTATATGTCTGATGCTTTGTGTATTTTTTTCGGTCAAATTTATAAATATTAATAGTAGATATAAGAGTCTGAAATTGACTCTGCGTTGATTTTTTAGAAAAGTACTTGTGGGAGATTAATTACCACAAAGTCAACAAATTAGTTTTTGGAAATGTGTTACATAAAAGGTCAACATTAAAGACTGGTCTATTTTTTACATATATTCAACAATGCCGGAGTATTATGTAATATGGTAAATTAGGCGACTAAAATCTTAGATTTACGCGCGAAAACGTGAAATGGCTCTTAATGACTCATCAAAGGCCAGTTCAACCCTTCAGCTGCGTCACTAACGTGTTTTTACTGGAAACTTCGTCCCTATTTCAAAAGACAACTGACAACTGTATGTTATGTTCTTGAACTGAAATAATATTACCCTTGGTTTAGGCCGTATACAGAAAGAAAGCTGGCAGCCTGCGCCGATCTAACAGCGCCTATCGGTACCGGCCGGCGCGGGTAATCTGCGCATGTAATAGGTGCCGAGTTTCTGCGCGGGTAATGCACAATCTGCGCAGGCTGCCAGCTTTCTTTCTGTATGCAGCCTTATCCAGAGGAAAGGTGCATTGGTGCAGCCATCATATACCCACATTAACAAGATTTTTTTATTTGATATTATTTGTGTTTGACTGCGATCCCACCTAATGGTAAGCAGTGATGCAATCGTTGATGGTGAGGCGCACTAGTTTATTAAGAGCCTTCATTCTAGCTTTGAAGACACCTGAATTATAATCGAACGGGAAGGCTACAGCAGGCAAATTGTTCCGGTCCTTCGATGTACGCAGTATAAACGACGAGGCGAAACGCCTAGTTCGAACCATAGATGTTTCAACAACCTAAGGCTATACCGTATATGATATCAGCGAAAACCAAACGCACCCTGGGTACCAGTATACATATAAGCTGTATAATCTGTATGTACATATTAAAAGGAGAAACTAACCGACTGACTTATCAATGCACAGCCAAAACTACTGGCTCTAGGAGCATAAAATATTGCATAAAGTTCCCTTTGATGACGTAGGCAAGAACTAACAGACGATTTTCTAAAATTCACCCCCTAAGGGATTGATACGGAGTCCAACATATATATGGGGAAATCTACTGTCATGTGAGGGAAGCTGCTGGCAGAAGGTAATCTGCTATCATTACTTAGTAAATGCTGTCCAATTTACTATTATCCAAGTACTATGATAATAATTATGTTGACAGCCAATTAACAAGATACACAGATATCAAGTGATAAGTGGGTTCAATGACCCTCAATAACAAAACATTGCACAAAGTGAACCTGTTTACAAAATTAAGTTAATCTGTTATTTACTGCATATTAGGTCAAAATGTTACTCTGAATTCATTGTAAGGACTTTACACAGAGGTAAATACTATATTAATATTATAAATATAAAAGTAACCATGTCTGTCTGCTACGTTTTTACGGTTAAACTACTAAACCAATTTTGAAGAAATTTGTTATGGAACAAGTTTGAACCCCAATAATTCCGATATAATTATCAGAATTATTTGAAACATTTAATCATCATTTAATAATCATAGTTCCTCATAATTTGTGAGATGCTTTGATAAGATACTAGGTTTCCTGAATTTTATGGATCTAATTGGAATCATACACTACCAAACTGCATTAGATTCAGATATATTTATTTGCCATCAATGTAGGTACGAGTATCTAAGGAAGGGAAGGTATGATAAGGCATAAGTGAGGGCTTTCATAACATTCTACCTAGTATAGTAAAATAAAAAGTATTAGCTACAAAATGATTACAACTTTGAATAAATACAAATTCTAATAAGAAGAATATGTTAAGTACTGTTAATTTGTAATAATTTTTAATAATTAAATAATTGTGTTACACTAATAAATTAAAAATACAAAAATCATAAAAATCTCAATGTGAAACATAGTTGTTTGCCATTATAAAATGTTATAATGACTTAACACTTATTATAATTAATAATAATCCCTATAATTAGATTATGCAAAATAACAATGGCAGCTCCCGATGCATTTAATCAAATTATGGTATACTTCCCACTATTATTTTCCTTCCCCGGTCCGATTACGCTTTTGGAGACCAAGTTTTTCGATATTTACCAGAGCAAATTAACAATATAATAAATAATTCATCAGTTTTAATAAATATTAACTGTTTGTTTATCAAAGGTAATTCAACAGACTTAAGAAACACAGAACCGGTTATTGACATTTGTGGGAGGTCTATGATCAGTCATGGACGTCTTTCGGCAGAAATGATGATTATGAAGCTCAGCACTAGTCTGGTTATGAAAATTCTGCCACTGACAGATAACATCACTAAATGTATAATCTGTATATATAAAAGAGAAATATCACTCACTGATTAATCACAATTTATGAATATTTTAAGACAGACAATAGGAAACCGAAACTATACTATTTGCATATGAATCCTTTCATCTTGCAGTTATTAATATGACAAGTGGTGCCACCTATTGTCTCGATAAAGGCTTCAACAGTTAATAGATCATTATGTTAAATATAAGAACAAGAGCTTTTCCTCTCATTGTTTCAATCACTACCTAGTAGTCCTCTAATTGAGTTATTTGTGATGGTTAATCAATAAGGAATAGAGTGATAGGAAACAATTGTTTTACATCTGGAAATAATTACCTATCTATAATTATTTTTAATAGCAAATGAAATTGCACTATAATGATGCTAGATTAGAAATCTCTTTTGGCAATATTTCCAATGGAATATACAAAATTCAAAATGAGAGTCAGCATGCTATTTCAATCATTGTCAAAAATGGAATTAAATATCTGCTACCAACCCGATGTAAATAAAGCTAATCAATATTTATAGTACATAGTTTATAAATAGACTTTGGATGTTCATGTTCATATTAATAAATCTCACACAATCAGACATTAATTTTGCTTATATTTAGCATGTCCAAGGCATTTGTGAGCTGCAGGTTAGGTGGAAAATCAAGAAGATCATGAAAGAGATGGTGGATGGGACAACTTGGATCGCTTCTGTAATAATTGAGAGCAATCCGATGCTACTACTCATGACTGCTAGAAGTGAAGATAGAAGTTTGCCCAGCAGTGGGAAAGCTTAGAGCTAGGTAGAAAAGTGAATGAAACAGATTCTAATAAGCATTACCTTCCATACAGTATTAAAAAACATGCATTCCTACAAATTGCATGATAAGCATTTGAAAAAAGGTATTAAAATGCATTGTCAATGCAGCCGTAATTATGCCATGCAGTGACGAATGTGATGCAACAGAGTAGCAGTATGTATAACACATTTTTACAAGGTTTTGATGTCAAAATGCAATCTAAGCAGATTTTTTTATTGTTTAATTTTTACTGTTTACTATAAATAATCTTATATTTATGAAAATTCTGCTAGATTTGCAGTCATGAAAATTTGCAAAATCTGTTTATTATGGACTTAAAAAAAATTCTTTAAGTAACAGTGACTTGCAAAATCTATACAAATCAACAATCACAAATTATAAGTATTGCATCATACAATCATCGTACAACTGTATTGGATGTATCTTATCTGTAAATATTCTCTAAATAACTAGTAACAAGTGATAATCATTATCAAACTATTCATTAAGCATGGACATTGAACGTAAAATTGCAAGATTTTGTTTTTGTTTACCACTTCTAGATAAGGCAATGAGTATTTGCAAAAATATTGTGGATGGTATTTTCCTACAATCGGTTAGCTCTGGTGACTAATTATAATTCTGCGAATATAGTAAGAAAAGAAATGTTATGAAGCTTACAGGACACAGTACAGTACAGTCTCACTGGCATGCAAAATAAATATAAAAATAGATGCATGTTTTCATGACATTATGTTCTTACCAATGCCACACACATCCAAGTGGCCAGGTGTGGGACTGTTTCATCATTTCAAGTCTAGGAACATATTAACTGAAGCCACATGTGTCAACAAAGATTATGAACACTACCATTTTTTTAAACAAAAATACAACAGGTGGGTTGAACATAAACAATATGATTTGTTTACAAACAAAAGCTAGTGAGTGCACGTAAATGTATGTTGATGGCGCCGCATCCACTCACCTTCTGGGTAGCAGCATGGCGGCGGAGCCCTTCCGCTGGAACACGCCGTCCACCAGCACGCCATTCTTGCTGTTGCACGTCAGATAGAACTCCGGGTGGTCGTAGAACAGTTCGAGATGTCTACGCGAGATGAAACTAGAGTGTCCCATGTTAACGTCCACTTGGCCTCTACTAGAGTTCCGGCCGATCACGACACGTTTCTGCCGGATAAGGTACTCGAAGTCGCGACCGTCGAGCCTCGCGATCGCGATGGGGGCCGGCTCCTGGGCCCACTGCACCTTGGAGGGCGACGGGGGCGCCGACTTCAGCGAGAGCAGCGCCCACGCGTCGCTCTCCGAGCTTCGCGTAAACTGAGCCTGGGCCATGGCAGGCGCGCGCGGACCGATATCACCAACGCTGTCCACACGCGGGGCGCGGACGCCTTGCACGAGGGCACATCACAATACCGCCGCGAGAACCGCCGCCGCCGCGTCGCGACCCGGATATCCGGAACCTGCCGAACCCGTGCCTTTAGAATTTGAGGTTACTGACGGGACGCACATGCGCAAAGTTTCTACTTGTGCGGTAAACAAGAATTATATAAACCACCACACCACCACGTGATAATAATGTATACATATACCTAGTCCGGAAGAGCGGATCGATACTATAAAGTACGGATATGTCTTATGTGAACGAAATATTAACCTTTTGGTTGTTGCACAACTGAATTTTCGCAATTGGACCGAAATAAGACACTAAAGTAAACACGAGGCGAGAACAAAAATAACCAAAAACGTCAGTTCGGCATACGCAGTTTACAAGTTCGCCGCGCCATCTATGCAACATAGCAACAATTTGTAAATATAAAGTTCCGTTTCATGCATAAGACTGGAGTGGAAAAAATATACTTTAAGAATTTTACAAATGAACATTCAATTTGACTAATTTTCATAACTAAAAGAAAGGTTTTTATCGATTTCCAATAATTTCTATGATATTTAGTTTAATAACAAGTACTTTTCAATTAAATACTGAAGTTGTATTTATTTTATAACGATTGAAGAGTGAAATGAAATTATATCAATAGTGATACGCACAGACAACTATTGTTTAAATATCGATTATTTAACGGCAAAGTGTTTTGAAGAAAAAGTAAAAAGAATATATAAATGTATATGAAAACAAATTATAATAATTAAAACAAAATATTCTCGAACTCTGAGAGACCTTATTTCTGAACTACTCGTAATATTACGTTAAATTTCTTTAAAAAATGAAATAAGTTTTCACATAATTTTGGGTTGTTGATATTGACATTTTTTTTTCTTTTTCTATTACTTTTATTGTAATTATTATAAATTCAAAATATTTTATTTCTTTACACATCATCAAGTTTGAAAATTAACATCGATTAATTTGTCTATGTTTTTTCAGTACAACACTACAGGAAAATACGCTGACGTCATTGACTCTTGGTAGTCTATTGACTTTGTTGACATTAATATTTGAGTTTGTATCGCAAATTGTGTAGTGTTTTTAAAAAATTAGCGATGATAACGATAACATTCAATTACAAGCAATAAATAGGCGTGCATATATTGTTTCAGTCGATTCGGGCATCAATTACAGAAATAAAGGTGAGTTTTAATTCAACATTACCGCGAAATTTAAATTTATATCCTTTCATAAAATTTGCCATACGAATATCCTTGTAAATGTAAATCATCATATGTTTAAAAATATCGTCACACATTAGTCAAATATCTCATGTCGCTTGACTCCAACTGAAGAGATATTCATTCAACAAATGAAAGTTCCCACGCATTTCTATTCATTGTATTAGAAAACGGGTCAAAATATTTTAATTAGAATTACAATTTCACGTCGCTCACATAGTTTTGGCCGTATTTACGCAAATTAAAATACTCTAAAATATTTTGGACCTACCTTAAGTAGATTAGGGCTGGAATATTGCCAAAGTATTTCTTATTGTTCACCTCATGCCTTGCCATGTCAATAAAATGCTAATATGTTTATTCTCAGAAATATGTCTAGACTTAGACAGAACTGATATTAAATTCATGAAGGGAATTTGTCACAGATAGATGCCTGATTTTTGTTAGTGCTTGCTAACAGGTTGATGATGTTTATATACTTGTGTTTCTTGGATTAACTTCAAAGAATGTATGAATATTGTATGAACTACTGCAACTAATTCTCTGTTATTGCTACTGGCTTAATTGTCAATTTCCCTCATCAGCGGTATAAATTAATCAGGACAGTTTAGATGTATTTTTCTATAATTTATTTATACTAGTGCTTAACTGCAATCCCACCTGATGGTAAGCAGTGATGCAATCACTGTTGGTGAGATGCACTAGTTTATTAAGAACCTATTCACTCTAGCCTTGAAGACACCTGAATTATAATCGGACAGGGAAAACCGCAACAGAAGTCTTCAATATGGCAGGTGATTCTCTCGCTAGAAGAAGAAACTTCTAAATTGTATATGTCATTAGGATCCAGCTCCAACTTATTTATTTCTTAACTTATAAGAAAATGACTGTAATTGTCTAGCTCTTTCCTTGTGGAATGCAAGTAAACTATGTTTGCAGTCTAGTTTTTATTATACTTCAATATGTATGTCCACCTAAAGACCACTGCTTGTTTTCCCCTTTTTCTGGGGGTTGGAAATTATCAAATAATTCTTCCGCTCCGTTCTGCTCAATCTTTTACCGATTACAACCCACCTATGTTCCTTCAGTTGCCCTCCGCATCCCAGGGCCACGGTAACTCTTTCGAACAATTCAGCAGCCCTAGCGCGGCTGCTCTACAGAAAAACAAAGTAATTACAGTTAAGTAAATTTTACAGGAGAAGGAAAAAACGAAAAAATCTTTACTTAAGATGTTGTTTTATCATTTTAATTTTTAAATGTAATAATGCGTGAAATAGTTTTTTCTACCTATTGTGTACCAATTTTATGACAAATTGTGAATAATATCTTTTAATTTATTTTTTTTAATTTAAAAGATATTCTTTTAAATTAAAAAAAAAATGTTTTTCGGTAGACAATTTATTTTTTTCAATATATCATCCAAGTAGCTCTGTTGCCTTTCTTTTTAACTTAATTGTAGTCTCAATAAATAATATTTTGATCAAACGAAAAATTCCAGTTATTTAATTAACAATTTAAAAACAAAGTAATTGTCATGCTACTTGTGTTTTGCTGTTTTTCGGTAGATTTTTTTGACGTTTGCTTTTCTTGCGTGTTTTGTTTGTCAATTTTTTTTTTCTTTAAAACTAAAGCTTTTTATGGTTCTTAGAATGTAACCACATCCGTTATGCTTTTAAAGTACCTACCATTAATGTAAAAACATAGATTTATGAACAAAATTTAGTTATCTTATTTTCCGTAGAGCAGCTGAGCGGGCATCAGTCCTAGTCAGTGGCGTAACTAGATAACCAATAGCCCTGGTGCAAAAAAATCGAGGTCCCTTTTTTTTACATAGGAAATCATAAAAGTACCTCTCCTGCTCTGGGTATAGCGGGAGTGTCATTGTTTTGGCCCCTGCACTGCCCTGTCTTTTGTTAGCTACGCTGTTTTTTTTTAGGTGTGGTAAAATCACCCAATGACATCTCCCCCCGTTTAGGCGGGGCAGGAGGTCGTGTCAGACTTTTACTGAATAAAAACCCACTATTTGCCTTCGTCTTGCCGTCTACAAGCCTGCGCCTATGATGGCGGCAACCTCAGCTGCCGCCGCTGCCGTAGATGTCCTCTTCTTCACGTTTTCCGCCTACTCCTTCATTCGTATTATCTGCATATCATATCTGCTTCGGAAAAGCAGATCACTGCTTACCGTTCCCTCTCGCCCCGTACCAGGGCCGGTCGCTAGAGGTCGCTTCCGCCTCTCGCCTCCATCACGGCAATAGGGTATTCCGCCTAAGTGGGGCAGATTTTCACCGGATTCCGGAATGCGAAACAGGAACCTCCCGAAACATGCTCGTCTGGGGCGAGGTCCTGCGTCAGACGGATAGTGAGGAAGCTGTGATGCCTCTGTAACTCCTCAAAGAGGACACTTAAAAGCGCTATTGTGGCGGGTCCAAAACGTATTCATATATATATCAAAGTGCACCTCTCTAATATTCGAGGACTGCACTCCAATCTCGATGCGGTCCACCACCATCTAGAGACTGACAAGCCACACTTGCTTTTCTTGACGGAGACTCAGATTAGATGTCCGTCGGATGCGGCGTACCTCAACTACCCGGGATACTCATTGGAGCATCATTTTCTGCAGCGTGCCGGGGTCTGTGTGTACGTCCGTAATGACATCTGCTGTCAGCGTCTCCGTCACCTTGAAGACCCAAATTTTTCCACGCTATGGCTGTTGGTGGACACTGGTATGGACAAAATCGTCTATGCCTGTGTCTACCGATCGCACAGCGGTGATCAGGAGACGACTCGAATGTTTGACCAGCTCAGTGAAGCCGCCGATAAGGCTCTGCATCGGCACCCTGATGCGCAGCTTGTCGCTCTGGGGGACTTTAACGCCTGCCACCGAGACTGGCTTTTCCCATACCAGAGGACCGACCACGCTGGAAGAGAAGCGCGAAACTTTGCGGTATCGTTGGGCCTTTCCCAGCTGGTGAAGCAAGCGACCAGGGTGCCTGATGTAGTTGGTCATACTGCCAATTGTCTGGACCTTCTGCTGACCACCGATCCGGACAGATGTATCGTAACAGTTTCTTCACCACTTGGAACATCAGATCACTGTCTGGTGAAGTCTGTATCGTCCTTCTCCCCACCTGACTGTGAGTCTCGCGGTGAACGGCGGATGTGGCGTTACAAGTCGGCAGATTGGGATGAGATGCGGCACTTCTTTGCGTCTTATCCTTGGCAGCAGGTTTGCTTCTCTTCTGAAAATCCGTCGAGCTGTGCAGATGCCGTATCCGATGTGATACGTCAAGCTATGGAGTATTTCATCCCTTATAGCGACGTACCCATCGGTGGCTCAGTTCACCCATGGTTCAGCGCCGATTGCATAAAAGCTGAAGAGCTTAAGCATTCGGCGTTTCTCACCTGGGTTGATGCTCGTGCTGTCGGCCCACACTGCCTCCGCTGGTTAAGCCTGATGGAACACTGGCTCACACCGCGAGAGAGAAAGCAGGTCTCTTTGCATCTCTCTTCGCCCATAATTCTCGTCTTGACACTTGTGGTGCTACTCCACCGACTCTGCCTTTCTGCGACACCTCGATGCCCGAAATTCGCATAAGGAACAATGAAGTTCTGAGAGCACTGTGTCGTCTAGACGTGAATAAAGCTAGTGGACCAGATGGTATACCAGCGATAGTTCTCAAGGCTTGTGCGCCCGAGTTGTCTCCTGTATTGACTCGCTTGTATCGCCTCTCATTTAGGACTGGAATAGTGCCCAAGTCCTGGAAGCTTGCCAATGTACAACCCGTGCCCAAAAAGGGCAGTCGTGCCGATCCTAACAACTATCGGCCGATTTCGGTAACCTCCATACTCTGCAAGATTATGGAGCGTGTATTGAACTCGCGCCTCATGGCATACCTGGAAGGTAACGATCTCCTCAGTGACCGACAGTACGGGTTTCGCCGCAATCGATCTACTGGGGACCTACTAGTTTATGCCACCCACTTGTGGGGCGAGGCCCTCGAGAGGAATGGGGAAGCGATTGCGGTTTCTCTAGACGTCTCGAAGGCCTTCGACAGGGTATGGCACGCTAGCCTTTTGAGTAAGCTTCCAGCGTACGGCATTTCCCCTGGCCTGATTAGTTGGGTAAAAGACTTCCTGAGTGAACGGTCTCTCCGAGTTGTTGTCAACGGATGCTCATCAGAGCCCATGACGACTAATGCCGGAGTTCCTCAGGGGTCTGTTCTCTCTGCAACTCTCTTCCTCCTGCATATCAACGATCTGCTGATGCCCGGTATCTATGGGTATGCAGATGATAGCACAGTTGTAGACAGATACCTGCCAACTCCTCGGGCTAGTAAAGAGCTGATCCAGGCTGAAAGGGAGGCTATGGTAGAGCGGACGAATGCTTCACTTCAGGCAGTCTCCAAATGGGGCGAAGCCAATATTGTGGGATTCAACGCCACCAAAACACAAGCGTGTCTGTTCACCGCCAAAAGGAGCCCGTTCACCTTGGCTCCTGCTTTCCGGAATGTATCCCTGGAGTGCACCGACCGCCTTCAGCTCTTGGGGGTAGAAATTTCCCCAGACCTCAACTTTGGGCGGTTCATTGAGTCCAAAGCTAAGGTAGCTGCTAGGAAACTCGGCGTTCTAGCAAAAGTCCGGCGGTACTTCACACCGGAACAGCTTCTAATCTTATACAAAGCACAAGTCCGTTCGTGTGTGGAGTACTGCAGCCACATATGGGCTGGTGCTGCAAAATGCCACCTAGCAGCTTTGGACTCGGTGGAAAGGCGTGCGAAGAGGCTAATTGGTGATCCAGACTTGGTTAAGTCCAATCTACAAAGCCTCGAGCACAGGCGTAGAGTAGCCAGCCTTTCGGTGTTTTACAGGATGCATTTTGGAGAGTGTGCGCGGGAATTGCATGACTTGATACCGCCATCTCCTTTCTACCATCGAACAACCCGGCGTACGGCGAATATCCACCCTTACGTTGTTGAAACTTCCACGGTCCGGACTAAGCGTTTTGCCTCGTCGTTTATACCGCGTACATCGAGGGACTGGAACAATTTGCCTGCTGCGGTTTTCCCGGCCAATTATAATTTAGGCGTCTTCAAGGCTAGAGTGAATAGGCTCTTAATAAACTAGTGCGCTTTACCATCGACGATTGCATCACTGCTTACCATCAGGTAGGATTGCAGTCAAGTGCTAGTTTATAAAATATAAAAAAAAAAAAAAAAAAAAAGTATTACTGATGAATAGAATAACAGAATAACATTTATTTGCATAAAAACACGGTTGAGTGAAACACGGTGAGTCATTAGTAAAGTGATTTATATGGTGTAGGTACAATAAATTGTAGTAACTGCAATCCATTTTCCTGATCTGATTAATAGGTACCCAAAACTACCAACAAGGTTCAACATTTCTACATTTCAATGTTTATCTCTGTTACATGCAAAAAAATGAAAATGCATTATTAAAACAACAATAAAATTATGAAAAAGCTTTATTTGGCAAATAAATGATTACGACTAGACACATATCACAGTAACAATAAGATACATAGAAAATAAATTATAGATAAATAATGACAGGCAAGTCACGCATATTGTCTAGGAAATAGTGATTTCATTGATTTTCATTTTTTGTGGTCCTAACGCTTACCAATGTTACCAGAAAAAAATATAAATGACTTCGAGGGTAGAACCTACTCTCTGTCTGTATAGTGTCTCTGTAATTATCTTAAAGATGTAGCGGTGCCCATTGTTTCAGAACTCTTATTATTTTACATGGCACATTTTTATTTTCTATCGACAACAAAGGCCTTAACTACGAGCTCTTAACGAAAAGAAAGAAAAAAGAACAGTTTGTTTACACGGAATGACGCAACTAAAAACTAGACAAACATAACATTTTAAAGGAAAGATATGCGTCACATCCGTGCAAAACGGCCGAACGCTCAGCATAATAGGATCCATTTGACAACCTAAACTGAAAAGTTAAAGGAATGGAGCTATATGGTGTAAGTATAGCTCTATTAGGGGCTCACCAAGCTTGGCGGCCCCGGGGCACTGGCCCGCCTAGCCCCTTAATAGTTACGCCACTGGGCTTTTCTGTTAGCTTTAGCTGTCACAACTCCTGTCACATGACTTCTCCGCAGGTAATGACTGTCATTGCTATATATAAGGCAATAAAAAAAAAGTAATTTATTCACACCGATAGAACACCTCTAATCATCGAGTTGCGTCAAGCTAGCGACGCCTCTATTGATCCAATGCTGTTCCTTCAAGCTAGTCTCCAGTGTAATGTACATGACAAAGTTGCTGGAGTGCCCTGTGGTCGCGAGCACTCCCTTCCTCTCGCTAGTCTTGTAGATAGGACAGAAGTAGCAAGGAGGAGGCTTGAACTCTACGATGAGAGCCGGCTTGAACCAGATAATGGGGATTGTGTCGAATAGGATCTTGGGGTAGGATTCGTCCATAAGCATAGTCTCGCGGTTCCATCGTGCGCCTTCGAGGTACAGGCCCTGTGTGATTAATGTTAATATTTTATTTATTATTTAAAACTTTATGCTCACAAACATAAAGATGCTGACTTAATACCATAGACATTTTATACTAATCGACATTTTGGTCATGCAGAAACACATAGTGGTTGCATTTGCATCATTTTATTGGGTGTTATTCTAAAATCTAATTGTGAAGTTTAATTTGAATTTAGAATTCGAGATAATTTTAAAATACTGGAACAAAAGCTTGATGTCATACGTGATACAACTGCAGATTCTATCGCAATAATATAATTACTTTTTAAAGGGCCTTTTTTTTCAAAGGATAGCTTAAAAATCAGATTAAAATAGATACACATTCATGAGTACTGGTCGATGGATTGATATTATCTCGAATTATATAAACAAATATACGCACAGAAAGTACGATATCAAATGTGTACAAAAGGACCGTTCGACCCATCCATCGACGGGGCTTTAGATTAGTTAGCTACACGTGTATTGCACGATAATAAGCGCTTTCGGTTTTGTTCTACGCAAAAATATCAAACCGTGGAAATCTGTAAGTAAATAAATCGTGCAGCTCGCTCATGTCATCTAAACTTTCAAAACATAACTTATTCCGTGCCATAAATCGCTATAAGAGCCTAAGGCCCCTCGCCAACGGCGACTTTTAGTAGCGATAGTGCGTTGCAAATGCGACTAACATGCGTTAGAAGCGATGCTGTTGCGCTTACAAAACGCGCGACAGCATCGCCACAAAAAGTCGACGTGGGCGAGGGGCCTAAAAAATACACTCGCATGCATATTCGAAGAGACATACCCATACAAATACGCTATGTTCGTGGTCCCCCTTATCCATTTCGAATGGTTGCTGCATGCAGTTTAATAAAATAACATGTAGATATAATAAAACAGAGACAGAAAACCCTGAAAATTTTGATCATCACATTGAAGGAAATCTTGTTTGGCAAGTTCCCTTGTCCATTTTTCTGCTGCATAAGACGTTAGATCTGACCAGAAACCGGTTTCTAAATAGCCGATTCATTGAAATCCGTCGTCAAACCTTAGAGAGCTTTACCACCCGAGATACGCTATGCTGGTATATTGCAAGGATATGAAGTCTAAGCTACAAAATTATGTAACCTTTTCCGAATAATTATGCTAAGTTACATATGTAGCAGGCCGAGGAAGATGCGCAGTTCGAGCTATGCGATGTATCAATAACAGGGAAGGCGCGTCTACTGGAAGTAAACTGTTCTGCACATAGCTACAATACTCGTAACAATCACGCACGCAACCATCCATATGAAGTGCTACCGAATATGGGCCAATGAATGATCATAATCAGCCTTATATTGTTCCCAGTGCTGGGACTCACGTCTACTCTCTAGGAGAGGGTCATCATCATCATCATCACCCTTTAATGTTCCCACAACTGGGACACAGGCCTCGTCTCTAAGAGAGGGAATGGGCCGTAATCTACCATGCGGGCCCAGTGCGGGTTGGTGGATACGACATGTCTTCGAATTCTCGGTTTTAGGACATACCGTTTCGCCGGCCTTCACCATTCGCCATTTCCTTCACCCTTTTAAGAGTAGTGGTGATTAAATAAATTACAATAAGTAAAGTACCCAGCTGGTTTTGATTTGAACCCGCGTACAACTCGAGTAAGTGTACTAAGTCGGGAGTCACCACTGCTCTATCAGCTATTTCTTATCTCTACAAATGAATATGATTGGTGGATAACAAATGCTTCCATAGCAACCTAGCATAGCACATCTCTGGTGGAAAAGCACCCCAATGCTTCGTTCTTCGTCGTAATGCTGCAACAGGTTTATGAGATTGAACAGCAGTATATCAGGATCAGAATTTCTAAAACCGGACGCACCTGGTCAATAACTTATACCAACCTTGCAATACACGCCAAAACTGGGTAGTTCTTCAGCTTCTGCTTCCATGCTGGTGATGGTGAACTCGAAGTGGACTTGGTCGATTGGGATCCTGTTGTGTCGCGAGTAGTTCTGCAGCACGCCCGTCAGGAACGACTGCGTGAAGTAGAAGCCAGACAGCCAGAAGACGATTGGAGGACCCTCGTCTATCCAGTCTTGTAGGAAACTTAAGCTGGGAATGAAAACGCCTTTTTAAAATTCATAATAAGTGAACATACAATGAAATTTTCATTCTCTTCGATTTCCAATCTACAATCAATGTTTTAAAATTATCTGTAATAGGTAGTTAAATTCTACCGTATACATTCTCTGATATTATGATATGAACATTTTCTTTTTCATTTTTATTGGGCAAGCCATCCCTCCCCTTGATATCCACTTACTTATAGGTACTTTGTTTAACTCAATGATTAATCTGTCAATTTGGCACTTTCCAGACAATCAAGATGTCAGAAAAGGTGTTAGACGAGAAGACCTGGCCGCAGGAGGCAGAAGGAGCCATCAACGACATCCGCAAGCACGTGAAGAGTGCTTGCATATCCCCGCGACTACACTCCAGCAACCAGAGAATCTACATCAACCTCACTACCCTGGAGAACTCTGACTATTGCATCGAGATGTCTGCTAACGGCTTCAGAGTAGTCGGCAGAAAGTATGACGACACCACTCTGTCTAGCATAGAAAATATGAACTATGAGACTCCCTACGCTCTCTTGAACAATATCAGCCAGAAGTATCGGGAGTCTTTCGGAGGGGAACTCATGAACAAACTCCTGGATCTGGCTGCTCGGAACTCGGAAGGCTGAATCCTCGTCAACATCATGTAGTCCTGTGTTGAACGTAGGCATATCATAAGCCCCATGACAAAGTTGTTTGCTTAAGCAAAATTGCGTTTACGTTTGAAATAAAACTAACTTTGTATATTGATCTGTATCTGTAATAACATTTATAAATAAGTTCTGTGTTTATTGTTAACGTTAAGTAAGGTTAGTTTTATTTCAATGAGTAATATTTACATTAACATCAAAAGTATTATAAATAAAAAATCTGAATAAATCAGGGTTAAACGCGTCGATTTCTTAAAGATTTATTGACAACTTTGTCGATTTTTGATTGTTGAATTTTACGGTGGAAATGTGTCAAAATATATCACCTGTCAGTATTCACATGTGCTATAATAAATGTTTATGTATCTAAGTTTATATAACTGTGTAGAATTTCAGTATTACTAACGTGTTTTTAATGGTGAACGCGATCTGAGACTTTAGCCGGTATAGCGATCATCTCTCTCTCTGTGTAAAGATGATTGAATATGTATGAATTCACACGTCACTTGCATGTTTAAGGCCTATTGTTTACACACGACGTTTTTGCCGTAAAATACGAATAATTGGTCGTGCGTAGTAGTGTCACACTCGTATTGCCTCCGGAACGGTATCTCCACCGGTTTTTTTGTCAACAAGGCTCCATAGTATGATGATCTCCACACCTATACACGGCGATACAATTGTAGTTTGTCGCAGCAGTAAAACGTGTGTGTACAAGCGGCCTAATAATGTTTTCTAAAATTGTGGTTAACTCAAAATTATCCTTAAGTATAGTGGAATTACGTAAGACTGTATGCATCACATACTTGTGCTCAGTTCGTGTTAGCCCTATGTTATCCACTTACGAGCTCTGCTAACTGAATGCGATAGTCATACGCATTTGAATGCACGCCACAGCGGCATGACATTGTATTAAATGACAAACTAGAGCACGGTGGCTTACAAATGACTCGCTTCCTGTGTTGTGCAACTATATTGTTCAGTGTGCTGAGCTCCTAGTATCTTATAGGATTTTAAGAATGATTCGATTCACACATATCAGTATACGGGATACTGTATGAAAAATATCATTTATCTATTATACTGCCATAACATTCAAGCATTGTCGACATATGACTTGAATAATAGTTGTATTATCATGGCCAGTAAGATTAGGTTTACGACCATACTTACATATTATAGACTATGTGTGATTATTGTGAGAATCGACTCTTGATGATAGTACCTGCGGCAAGGCCCCAGGTAATGTTTCTATTGTTAAGTTTTCCTTGCGTACGTAACAAAGTATACTGTGCTTGACAGTTAACATGGCAATTCGAGTTATAGAAAAAAAATGTGTTTGTATACTGAGGCCCAACTTCCATCTTGTGCTGAATTTCCCTTCAATTGTGCTCTTGAGTGTGACGGGGTGACGAAATTAGTGCCAAATACAATATTTGGACTTGTTTAACTATTTCTCTATTTGCCATCGGTTTACATATCACTTACATACATATGTAAGTGTGTATTTCGGAGTTATGTCGGCGACTCCACAAGACAAGTGCATAATGTGATCCACCACCCCAGTTCCTCGACAATGCCAGCAGCGTCTTGCTGTTACTAACCATTGAGTGTAGCTTGGTTGTCAAATTTGCCCTCGACCACTGGGCAGCTTAGAAGCACATGAGCTGCTGTCTCGCCCTCCATGTTGGAGGGCTCTACAAAGTGGGCTGATTGTAACATCACTCTAAACTCGTTCTAGAGCTCGACGTGCCATATTTAGCGCAAGGTACTGTTCTGTGTGGCCTGTCGCTTACGTTAAATGTGCAACGGCTTTACACGGCATTTTTATTAGTACAATCGTCGACAGACTGAGTACAAACATTGTGTACCTCTGTAGTTTGGGTACATACTGTAGCTGGCTCGCACTCTTCATTTCTTTAACTGAATTTTGATCTGATTTTTTCACTAAACCGTTACAAAATGTCTAAATTGTTACCTATATATCTAATCGAAAAGTCTGTCAATCGGTAATATAGGTAATGTTTGCAATTCGATATTAAGTTCCCCTACTAAATATCTCAAATGCAAAATTCAAATCCAAAGTGCTGATTATGCATGAGGGCACAGCTTTATGCTGAGCGTTCGGCCGTTTTGCACGGATGTGACGCATATCTTTCCTTTAAAATGATTATGTTTATTGTCTAGTTTTTAGCTGCGTCATTCCGTGTAAATGAACTGTTTTTCTTTCTTTTCTTTTTGCTAAAACTAAATGTTCAAATAACCTGCCTACCATAGCATAATCAGCCCGAATGGGAAATTAATGTTCCCACAAAATGATGAAATTAATGGCAGTGGGAAATAAATGTTCCCACTGCTGGAACTCAGGCCTCGTCTCATAGGAGAGTAAATGAGCCATAATCCACCATGCAGGCCCAGTGCTGATTGGTGGATGTTACATGATTGTCTTCGAATTTTTTAAATAAACCTAAAAACACCTGCATTTTCCCTAAATTCTTAACTTTAATGTATTATGATAAATTTTAGGTCAAATATAACACGGTCTAACATTTCGATCATGATGGTGTTTTGTGGAAAAGACAACAACTTTGCGTTTCGTCAATTGAATAAAGAGTCCGTCACTATGTACCCAAACTATCATCTCTTTAGACATAATATACACAATATAGAGTAGTGAACTTGTTTGTGATAGTAAAATAAATTGATATATGAAATCTGAGTTTTTTTTTACATTTATGTGCTTGTGATAATAAATCGCAGGAGTGGGATGAATAGCCTTACCATGGCATGTTAAAATGTCAAGCGGACCAGCGAGAAAGAGGCATAGAACTATCCAAAGAGCTATCCCGATAAACAGATCATTTTCAAGTCGTCAAAGGAATCGCGGTAAGAGCTCGTGGTACTCGGGGACTGATCAAATTGTTTAGACATAGGTACTTGTAATCGTAAAAAATATTAAGTGATGTTACGGAGCTCTGTAATCGTAACCAAAAACTATGATGATATATCCGAAATAAAAAAAATACCCGTAACCGAAATAAAACTTCCGGATACAGGCGATATCTAAATTACAACTTACGACAGATTTTCTCAAATCTTTCATTATTAAACCAAAATAATTGCTCATTAAAAACCGGTATACTATTATTCCTATACCCGGATCACAAATTTCATATCCCTGAAATTAACCAGGATTAGTTTTACGCAAGCTTCCTTGCACGGTGAAATCAAACATCAATTTATGTAATAAACAGAATACTTTAAAAGGTTTTGGAGTTTACAACCAACAGCGATTTTTTGTGATGGTCCTAACCGGTTTACATTGTTACTCACCCCTGCCCCATAATTTAGTTCAACAAGTTGCAACAAGATGGGGCTGCGCTATGACGTCACGATTCTGAATCGCGGTGTTAAGATTCTCCATCGTTGAACGACCCTCGCTCGGTTTTGTAGGCAATTCATACTTACCTGGCGTAGGGGATACCGTGATCAAGCAGGCGGTTCCCCCAGGGCGAGGCCTACCATTGCACTGCGGTAAGGTTGACCCCTGCGAATATCCCTAATGTGGATATCTCGGACGCGTAATTTTTGGTAGTGAGGGACTGCGTACGCGCTGTCCCTCTCCTTGATTCATACAATGATGAAAGCGGCTTAATAGAGAGGAGGTAAAGGGACCTGAATTATAATGGTTTAGTACCTTTTACAATGGTTTTGTTCTTATTAATTAGTGTCCTGTTTATTCAGTAATCTTATGTTTAAGTAAACTTAGCTAGTCGATCAACGTCTTACCGTAAACGACGGCTGGCGCTGAAAATCATCGCTGTGGTTCTGTCTTGCACACGGGCTTCTGTCCAGCATTTTGCTGAGCGCTGGCCGTTTTGTGCGGATTATGTGACGCATATCTTATTATGAACTTGATAGGCTCGCGTTTGACCACTATCTCACCTGATGGAAAGCGAAGATGTGGCCGACGATGGAGCACGCTTGCCTAGAAGTAACCTATTCACTCTTGAATTAAAGACCCCTAGGTTATAGCTATCAGGACACACAGACTCAGGCAGGGAATTCCACTCCTTAGCTGTACGCATAATGAATGTGTTCCCAAAACGCTTTGTACGTATGGGAGGAATCTCCACCATATACCGGTGGCGCAACGCCGTACGTCTTGTGGTCCGATGATGGAACGGACTAGGCGGAATTAAATTGTGCAATTCCAATGCACACTCCCCGAAATGCAAACGATAGAAAACCGACAGGCTAGCAACTCGGCGTCTCGATGCTCCAGACTTTGGAGTTTTGACTCGACAAGTGCATCATGGCCAATGATCCTCTTGGCCCGCTTCTCAATCGACTCCAGTATAGTCGTTGTTGCAGTTGTTAATTTTAAGGTATCCACCATGTTTGTGGCGAATAAACTCTTTTTCTTTCTTTTCTTTCTTTCTTCATTTGTGACACTTTAGTCACTGTTCCTTAAACTTTACTACTTACTACTGGTAGAACGCTTTGTTGTGGCTTTTTATATTTTTTTATGGATCAAATTGATTGTTTATAACTCTGATAATTTTCACATCACCTGCTCGAAAATGTCAAATTGTGTCATGAAACCTAACGTAAACCAAGTCATTAATGCCCAAGGTTCTAACCGGGCATTAATATTGTAATGAATTTCATTACTGCTCGCTGGACAACAATGTGATTTGAATTTGGAACATTAAATAAAAATTTGTATGATACATTTTAACATGAATCATAAAAAATAAGAACTTAAAAATCGAACTGGCCTTTACAAGCGAATACAGATAAAAGAAATCTCTACTTTTCACATCTACTGTCGGGGATAAAAGTACTTTCGTCTTGGGCTAGCTTGATTCCCTCGCTATACTCAGGATTTCTAGCTTAATACCCGAGCAAAGCAAGGGAATTAATACTTTGACCTCTTCCTCCTTTGTGACACTCTGGTTTTAATATGCCCGTTATGTAAGGCACATCTTTATCCCTTTGGTGACTATTCTACTATTTTGGACAGGTAACTTACCGTGCCAAGAAGTCAGAGACATAAGACCCCAGAGGCTTCATGGACGGGTAAGATTTGGACATCCACACTCCTGGTACAATGCCCTTGATGAAGGCGTTGTTGCATTCTTCCAGCTCGGCGCTCATGATGGCCAGGCCCTGGGCTGCCATGTGGACGCCGTGTAAGGTCCGCTTCACAACTGCTAGCAGGCGGTTGTAGCGGATCAGTTCCTGGGGGAGATTATGAAGTTCGTGACTTTATTCCAGGCAGTGTAACCGACTGTACGTCATTTGCAATACTGATTCTTGGCTGGCCTAGCTTAAAATGGTATATCAGCATTATAAGTCCGCTTATTTTGTTCTTGTAACCATTTACGTGCTATTAATTATATCTTTATATGTATCGCTGATTAATAACGAAATTTCGGAAACTATAAAACATACAAACTTAAAATTTGGCTGGTAGGTTCCTTATAGGGTGTAGACATTCGCTAAGAATGGTTTTTATGAATCTCCGCCTCCAAAGGGGGTAAAACAGGGGTTGAAAGTTTATGTGGAGAAATCTACTTACATGCAGGCGATGTCGCTGGCAGGAGCTAGTTATTGATAGAATCAGAATAGTTTATTTCAAATAGACCGATTACAGGCACTTTTGAATTGTCAAAATGTGTCAAGTGAAGCTAAATTGCACGTAACCAAAGCGTAGATCTCTATGGAGAAGAAGCACAGTTTTCACAAACTTTATCCCCCCCTCCCTTCCGTCAGCAAAACTAAGCAAAGATCTAACCCTCTCCCCACATGATTACGTAAACATTGCTCAGTTTTATGTGTCTGTCTACTCATTTTCATGTGATTTTTGAACATCGAGATAGTTCTCTTAAAAAAAAACTGCTGAAGTAATCACCATCCAGACCCCCTCCCCCATGTCATCAAAAATAAGCAAAGCAAAGACAACCCTAGTGCCCCCTGTAGTGCTTACGTAATACTTGAATGGTCCCTTGGATGATTGTATCGTATCGTTGCTTTACATCAGGTGAGATAGCGGTCAAGCGCGAACCTATCAATAATAAATAAAAAAAAATTACCTACCTTAAAAAAAAACCTGAAAAGCAGAGGTCGAAGGAAGGTTATTGAGGCTTATGCACAGTAGCGGTGTATGACATGATTTATCTTTTTCCGGTGTACCATCGCGATCATTTCTGCCTGATCACTTAAAAGAAATTTTCGCTTGAATACTGTGGCGCGGTGCCAAACCAAACCTTTGAAGTTTTCGTTTCGAGTGCAAGCAAAAATGAACTTAACGGTGGTCAGGCGGATGTCTTTGATAGTACCTGTTTGAGCACGGTGTTCATGCTGTTGTAGTAGAGCACGGGGTACTTCTCGGAGACGGTCAGCACGTCGTACAGCTTGGGCAGGCGATCCATGATGTCGCGCGTCATGTCCACCACGCCGCCTCCCTCCGCGCCCTCGCCCGCGCCGCCCGCCACTATATTCGTCTGGGTTATCAGCGTGCCGTATAGCAGCTGAAGGGTAAGAATTAAAGATTAATCGCCGGGTAGATCATCATTACAATTTATACTTAATATTATAAATCTGAAAGTAACTCTGTCGGTCTGTTAAACTTTCAAGGTTAACCCTTTCACGAGCAATAGGTACTATTTACACCTCCAATTTTGATTTTGAATTTTGATTTTGATTTTAAATTTTTTTTTTTTTTGGTTTTATTTATTGTAAATGTTGCAAAAAAACATTTGTAAAAAAATATTAATAGATTTCTCTCCCTTGCTTAGCCACCCCCCCCCCTTTTTTTTGTGGGCTATGACAATATCTTTGCCAGTGGCCGTTCGTGACTTTTTATATTTCATACATTTTGGCACAACTTTTAAAAAGTGGTTTGGCAATTATCTTGCCAATGCTCGCGAAAGGGTTAACCTTTAGAGATATGCGGAAAAGAGAGTAAAGTCCCACATGCCTCCGTGGAAAAGGAAGGATCCTCCGACCAGACGGGTGTTACTGTTATGTTTGGTAGACAACTACCCGATAGTCGATTGGACTGGATTTTGTATTTTTGTAGTTCTGAGGTAACGCCATAGATGTCGCTACAAACCTACTGAACCAATTTTTATGAAATTTGGTACAGAAGCCCAAGCAAGAACATAGGTAACTTTTTATCTTGCTTCGACTTCGCGTTTGCAATAACCGACATTCCTGAGGACGAAGCCGCAAGCAGAAGTTAGTTTACTATAATTTTGTAGTTGAATATGTTTGTTTCAGATCTTTAAGCTTAAAATGTCGTAGCCGTAGGTATCTCGCAATCTACAATAGCTTGTGTTAGTTTAGGAGTTGTTTGTTGCATCAATAAAACACATATACACCACTATAATTTAATTAGTGCAAATAATTAAAGGTCTTGTTATTATTTAAGTAAAGTCTCAATTAATAATATTCATAAACAGCAAAGTTATGAGCGTTTGTTATATCCCAAAATCTCACTCAATTGAAAATGACCATACAAAACAAACAAAAATATCTGTCATAATTTATTTGTACACAAACATTATAATGATGAGCACGTACATATTGTTATACACCCAATTAAACGCATCACATTAAATTTACAGAACTATTGAATTCCATGAAAAAACTTAGCCCTCTTCCTCTCTCCTAATTTTTGCTGTACCCGACAAGGTCCATATTGGTATGTGACAATTTTCAACACCATCTATGTACACATATGGAATTGCAATAAAATATTGAGTATTGAGTATTGAAACATTGTAAAGGTTATTGTTTATGAATGAAGGAATGTCAAAAAAAAAAATTGAAAAACACTGCGCTTAGTATTTTCTAGTAGTAGTTGTTATGAATGATTGATTCATTATGAATTTACCAAATGACAATTTTGGGATTTGGTTTTTTTTTACTTTTGACTACATAAATATAAACAGTAACGGGTACTGACTCAGCCCCATTTTTTTTTTACACTAATTAAAAAATAGGGGTGTATGTTCGAGCTTGAATGATGGTGGGAAATAGGGAAGATCATATAATAAAAACCACGATGGATCGAATGTAAAGAAAGAACCGAAAATATTGGTTCCTTTTAGAAAAAGTACGGGAATCCCCGGTTCGCAAGAACACAAGCGGTTCCGGAAACCCTACGCACACTTTTCTGATTTAAGTACAATATTTTGTTAAAATAGATTTAAGTTTATGTATAGATTGTATAACTTCTTTGGTTTACAATAAAGTTATATTCTATTCTATGTACATCTTGCATATTTTTTGGGCGAAATTAAAACATAGTCAATTTTCACTTACGGCATTAGTCTCGTTATTATCCTTGGTGATGTCAGCGTTCTCGTGCAGGCCGAACACCTCGGGCTTGGCGATCATGGGCAGCGCGCGGATGTGCTCCAGCACCGAGTTGTACTCCATGGACGGCGGCATGCGGTAGTCGCCGCTCGGCGAGAACGAGTAGCTGCCGACATGGACATCATACAGCCTCCATTGTTAAGATGTGGTACCTTAACCGTAGTAGGTCTCTAACCAGAGATTCTGTTAGGATTACGTGGGACTTCCTATTAATTTTGCACCTTCGGTTTCGATAAAGTATCGAAGCTTATATCGGTGGTTCAAAAAAGTTCATACGAGATCTTGTCATGCGGGAAACCTCCCATCGTGCCTTCTGTCAGTGTGTACTTGGAATATTGCGAATTTGCTCTTCGTTATTTTATAATACATATTAGCCGAGTTTTTGATTAAGTAGTTTTAGTAGTGTGTCGTATGACGGCTCTACCTCCGATTTTGTTTCGCATTGACACTGGTCCCGAATTCGGTTCTGATGTAACTGCTTCCGTTACATCCGTAATCTGTACCTACATCTGTGCAATTTAAAGAGACTGTCCTTACATTTTATAGTAATTGCTTACTGCAGCCACAGATTTAAAAAAAATACAGCGCCGCAAGTTAATGAACCATAGGCACAAAATTTTTATTTGAGTTAACGGCATAGTCCACGCAGAGGATAAACCATTAGCTTCCCGCATGGAACAAGTATTTGTATGACTAAATCGACAGCGACGACAAGCGAGTAAAACCGCGGTCTTATGGCTCGTCGGTAAAGCTCGCCGGTGTATCATTGCAATACGAACAACGAGCCTGGATCGCGTCGTTCAAAACTGTTTTACTCGCTAGTCGATCAGCACCAACGAGCCGCGAGTAAAACCGACGTTCTTTAAAACCGCGGTATTGGCTCGTACGTCGATCACCCACTGTACAGACAGTTGTTCCGGGTCAGAGTGTCTTATGTATGTGAGCTTACATGTTTGTGAGCGCAACCACGATATAGTCCTCAGCACACAATTTGAACCATCATGGCGATCGACCTTGAATGCGGAGCAACCGATTTTCAGGTCTCAATCAAAGTGGGGGCTGCGCGTAACCATAGCAATGGGTTAAACTTATTTGCCGCGTACTATAGGTACATTAGTTAGAGAAATAACTGCTGTGAGTGTCAAGCTTGTGGGACAACGTAAGTATAAGAAAGTTAGGAGAAAGTCTCTTACTCTGGAGTAATGGTGACTTGATCGTTGTAGAAGATGGAGAGTAGAGACAGAATGAGTCTTCTGTCCTTGTCATCAGTGACTCTTCCCCCGTAGTTGCACTCGCCCGCAAGGTAGTTGAGTGCGTCGAATGGAGTCTCTGCATAGTCCGTCAGGAACATCTGGTGATCAGTTACTTTTATTAATATATCTTAAGAGTTATGATAGCTTCTAAGGTATATTAAGAGACATCACGTAGTACTTAAGACTACAGAAACTTCGATCAAAAAGGTTAAACTATATGGTCAGCCAGTCGGTTTTATTTGGCTCAACAAGTAAATGAGCTGGTAAGATTTAAAAAAGGTTTCTTTAGTTCGATGGGTTCAGCGTCGAGTCCACTGGATGCAGTTCAAAACTAGAGTATTTTAAATGAAGCGACTGCTTACCTAGTCTTTATAGCTTCTATCTATCTTCTGAGTATGGTTTCCGCACTTTGTCCTATGCGGACTATTGTTCGTGGGCCACGACAGCCATAATCTTTGGCCAGCCCACCTCTCTCCAAAAACTAATTAAGCCTCTCAGGTTTTTCAGGGCGTCAATAAGGAAGTTCGGGGATCCTAAGATTCGTGTGCGTGTATCAGTGATCCCTGTGCAGTCTCCTCCCCCTCCAAGCATGCTCTGCACAGGGGGCTATCCGTGATACTTATTGTGTCAAGGTGCTTATTCAGTGTGCAGTAACCTGTGATGGTCCCCGCCACCAGGCGCAGGCTACCTCTGTCCAGTCACAATAGTTTTTTGGTGAGGGCTTTGTTAAGGTGTGGCATGGCCTCTTTGACCTGCCTGCATCCTGGTGTCGAGAACCCTCAGCGCTTTTTTTGTATATGTGTGTGTTGCCGAAGGCGCTCCTGCACGATGGCGTGGAAGAAGCACAGCGCGAACAGTAGGCGACGTACCTGCAGCTGCATGATACAGATGCGCAGGTCGCTCTCGTTGAACTCGTACTGGATGTTCCAGCCCAGCGGCCCGAAGGCGCGCCGCTCCTGCACGATGGCGTGGAAGAAGCACAGCGCGAACAGTAGGCGCCGCCAGTCCTCCGTGCGAGGGCACGAGATGTAGAACTCGGGGTCGCAGATCGGGTCCGAGATGTACGAGCGGTAGATGTTGTTCTTCAACCCTTTCGGAGCTTCGTTTGTCATTTTTACTCCTGAAAGTTTTTTTTTTTATTGTGGGTAGGCTCGTGTTTGACCACTATCTCACCTGATGGTAAGCTAAGATATGGCCGACGATGGAGCACGCTTGGCTAGAAGTAACCTATTCACTTTTGACTTAAATACCCAATTATAGCTATCAGGACACACAGACTCTGGCATGGAATTCCACTCTTTAGCTGTACGCATAATGAATGTGTTCCCAAAACGCTTTGTACGTATGGGAGGGATCTCCGCCATGTACCGGTGGCGCAACGCCGTACGTCTTGTGGTCCGATGATGAAACGGACTAGGTGGAATTGAATTGTGCAATTCCAATGCACACTCCCCAAAACGCAAACGATAGAAAACCGTCAGGCTAGCAACTCGGCGTCGATGCTAAAGACTTTGGAGTTTTGACTACACAAGTGTATCATTGCCGATGATCCTCTTGGCTCGCTTCTCAATCGACTCTATTATTATTATGGTTGCTTTTTCTATTTTTTCTCAGGTTAGCACCTGGTATTCTTTTAGAATCTCACGGGTGTGAACCAAGGTGGGATCCTAGTTATTCCTTTAAGCTGGTAAAAGACCTTGTACTGGATTTAAATTGTTATCTAAGTCCAGTTGTAAAAATTTTCTAACTATACGGCAAGTGTTCAAAATGGCCGCTTTTTGTAGTGTTAGATAAGTATATCTTGATAAATTAAGAATACGAAAACTATTGAATATTTGTTTTGGGATAACACCTGTTGCTGATATTACTATTGGGACTATTGTGACTCTATTCATTTTCCAAACTCTGGTGATTTCCTCTTGTAATTCTGTGTACTTCCTAATTTTTTCAGTGATAGTTTTTTGTATGTTATTAGTGTTTGGGACTGCTATATCAATTATGTATGCATGTTTGTTTTCTTTATCAACAAGTGTTATATCTGGTCTGTTGTTATATATAGTGTGATCTGTAATTATGGTGCGATCGAAATATATTTTGTATAATTGATTTTCTAAAACCGCTCTTGGTGTATATTTATAATATGGTGTGTATGGGTCCTGCATGAGTTTAAGTTTTGTTGCGAGTTTTTGGTGTATGATGTTAACGAGTTGGTTATGTCGGTGAGTATAATCATTCTGTGTCAATGTCATACAAGCACCTGTGATATGTTGTATTGTTTCAGGTTTGCTGTGACATTTTCTACATAAATCATTCCTTACTGTACTATCTTTAATTATAAATTTTCTGTAATTTTTAGTATTAATGACCTGGTCCTGAATGGCCAACATAAAACCTTCTGTTTCAGGGAACAGCCCACTTAGTTCTAAGCATTTGTTGGAAGCTTCTTTGTCTATATGTGATTGTTGTAAATCATTGGGATGTCTCCCATGTAGCTCTTTTTGCCTCCTATTATTATTACTTTATTTAAGGGCAGGAAGAAGAAGAAAGAGATTGCACACAATAATTTAACAAAGTACAAACATAATTCTCAAAGAAGTGTACAATAGGCGGTCTTATCGCACAGGGCAATTTCTTACAGACAACCTTTGGATGGACTGTAAGAGAGGAAAAGAGTTAGGGCTGTCAGTGTGCAACAACATAAGTAATATAATGCAATAAAAATTATATATAATACATGTATAAAATATCAAATAATATACTAATAAATATATATGTATATTTAAGAAAGGAGAAGAAAAATTAAAGTGATAGGTAATGCTCCTTCACCATTTTTTTGAACGTCGGAAACGTTTGGGCACGCCTCACTTCTATGGGTAATGCATTCCACAAACGAGCTGCTTGTACAGTAAACGATTTATCAAAGAACGAGGTGGAATGCATTTGAATACTAAGTTTTAGATTTTCCGATGATCTCAAGGACCTAGAATGTGTGTCACAGAGGAACTGAAAGCGTTCTTTAAGATAAAGAGGAGGGAAGGATTAAAAAGCACATTGTAAAGCAAACAAAGTATGTGAGCATTCCGGCGAAGGCGAATAGGAAGCCATTTGAGCTGAGTACGAAATTCAGAAACATGGTCATACTTGCGCAAGCCAAATATAAACCTGATACAGAGATTTTGAAGTCGCTCAAGCTTATCCAATTGGTGCTGGTTAAGATCAAGATAGCTGGCGTCAGCATAGTCCAGAATTGGAAGAAGAAGAGATTGTGCTATCGCAATTTTAGTAGTGATGGGAAGAAAATTGCGAAGGCGCCTTAAGGAGCCCGCTGAAGCAAACAGTTGCACTAGAGTCAATTAAGAAGCGAGCCAAAAGGACACGAGGACAAGCTGGTATTTAGCAGACCCATCCCAAAGATGAGAGCACTCCATACACGATCGAACTTGTGCTTGATAGAGGTTGAGCAGCTGTACCAGCGTGAAAAAAATTGGGGATCTTGGCGAAGGTGAGACGTATGTCTCACTTGAGCCAGTTGAGCTTTTGCCTCGATGTAGGAGCCGAAATTGAGAGTAGACGATACGATACCCCAAGAAGCTCAAGGTGATTGGTTATCGGCACGGTCACACCTCGAAAAGATGGAGCCGGTTGGAATTGGATCCGTTTAGCGGAAAAAAGATACACCTGGGTATTTGTAGCATTAAACTTGACCAGACTGGCATCACCCCAATCTGAGACTGCCTCCAAGGACAAGTTCAAGGGTTAAACCATAGCCTCACGGAGAGACCGGATTTGTGACCCACTAGCTCACGCGCCGGACATGTAACTCTCAGCATCAGTACTGTCGTCTGCATACTCAATGGTCAAAGTCAAAGTCAAAGTCAAATCTTTATTGCAGAACACAATACAATAAATTATACATTTGTGGATGTCATTTAAATGCTCGGTTAATTGTGTTTTACCAAATTAGGCATGCAAATTTGTGGTAAAGTCAAAAAAACATTTTGTGATTAAGTTACATAATATATGTCAAAGATTAATACTAATGTTAATGTCAACACAGAAATACAATAAAAATAAATAATAATTAATATAGTCAAATGATAATGTCAACGCAAAATAGTAACAAATTTAAAATAAATACAAATAAATAAATTAAGTAAAGTAAATCGGACTTAGAAAGAAGCAACCATTATCATTATACACATAAATTCCTGTCTGACAGGTACTCATTAACGGTATAGTACGTCTTACTTATAAGCAAATTGTGCAATTGTTTTTTAAATAAGTTAAAATCGTTGCATTCTAGCAAAGATTTAGGCAGTTTGTTGTATATCCTTGGTGCCATTCCTAATAAACTTTTATGAAATATGGCTTTTTTATGTGGTCTACCGCTTATTTTATGTCTGTATCGCGCGCTGTTAAGAGTTCCAAACAAATGGAGATTATTTTTAACAAATATAGCAACCTCATATATGTACAGGCAAGGTAGTGTTAATATACGAAGATTCGCAAAATAAGGCTTACAACTGTCCGTACTTTGAATGCCGCATATTGACCTAACACACCTTTTTTGAGCCCTAAATACCGTGTCCATATTACCCCAGTATATGATACCGTAGCGTAACGTAGCTGTAACATACGCATGATACGCCGTAACCAAGGCTTTAAGATTTACCTCTTTAGCGAGATTGCGTAGAGCGTATGATTGTCGACTCAGACGTTTACATACATTGTTAGTGTGAGTTTTCCAAGTCATATCTCTATCTAGTTCTAATCCTAAAAATTTTGTAGTACTAGTTTCTGAAATCATTTTGTCTCTATACTTAATGTCAAGTTTTTTATGATTTGTCCTTTGCTCAAATGTCATTAATTTAGTCTTGTCAATGTTTATTTTCAAATTATTCCCCCCCATCCAATCTGTTAATGCCTGAAGACAGTGGTTTATTTCACTCTCAAGTGTCGTCGCATCATTAACGCCACTAAAAACAACCGTGCTATCATCAGCAAACAAAACCATAGGATGATATGTTTCTCTGGGCATGTCATTAATATAAATGATAAACAATAAAGATCCTAGAATACTTCCTTGAGGTACTCCATATTTGTTTTTTCTCTGGTTTGATACATACGAACGCTCGGTTTTTGACTTAATACAGACTTTATCTATCTTCGTAAATTGTTTTCTGTTTGTTAGGTATGATTTCAAAAGTTTGAGAGCATTACCTCTAACTCCATATATGGTACCGGGTTTAAGCAGGTCATTTATGTGCAGTAAGAACAGAGTTGCCGAGAGTACCGACCCCTGAGGGACCCCGGCATTAATATCCATATAACCTGACGAGCAGCCATCAACAACTAATCTGATGGATCGATCCCTCAAGAAATTTGTGATCTAATCACACAAACCAGTGGGTAGACCGAAGGAAGCAAGCTTTCGTGCCAGACCCTATCAAAAGCCTTCGAGATATCGAGGGAGACGCTTCCCCATGCTTCTAAATGGCTTCGCTCCAGATGCGAATGGCATACGCTAGAAGGTCCGTAGACCGATTTCGGCGAAAACCGTATTGCCGATCACTGAGGATTTGATCAGCATGGTCTGTGCATTGATATGGGAAAAGCCACTCTTGGTGGTGGGCATTAAAGTCCCCCAGTAACACCAATTGGGCGGAGGGGTTCCGTTGCTGATCCGCCGCTTTACTCAGATACTGTGTGAGCTTCGACGTCTCCTGATCTCCGCTGTGCGAGCGGTAGACACAAGCATAGAGCTGTGTTGATCAAAGCCCAAAGCCCTGACCACCTGGAGTCCTCAAGGTTGCGGAGACGCCGATAGCAGATGTCGTCCCGGGCATACATACGAGTACATAAACCCGCGTGTGGCTTGAAATTGTGCTCCAAGGTAAACCCTGGGTATGAAAGATACGATACATCGGATGAAAAGGAAATCAATGAGGGTGTTCTAAGATGACGTTCACAAGATGGGGACATTGAGGCGTCAGAGCCAGGCACGAGTCAAAGCGCTTATGTTAATGACATTAATTACACCTCAACATCAATGTTGAACGTTAGACGTCAACATCATGTAAACGTTTTCAAAGGAAAAGACCTGACGGCTATGTGACGCCAACTGGTGGTGTGAATTTTCCTGAATACCCTAATTGCACAAAAACTTCAGCATGTCTTTATTCAGCACCACTTACCATTCTGCAGCACAGTGACGGGGAACGACTTGCTGGGATAGCTGGTGAGCCAGCAGCGGAAGTTGGGGTGCGTGGCCTGCGGGATGATGACCTCGGCGCAGATTCGCTCCAATTCGCCCATCCACGACTCCATCACGTGGCAGTTCTGCAGCACCACCCATCCGCCCGTCACTATGGCCTGGTTGATCATGTTAGAGGCTATTGGGCCCTGGGAAAGACAAACAGAAAGTTAAAGGTGGTAATGAAATACAGGTATACACCGTTAGATTTTAATCGTTATAATCCCGTGGAGGATCGAGTCGGTACATGAAACACTATCGATTTGTAAAGAAAAAAATAAAAAATAAAGTACTTTTTTTAAACTCGAATTAATTTACTATGCACGAAATTAATTTCTTTAAATAAACGTCAGCTGGGCAAGTTCAATAATCTGTAGGTAGTTAGTACGCAACGACCGACAACTATCTCTACCTACAAGATCATTGACTCGTTTATTTAAAGAAATTAATCTTTTCAATACCGTAATTAAAGACATAATAGAAAGGCTTGAGTAATTAATTTCGTACATGCGTAGATTAATTTGAATTTCAGAAAAAAACTACTTTATTGTATTATCTTTACAAATTGATAGTGTTTCATGTACCGGATCGACCCTTCACGGAATTAAAACGATCAAAGTTTAACGGTGTATAGGTAACATAAACTTTATTTTTATTTTTATTAATAGGCTTTCGTTTGACCACTATCGCACTAGCTGTACGCGTCTTTATGTATTTCCAAAACGTTTTTTTTTTCGTAAGGGTGGGAAGATGGTGGGGCGGTTTAATATTAAGAAGGTACAAAGAATACACAAATAGCTCACCTGTCCCTGCCCTAGAGAAATAGTCTCAAAGCTGACCACCTTCTTCTCGGAGACGTATTTAACCAGACCAGACATGGGGTCCGACCCTGGTGACAAGATGAAGATGAGCGGGGAGCAGCAGTTGCTGTCGTTGTAGGACTTGTCCAGGTCGAAGGGGGGCGGCTCGATGTACGGCCTGCCCATCTCCGCTACAACGTACGCTTGGACCAGAGGGATGAGTTTGTCGGGCCGGATGCATCTGGATACAGATTGATTCTTGTTTCTTTATTTAACATAACATATAAACCTACAAACGAAATATTTTAACAGTAAGTCCGCTAAATACAAAATCAAGCTTAATAATTCTGAATTATGTTCTTTATCAGTTCAAGTGTGATAGAAGTTCAAGAATAAATAATGAATCATATAAACGCGTCAAACTATGTTTGTTTGTATGATTTAATCTCTGGTAAACAGGCGCGGTTTAGAAAATCCTTACTCTGATATAATATCTGTTATTCTGTTAAAAGGGGAGGTTGCTTCGACCCGGATACATTTCGAGCCTTTTCAGCAAGAAGAACATCTCGTAAGCATTAATTTGTGTTTGTTGCAAGAATAGATTTTCTCTTCCAAAATGAAGAAGTATTCGTAATAAGGAAGAGAAATCTCATTCCAGCAAGATACGCAAACTGTCTCTTACGATTCTCTTTCTTATGTATGTTCACTATTCTCATTCCTAATAATCCTCTAGATAGAATTGTTTTGGTCTAGAATAATATGTAGTAAAATAAAATATAATAGAACGCCATACGGAATATGGCTGGTGAACATTTGACATAAAAGGATTGAAGGGTTAGAACTGGCAAGTTTCCCACGTTCTCGCAAGTTCTAACGTGAACAGAGAGAAGTTCTGAACGAAATTCTAATCTAAAAGAACTAAAGGGTTACAACTGGCAAGTTCCCCAACTTGTTAGTTCTAACGTGAATAGAACGAAGTTCTGAACGAAATTGTAATCTAAAAGAACTGAAGGGTTAGAACTGGCAAGTTTCCCAACTTGTTAGTTCTAACGTGAATCGAACGAAGTTCTGAACGAAATTGTAATCTAAAAGAACTGAAGGGTTAGAACTGGCAAGTTTCCCAACTTGTTAGTTCTAACGTGAATAGAACGAAGTTCTGAACGAAATTGTAATCTAAAAGAACTGAAGGGTTAGAACTGGCAAGTTTCCCAACTTGTTAGTTCTAACGTGAATAGAACGAAGTTCTGAACGAAATTGTAATCTAAAAGAACTGAAGGGTTAGAACTGGCAAGTTTCCCAACTTGTTAGTTCTAACGTGAATAGAACGAAGTTCTGAACGAAATTGTAATCTAAAAGAACTGAAGGGTTAGAACTGGCAAGTTTCCCAACTTGTTAGTTCTAACGTGAATAGAACGAAGTTCTGAACGAAATTGTAATCTAAAAGAACTGAAGGGTTAGAACTGGCAAGTTCCCCAACTTGTTAGTTCTAACGTGAATAGAACGAAGTTCTGAACGAAATTGTAATCTAAAAGACTATAATATTATAATTGTCATTTCAGATATATAAGAAGTCCACAGCCGACCATAAGCCTCCCAACACTACAACAAGCAGTCTTATGATATCGCGGACTTCTGCGACCCTCTCCTGGTCTAATGACCTGTCGAGTTCGTATTCAGCCCTACCTAGCCCAGTTACAATCGTTTCGTTTAGCGTGAACGTTTGGAGTTGGCCACGCCCCCAATTCCTTTGTTGAGATGACGTCAGAATAAAGGAATTGGATGCGTGGCCAACTCCAAGCTTTCACGCTAAATGTAACTATTGTAACTTGGCTAGGGGGGGGGGGGGGTGGCTGAGCAGCAATTTCCTATAATAATTAAGAATATACTTGAGTAGAGTGTGATAACCTAGTAAGGGTCACAGGAATCGGATGGATACGACCGATCGTTGTAATGATACTCTTTCGGCTAAAATTATGATATGAAAATAATAATAATATTTTACAACTATCACACAACGCCATCTAGTCTCAAACTAAGCAAAGCTTGTACTATGAGCACTAAAAAACTGTTAAACACACTTTTGTATTTCTAAATACATATATATTATTGAGAAATTACATGCAGACACAGAACAAAAGAACATGATCATCACGCAAACATTTGTCTGGGTGGAAATCGAACCCACGACTTCTGGAATAGCAGGCAGAGCCACTAACCACTGTTGGCTAGTGGTTAGTGGCTCTGCCTGCTGTCAGTCAAGATACCTGAGTATGATGAGCTTGGCGATGCCCTCGACTTTATCAAACGGTTCAGGCACGGGGTTCTCATGTGGCGCTGACAGGTCGTAGTACGCCTTCCACTGGTCAGTGTGCTCCTCGAAGTGTTCACGGAAGCCTTTCAGCCTGGTCAAAAAGTACGATTACTATATTACGTGCTTTATAAATAGAAAATGAACCGAAACATGCTGTCACAAAATTTAAATACCATGTAGAAAGAGACAAAGTGACTGAGCATTCTACACAGACAGATATAGTCTGTCTGTTTTCAGTGCATCGAACTGACGGATCTCGCTTGCTACTAGAGCATCGACGCCAAGTTGCTAGCCTGTCGGTTTTCTATCGGTTTCATTTCGGGAAGTGTGCATCAGAATTGCATAACGTAATCCCACCAAGCTTGATCCATTATCATACCGCCAGGCGCACGACAGGAATACGCCACTGCAGTACGCGGCAGTGCATGGTGCACATCCTATCCACACGCACAAAAGTTTTGAGAACACACTCATCACTAAAGCGTACAGCTAAGAGTGGATTTCCCTGCAGGAGTCTGTGTTTCCTGATAGCTACAATCTGGGACACTTTAAGTCAAGAGTGAATAGGTCACTTCTAGACAAGCGTGCTCCATCTTCGACCACATCGTCGCTTTATCAGGCGAAATAGTGGTCAGACGCGAATCTTTAATATAAAAAAAAACGAAGGATGAAGGCATGGATTAAAACAGGGCATTTAATTAGCAGGTTTGAAACCCTGCTCGGCTCCTACGGATTTGCTGACATCTCCTTGAGACGCGCATAGAACAGTACGCGCCGTCAATGGGTTGGGCTCGGTCTAGACGGTTACCGGACGGCCAGAGGACACGAGCTGCCCATTGCTCTTCGTCCGCAAGCTCATACCTATGGTGATACTGCGGTACGCACAGGCAGGTAACTAGTACAAGAAAGGCCTGGTTCAAAGTTGAGTATACTAACTGTGTCAGCAAGCTGCTGCGCACGATCTCGGACCAGGCCTTCTCGGTGAGCCAGCTCGCCGCGGGGTTCTCGTACGGGTTGTCCAGCGCCACGCCGCCCGTCAGCAGGAACGTTAGCAGATCCTCATCTAAGTCGCCCTGGGGAAATAAATGTGTCAGTGTTACCCTGGAGTCTAGATGTAGATGGCTCGCCCTCTTTTTTTAAGGTGGGAAATCATCTGATCGCGGCAATCTGATGCATGCGAGAATCACAGGACCGGACGTTATGGCAACACATGAGAGGCCTATGTCTAAAAGTGGACGTTTTTCGGCTGAAAAGATAATGGTAATGAAATCATCTATTGATTTCTCCCGCTTTTGGACGGAGCGCGAAGCATGTCAGACTTTTATTGATTAAAACCACATCTATGTGCGTGTTTTAGAAAAAAATTCAGTGTTTTAGACCCAAGGGTTTTGGGTGGGCGTTGATGAGTTGACAAAGATGGATAAAAAAAGTTAGCATGTAGCGAAGATGAGAATGTTGAGATAGATGTGTGGTGTGACGAGAATGGATAAAATGAGAAATGAGTATATTAAGGAAAGTTTGAAAGTGGCGCCAGTGACTGAAAAGTTGAAAGCCATCGTTTGTCTTGGTATAGTCATGTGAAGAGGAGGAATGAAACGCATGTTACTAAAAAAGTTTTGGGTTTACATGTGGATGGATGGAGAGGTAGAGGGACGCCAAAGAAGAGATGGATGGATTGTGTGAGGAGTGATATGAAAGAAAAGCGAGTTAGTGATAGTGTGGCGAGTGACAGGACAAAATGGAAGAAAAAACCGTGTTGCGCCGATCACAAATAAAACGGGATAATAGCAGGAAGATGATGATGAGAATATTGAACATTCTAGTAGCTATATACTATATACGCTTTCTTCTAATCTTATATATAAAAATGAATAGCTTTTCGTTAGTCTCGCTAAAACTCAAAATTATGGTATTGAAATATTCGTTCGTTCGCTCAGGGAAGGTCAGAACAAAAAAAAATCGGTGGTACGTAGTTTGCCGAGACAGCTAGTATACGAGTATATATATAAAGGTTCAATCAGAACCGACCTCATATTTGCGATGACAAAACTACTCCTATGACCTATCTTACACTATCAACTTCTACGCTATTCGTGTTATGAAGCAGATGGTCTAATTACATATCTTCCATCTCACCTTAGCTCTCAGGATGCCGAGCGTGAGAACGAGAGAGAAGATGAGCTTGTCCTTCTCGAAGAGGCTGCGGCACACGTTGTCGTAGATGCTCTTGGTGAAGTACGCGTTCAGTCCCGACAGACGTTCGTCCAGGATCTCGCTTTTAGGAGAGTTGAGGATAGCCTGGTTGTACAGGTTTATAAACCTGCGGATATTAACACTTCGATCCACAACTACCCAACTTGTTCATACAAAAGTAGACTCTAAACATCGGAATTAAGGCCTATAGTGGCGTGGATGTGAGAGGACACCGGTGTCCTCTGAGCTAGGACAGATTAAGAAAGACGGTTCTTTTGTAGAGTACGGTATTGTTTTTTAGTTAGTTCTACTCAGCAACAAAATGTATAGATAAGTAAACAAATATGTGTCTTATAAATACGAGGGCGATCTGGAAAGTTTTCGACTTCTGAATGTTTCTTACCGGTTAAATTAAGGTAATGACTTTACCGTAGGCGCGGGCTTGCGGACGGCGTGCAATGGGTAGCACGCTGTCCGATCGTCCGGTAACCGACCGGACCGAGCCCAAGTCGTCGACGGCGCGTTCTGTTCCCGCGCGCCTCAAGGAGCTGTCAGCAAACCGTAGAGGCCCAGCCTGCTAGCTGCAGGCAGGCAGGGCCGAAGCCTGCTGGGGCCAAGGGCCGTTTTCTGAGAGGGAGGCTCAGCCCCGGCACTATAGGCAACGAAGGAACGGGGTAGGTTTTTAGTCAGTAAGAGTCTGACACTACTTCCCGCTCCGCCCGAGGGCGGGATTTGTCATTGGATGATTTTACCTACCAAAAAAAAAAAAAAAAAAAAAAAGTTAATGACTTTGAGATAAACGGCCATCGTTGGACTTCCTAACAATTGATTGTCTGAACAATCAATTTTTGATTGTTAGGAAACGCAATGTTACCATTTTAGAATTCCGTATCCAAAAGGTAAAACGGGACCCTATTACTAAAACTCTATTGTTTGTCCGTCTGTCTGTCACCAGGTTGTATCTCATGAACCGTGAGAGTTAGACAGTTTAAATTTTCAGAGATTTTTTTTTTTCAGAGATGATGTATTTCTGTTGCCGCTATAACAAATACTAAAAAACAGAATAAAATAAATATTTAAGGGGCTTTACAACAGACATGATTTTTTGCAGTTTTATAGATGGTACGGAACCTTTCGTGCGCGAGTCCGACTCGGACTTGGCCAGTTTTTTATTATAAATTAAATGTCTTGTATCTTTGATAGGTCGGAAACTTTTCAGGCCACCTGTCTACACACAGGATGAATACAGGAAGATGACGAATGATACAAAATTCGTCCATACTACATGTTGTAGCGTCATCATCATCACCATCATCAGCCTGCGTCAATCTACTGCTGGACAGGCACTTCTCATCTTTGAAACGCCTGATAAATACCTCATAGCAGCAAGCCGTCCAAACACCTATAATTAGTACATAATTTGTCCGGTCTTAATGACATGGCACTTGTTCATAAATCCTTAAACTGTTAACACCGAATTAAATTTCTTTTAACTTTGCATTGAGCACTCAGAGTTTATTTTGTTTCCGGCATATTCCTTTATTGTCGCACACTACATATGAACTTAGCTTGTACTCACCAGACCAAAGAATACTGGTACATGGGATCAATATTCGCCAGATCCGATATGCAGAAGAAGAGCACCGAGCTGTGCTTGGAGACGGGCACGTACAGCAGGCGCGCCTGGTCGATCTCCGCCTCCGTGATGGCGGCGGCTGCCTGCTTGGCCTCGATCTCGATGGACAGCACCTTGGACGACGACAGGATCTGGTTCGCCGACTCGTCTTCTAGGATGTTGCCGGCCGATGATAGTACCTGATAGATGAGAGGGTTATTTGAAAAAGTTTCTATTGGATTTTATCTACACTAATATTATAAAGAGGTAAATTTTGTTTTGTTTGTGGGAGGTAATCGTTGAAAGTACTGAACTGCTAATTTTGTTTTTCACCGATACAAAGCTGCTTGTTCCAGAGTTACAGGCTATACAGTCTATATTTTATATACATGAGCGAAACCGCGGGCAAGAGCTAGTTACTATATAAAGTGACTACTTTACACACCGTTAAATTTTGGTTGTTTAAATCCCGCGGAGGGTCGATTCTGTACATTTAATACTATCGATTTGTAAAGAGAAAATTAAAAAATAAAGTACTTTTTTTTAAACTCGTATTAATTTACGCATGTATGAAATTTATTTCTTTAAGTAAACGTCAGCTGATCGAGGTCAATGAACTGTAGGTAGTTAGTTCGCAACGACCGACAACTCCCTACAAGGTCATTAACTCGTTTCCTTAAAGAAATTAATTTCGTATATGCGTATATTAATTCGAGTTTTTGAAAAATAGTTCTTTATTTTTTAATTTTTCTTTACATATCGATAGTATTTCATGTACCGAATCAAACCGCCGCGGGATCAAAACGAATAAAATTTAACGGTGTTTAGTAACTAGCTATTGAATAGTTGACTAGCTATAGTCAGTTTTATTGATAAAAGTATCTTTTATTTTTTGAGGTGAAAAATCATCCAATGACTTCTCCCGCTCCAGGGTGGAATACCAAACTTTTTTTGACAAAAACCTGCCTGTGTTCATCAGTTATCCTTTGCGTTCCAGGACCACGGTATCCCTTCCAGAAATTCTCGTAGTCCTAGCGGGCATTGGCCTTATTGTTCAAGGCCTCTGAGTTTATTTATTATTTATTTGGTATAACAAAATAGCCATTAACACTAAAGCAAATTAAACCTTTTACTCTTGTCACAGAGCCATAAACTTTTTAATAATATCATCTTCCATTCATCAGCAAACAAATCCAATTCAGGATTGGTCTCCACGAGCGCGTTGAGCATCGTAAGCATTGATATATATGTACTACGCACTAGATGAGGCGTGCCGTACAGTCACTTTACTTCACTTAATTGACCTGCAGGCCGAACACTTTTACATTGATGGCATTAGTGCAGTTTTGACGTTCATGCAGTGTCAGAGCGACGCTTATAAATACAAATTTAAATGAACTTGGACATATATAATAATTTTGTAGTCAAGTAAGTAAAACCATTGGTTGTTCCAGCTATGTAATAGCTTCTACTATCGTAATAGTACGTTAGAGAAGATAGTATTTTATTTAAACTCTTCCCCATTTTACAATCATAGACTAAAACATGCAGATGTTCCCTCTCACAAAAAGCTGAATTAGGTTTTTACCTACAGCTAGTTTACCAAATACAGACTTCGCACGGTCTTTTATACTGTTTGAAATTTTTAAATATTTTATTTAATGCTCTTTCTTTTTTTGTATAATTAATAATAATGTTTTTTTTTTTTTAATAAATTACGACGAAATGTCAGCAAATCATGAGGTATCAGTTTTCATCGGTAAGTTTTGTTGTTAAGCATGCTGTCATTACGTACCATAATAATTTACGTACCATATTACGTGCAGGTTAATATTAAAATTTGAATTAGGTTCAGTTGAACTTGTAGTCTTATTAGTGATTACTGATTTATTTATTTATTTGTTTTACTGTTATTGAGACCTCGTTTTTACATACACTATAATTACATTTTGAAATAGAGTATTATTGTAATGAAGTATTGTAGGCAAGAAACTGTGTCACTTCTGCAGTATAAAAATCTGTATAGATGACATGACATTACAATAAGTTGAACGAAACGCGTAAGTACTAGGAAATTCATGGCGCTTTAGACCTTTTGGTCGCGAAAAAGTATCCTCTATAAGCTGTCTTAGCGCTGTAAGTTTTAAAAGTTTTGTTAGACGACATAATGGCAATCTAGCGCTGCAGCGATTTTTTGTTTGAACTTTTCAGTATTTTGACAAATAGTTTATATGAACAAGCTTGTCTATCGCAAGAATACAGGTCGATGATCGTAAGTATACGCGGTTTAAGTGGAACGTGCTACAGTGCGACAAATCGGGCCATTAAATAGTAGGTATTTCTAAGCACAAGTGAATCCAAGTTTCTTGCATTGCATTGTATTGCATCAGCCTTATAATATTCCCGCTTCTGGGACTCAGGCCTCCTCTCTAGGAGAGGGAATGGGCTGTAATCCACCACGCAGGCCCAGTGCGGATTGGTGGATGTCACATGTCTTCGAATTTTTGGTTCTAGGACACGCTGGTTTCCTGACGATGTTTTCTGTAGTTGAAGTCTGTGAACAATAAAATGTTCTCTGCTGCAACCGCCCCGAATCTATCTCCTTTCGTTCAGTCCATCCTAAGGTTGTCTGTAAGAGATTGCCCTGTGCGACAAGACCGCCCATTGTACACTCAGTTTTTATAAATGTTTATCCTGTCCACATTATGAGGTGTACAATAAAGTATAAATAAATAAAATATAATATGAAAAACTGTCCGTAACTGTTATAAAGCTTTACCTCAAGAATCTGATCCTCGATCTCCTTTAGCGTCCTCTTATTATGCGCGCCTTCCACGATGAGCTGGTTCTTCTTCAGCTCCAGCTCAGGTCGGTCCTGCGCCACTACGATGCCCAGAAGCTGGTCCTGCAGCCCTTGAGGGGTTATCATGAAGTTCAGCAGCGTCACCTGGGAAACAGCAGGCGTTGGTTAGGAAATCTTTAAAAGAATATCGTTTTTTTTTTTAAATTTAACAATACTTATTCTCGAATCGGTAACATGCTTGACTAAGACAATTCAACTCGGCTATGACATCTCAATATGGACCTGCCTAACATCGAGGCACATAAGCTTCGGTTTGCATGATCTTCTTCGAGATCGCAGTGTTGTTCCCATAATTAAAGTATTCATAAGTACAATGACCACTTTTCAAGTTTATGGCAAACAAAAACTAAGCTAGCTCTAGTGTACCTAACAAAAAATTTAAAGTTTGTAAGGATAAGCGTAGTATTTTAGGTGTCGAACTTGTAGACCAGGTTATGAATTAACTATCATCTGTTCTATCACTAAGCTGATGTTACTCTGAAAGCCGCCAAACTACAATGGGATTGGGTTGGACACATCTGCCGTTTGGCTGTTGATTAACGGGCCACGCTTACCCATTGGGTCTCCTCACATAGTCTCATGGACCTCCATGGTCCACATCACGGCCGGCCTAAACTGGTGTTTCAACCCACCACCTTTGTGATTTGAAAAAGAGGTAATCCCAAATAATCTTTAGTACGTATAAAAGGCAAAGTATAATAAGGTAAGGTGTGCAATACAGAAATAAATAAATAATAATAAATAAATTAGAGCAAAGTCCTAACTTACTGACTTATCAATGCCTAACCTAGAACGCTGAAATTTTGTACAGAGATTTTTCAATATTCATCCTTAAAAAAAAACTTTTTACAAAAAAAAAAATACAACCGACTTCAAAAAAACACTAAAATTTTCTGTTTCTATAATAGTTTGGTACCTTCGTTATTAAACACCGACTTCCGAAATTAAAGTTATTTTGCACTTTTTTGTGTTTTTTTGGACCGAGCCCAAGTCGTCGACGGCGCGTTCTGTTCCCGCGCGTCTTAAGGAGCTGTCAGCACACCGAAGAGGCCCAGCCTGCTAACTGCAGGCAGGCAGGGTCGAAGCCTACCGGGGTCATGGGTTAACTTCCGAAAGGAATGCCCGGCCCCGGCACGATAGGCTACGAAGGAACGGGGTAGGTTTTTAGTCAGTAAGAGTCTGACACTACTTCCCGCTCCGCCCAAGGGCGGGATTTGTCATTGGATGATTTTACCTACCATAAAAAAAGTCGGTTTGTATTTTTTTGTAAAAAGTTTTTTATTTCACACTTTTTAGTTGTAGTACCCCTCAGCCAAACTTAAATAGATACCTTCCGCCATTCGGTTCCATAGTCAAACCATCACGACAATCCTAATAATATCAAACACGGCTAGCAAATGTATTTTATTACAGAATTCCTTACCCACCTGCCGGCTTCATCATCAGATCAATTCTATGTATCCCCCCCTCCCCTTCTTCTTTCAGTCAGTTACTGACTACATGTATAAACAAAGCAATTTTACTTGTTACGACAGTTCTACTTTGATTTTTTGAAGCGTTCCGTTCTATATCTTCGAAGTTCATCATCAGATCAAAACAATATTCCTATGGTACCAACTAGGGAGTATAATCTTTCAAAAAAAACAAAAATTTTCAAAATCGGTCCACAACTGATCGAGATATCCGTGAACATACATATAAAACCGACAGTTCTTCTAAGATTTTTGAAGAGTTTCATCATATATCTTCGAAGTTTATCATCAGATCGAAACAATTTTTCTATGGGACCAATTCGGGAGTATAGTCTTTCAATCAAAACCAAAAGTTTTCAAAATCAGTCCACAATTGACCGAGATATCGGTGAACATACATAAAAAAATCATACAGCCGAACATAGAACCTCCTCCTTTTTGATGTCGGTTAAAAATTAAATGGGGTTCCAAAGTTTTTATTGAAAAACCTACTTTTACGAGGCGCAGCCGTTAGCAGAAACTAGTATAAATAAATAAACACAGAAGATTAGGGAGGTTTTTAAAAGAAAATCTAGGAATATCTAGGCTAATAAATTATTATGTAGTACGAAGAACTGACCTTGACGGCGACTTCAGGCAGATAGTTCGGGTTGGAGAGACGAGTGGTGATGTAGAAGCGGAAGTTGTGGTTGTACTCCAGGATGCTGTCTCCGAAGCGCAAGCAGTCAACGCCACCCGACCTTGACATTACGAAACAAACAAAGTCAATTGCTTGCTTGTCAACGTATACAAAGTAGCATTGACAATCAGGCAATTTACTATTGTTTGTTTTTGTTATCTGAACTCTCAAAATAAAGGCATTGCCGCTGGTTGGAACTCGTAAAGATCGAAGTAGAATGACATAAAAAGCGGATAGCTTGTATATGTACTCAAATAAACCAGACGCGCTAAGGGCTAACACAAATGACGTCTTGTATCTGTCATCTGTATCATTAGTTTCCTGCGGTTGTCCCGTGTAATTTAAGGTCAGCACAAAGGTTTTTTCTTTCACTTTGTCCTGTCACCTGCTAACATTAACTCCCTTTTCTTTCACATTACTCCTCACATGAACCATCCATCTATTATTTGGCCTCTTTTAGCAATCTGTATCCAGCCTGAAAATTTTGATAACCAGTCTTACCAAAAATAACTGTGTAACCCAGTAATTGGATTCTGCAGATCACCTAGTAAGTTCTGAGGGTCAGACAAACAGTCGCTCCTTGTTGAATACTGGTATTTAGCTGGATCTGACAAGATCGAGCTAAATATAGAAAGAATGAAAGAAAAACTTTTTATTTGCCGGATAAAGGCGCAAGTTACAGGTTAACAGAGATATACTGTATTGTGTATAGGAAGCCTAAATAAAATGAATGTAATAAATAAACTGAACACTTTATTTGGGCTTCCATCAGATGGTATTTTCCCACTAATAAAGATATACGAACCTGTACACGTTCCTGAGCAGCACAGGCTCCAGCAAGGCGTCCAGCTGTTCGCGGATGTTCTCCAGGATCACTGGAAGGCCCAGCTGGATGGCGTTCTCCAGCACTCGCGCGTAGTTGGCGTCTGTTAACTTGATGACCCTCAGCTGGTTCTCTCGTTCCATGTTCTTTATCCACTTGTTAGCTTGTTCTAGATCAGGTGGAAAGGGTCACTCAATGCTATTAGGCGCAGATTGTCTTTTGTCACTGTGTTCGCTGAGATCAATTTAATCTACACCACGAACTAAATAGTTCTTATTTATTATTTTATTTACCCACCTCTTCATAAGATAAGTTGTTGGCGAAAATCATAATAGTCGTTCTTTAGTAATGTAACAAATGAAAAAAAAATTAAAAAGAAAAATATTAGGTAGATTGTGGTTTCGAACCCACATGTCATTCATCGTCAATACAGCATCGAACAGCTGAGACACGATAACTTGTTAGAACTACTCGAAATTGTAATAGCCGTGTCACTTAAAAGCCTTTCAACTTTAAGGATAACAAAATAAGGATTAAAATAGCTTAACTAGATCATAATTCCGGTGGGTCAGATAATGGTGGTCACAATCAGTACAATAAGCCTAATTACCTTGCGGATCGATCATAAGCGCCCATCGGCGGGACTTCTCCACAATGATGCCGTTCTCGATGGAGTAGCTGTCAACCGGCAGCCCCGCTATGTTCCACACGCGGATCACCACCGGCTCGCCCAGGGTTGTGATCAGGGAGAATGCCTCAGAGCACGGAATATCTGTAGGGAAGTCATGGGGGAATGGCTTCACATGAGAATCGATTAAAATTTACATTCGTCTAACAGATCGCTTAAAGTTGCTAGCTAAAACCTAGGACTCGAGTCAAGAATGAATAGGTTACTTCTAGGCAAGCGTGCACATCGTCGGCCAGACCTTTAGTCTGCTGGGCAAAGACCTCCTCTTTCTCCTATTAAATCTCACTATGTCTGTCTATTTTATCTCCTTCATATCACATCGAATAATGCGTAAGTAAAACACTCAACACAAATGTATAGAACAGCTGAATTCTATTTGCACGATATCAGGTTTGGTGCAAAGTTTTTCATATCTTTTTACCATCCATTTTAGAGTTGTAGTAGGCAATCTTTTTGAAAAAGTTCGAAATGGAGAAGCGAGCGCTGAACAAAACCGTTTTGAATGAAAAATGACTAATCAGCGAGCGAAATTTCAAATCATGAAGCTACTAATAAAGTCGTGGCGAAGATTACAGCAGCTCAGTTGACTTACAAGAAAGTAGCAAGTAAGGCCATTAAATTTAATCTTCAAGAAGTACATTTTAGCACCATATAATTTTAGCATTTTTAGTCTTTTAATGTTCCGACTGTTGGGACGCAGGCCCCCTCTCTCGGAGAGAGAATAGGCCGTAATCCACCATGCGGGCCCAGTGCGGGTTGGTGAATGTCACATGTCTTCGATTTTTAAGTTCTAGGGCATGTCGGTCTCTTCACGATGTGTCAGTTTCCTTCCCCGTTTTGAGAGCAGTGGTGATGAAATAAATTACACAAAGTAATGCGCCTGGCTGTTTGAACCCGCGACCTATAACTAGTAAGTCGGGGCCGTTACCATTCGGCCACCACTGCTCTCTCTCAATATAATTAACTAGAGTATAAAAAAAAATCCATTCAGATGGCATCGTTGGGCAGCTAGTATGTAAGGCGAAGAGCCCCGGACTCACTCAAGACTCGGGCACGGCGGTTCCACACCTGTATGATCTCGCGGCGGTAGTTGACGGTGTAGGGGCCCAGGTAGGCGATGCAGCCCGCCGACAGCAGCACGTCGCCTGGGCATAACAACTATATTAAAATTTTTGTAGTTTCTTGTTTTACTGGTGGATTAAAGTCATTATATATTTTTCTTTATTTTATCCCCAATGCGATGAATTAAGCTTATCAAATAACGCATTCCTTGTGAATTCACCCCGAGTACAACAAAATAAGTCCGTCTTATTAGCAATCAGGTTGAGCGTGCTATTACAGAACATGGTTAATTCATATACCAAATTTTGTTCAAATCCGTTTAACCGTTGCAGCTTGAAGAAGTAATAAACATACACACACATAGTATAGGATCAGCCTTATAATGTACCCTCTACTGGGACTCAGGCCTCCTCTCTAGGAGAGGGAATGGGCCGAAATGCACATATGTATATGCATAAAAAAAATCGCCTTTTTCTTCTTCTTTACATATAAAAATGAATAGCTGTTTGTTACTCGCGTTAAAACTCGAGAACGGCTGGACCGATTTGTGTCATTTTAGTCTTGAAATTTTCATAATAGTCTAGGGAAGGTTTAAGAGGTGAGAAAAATAGTATTCATTGGCTATTAGGCCGTAAGTTTGCCGCGTCAGCTAGTAATATTATAAAAGTGAAGGCATTGGCAAAACTTGATAACTGTTAAATGTTTGGCTCTTAAACTAGGGCGATTCACCATCAACGATTGCAATCACTGCTTACCATCAGGTGGGATCGCAGTCAACGGTTTATATCATTTAACAAAAAAAATGCAATATTATTTATAAAGTAAGAATGTCAAGCACCAATGATATTAGAGAGCAGCTTAAGCAGCTGCAGCGCCAGTTCGGTCCAGCGCGCCTTCTCGCCGCCGAGCCCGCCGATGAGCTGCTCGGCGCGGCACAGCTTCGTGGAGCACAGGTCGATCTCGTCCTCCAGGCCTTTCTTCTTGCGCGTCATCTCCGCAAACTCGTCGTTGAGAGTCTACAAGTACAGAGTGCCTACTGCCAGTTTGTTTGTTAACACGATCGACACGTTTTTGACATTCGGTGCGCTGATTGGCCCGCTCCAAGCACTTAAGGCACTGGGGCCAAAGGTTATGTGAAAATGAAACCTGGAGCCCTGGGACGAAGGCAATGAAAGGAGCAGGGTAAGTTTTTAGTCAGTAAGAGTCTGACACTATCTCCCGCCCCATTCAAGGGCGGGATTTGTCATTTGATGATTTTACCTACCATAAAAAAAGAGCACTTAAGGCCTGGTTATACCCATTTTGAACTTTTTTGAACCTCTGAAAATCCACAAATATAAAAAAATATTAATATTGACCATATGACCAAACGTCGTCGGGCAAAACATGACATTATAAGAGGTTGTCTAGATAAAAAAAAATCGCGAGTCTGAACCTAACTTACGATTTTAAACGTGTATATCTCAAGGATTACATCACGGAAATATTTGAAAGTTACATAAAACAATAAAGTTTGTTTTTTAAAAGGTTCTGCCAAAAACAAAAAAAAAATATGTTGATTTGTTTTTTTTTTCTATAAAAATAGTACCGCTATTACGGGGTCGCGAAGTCGACATGGACCCGGGCGGAGTTCATACAAAATACTCTATGACTACTGCTGGCTCTTAAACAATCAGAGAGCCAAACGCGGTAAACATTTCGATCGTGTTAAAGTAAAATTACTCACAGTCAGAGTGCCTAATATTATATGGAGACACACACACACACACACACACACTTGTACAAAAACTCACGCCATTTTTCATGGGAAAGGTATCCTGCGCATTGGGAGTTGAATGGCGATTACCAGCCACCCACGGAGCGGACGCTGAGCAATGAGTAGCTCGCCGTATGTTAAGGACTAGGTCCGTGTTGAAAGTGCATAATTTCTAAATATTATTAGTTTGAATGACGATAAGTGACGTCATCTAAATCCAATATGGCGGACTCCATAAAATAGGGTAGTAGTTATTTTTTTGTGCATATCTATGATATTCATAAAATATAAAAAAAAAAAATACAATTTTTTGTTCTATTTGATAATGTTTAGCAGTAGGCTCTTCTACTGTAATGTTAATCCTTCTTAAAATCAAATCAAATCATTTTTCCTAGCCATTTCTTTCTGTATTATGTGGCAACACTGACCTGCAACTTGTCGAGCACCCCCTGCAGCTGCGCCCTCTTGGCGTTGAGCGTGTTCATCTGCGCCTGCAACTCCGACTCCGCTTCGAACAACGCCGCCTTCTTCGGAGCTACCACCTGCCAACAGTCGCACACAGTTGTAAACCACAACCACAACTAATATACCTACACACACATCTAAACATAGAAAAGGAGAAACTGACTGACAGACATATTTTTTTGTATGGAGAAACCTGCCTTCACGCGGGTGTGGCATCTGGCAATGTGGTGAATCCTAAGGATTGAATCGTCATATTTATGATTCCAGGATTTTAGTAAAGATGTTATCATTATAATTTCACCCGAAAGACATTCACTGTTCGATATAGGCCTCCCCCAAGTGTAGTAACAACGAACGTTCCTGTTCGTCTCACCTCCCAGGTCCTCACCAGGTCACCTGGTAACGCTGCGATTTCCAGTACACGATCACCACTCAACAACCTTTCGGCCCCATCAACCATCTGTTGTGCAAGCAATGTCCTGCCCACTGCCACTTAAGTTTAGCAATTCTTTCGGGTTATGAGACCACAGCGTTGGTTTTCAGCGTAAAGCTGATACAGGAGATTAGGTCAATCAAAAAGAGGCCTAGATATAGACACTCCCTCCACCTTCCCATGGCCCGACCTACTAACATATGTTATACGGGGCGGCTGCGGACTTAGCACCCTTGGCCAACTTATTCTATTGTCCGCAGGCGCTTCTTGATCTCTTACAAATTAGCTACGTGTGTCCCGGTTTGCATTCTCCCTAATGCCTAGATATAGACAGTGGGACATTCCGGTCTGAAAAGATGAAAATGTAAGTATGGTCGTGCGGCCCACCTTGATGACTCTGTCGTACACATCCATGGCGCGCACCCACCGGCACAGGCCCTCGCACGCAGACGACACCTTCGCGATCACCGCCGGGTCGAACTCGCGGTCCGGTATGAACCTGCCATTTATTTGACTTTTACAACCTCGAACTTTAAATTTATGAAATACATGACTTGATTTCGCAATCACCTTTCATGATCATGACATGTATAAACAGACGTAGGCATCTACTAGGCAAACTAAAATGGAACTGGGACAGGCTACATCTGCCGCATTTCGAAATTAAATTGAGCAAAGGCCACTACTGACTCGATTCCGAACAACAGGAACCGATAACGCGATAGTCCCAGAAGAGGTTGGACTCCTATATAAAAGATTGGTCAGATGTAGCTCAAGACAGAGACAGTGGAAGAATGAAAGGGAGGCCTTCGCTTTGACGAGCGAACTTACTTGTCTCTAATTTTCTTAATGACCGCGGGGGGTATGTTGTCTTTATCGTAGTTCTTCAGGCTCTCAAGAAACTTCATGTCTCCCAGCATCTTCTGTGACGGGCCCCAGTAGTCTTCGAAAGCCTTGCCTGCGATACACACAAGATATAAGAAATGTATAGTTGATTAAGTTTTTTTATTGTATGACGATGACTTGGTATAGGTTGCTGGAATCAGATGGATGCGAGACGTACAGGACCATTCATTCTGAAAGAAAGAAAGAAAGAAAACACGTTTATTTGGCCTGCAATGAAGCACAATACAAGTTTTAAAACTTAAACACAAACACCACACAACAACACAACATTCGACATTTGGGGGAGGCTTATGTCGAATAGTGGACGTCCAATAATGATGATTGTATCAAAAACTAATTTTATCCAAAATTGCTACCAAAAAGAATGTTTAAAATCCGTTCAGTATTAAGCAAGTCTGAGACCTTTCAAATCAGGTGGAACAAGAAACTGTTAAGTAATAGAATAAGGATGCATTGATTGAAGGATGCCATGACGGCCTACTACAATATTCGAAATAGTTAACGTGATCATGGCATGTAAAGAGCAACTGTAGGTCAACAGGCGCGTTTTAGTCTGTGAAAATCTGACACGCCTCGGGGCTGGCTGTGTCGACAAGACATTGTGGTACTTGTACCGCCATGTCGAGTCGGCATGGACCGCCAGGCACTTCTTCTCATGCAACCGAGCGGGTGGGCAGGTTGCGGATAGCCCAGCTCCGGCTTGGGGACCGCTTCCTGACTGCCTGAGGTCGATCCCCTATCCGGAGTGCCTCGGGAGAGGCTCCGGACAAGAGAAGTTTCCCGAAGCCAAATCCCAGGCCAGGGTTAACCCGATACCCCCCTCCTCCTGTCTTCCTATACTCCAAAACTCACTCCCTCCCTATATCCCCCAATCCTATCGATCCAGAGGACGGGCAACCTCGATTCCAAAAAAGCCCACCCCTCTCTTTTATGAAATGCAGGAAGGAAAAGAAGCTACCCAGGTGGGTCCCGGTCATCAGGCCGGGGAATCCCATGCCGACTTGTCGGTCAGCCCCCATCGTATTCTGGGAGGGGGCAACTCTCTGCCTTTTGTAAACGCGCCCTCAGCGCGACCGGCTGCTAACTCAGCGCCACTGGCTGCTAACTCAGCGCCAATAACAGACACTGACCAGGCTGCTGTCTCGACAGCGCCTTTACCCTGCACAGACCGGGCGGCGTTCCACGCGCCCAGACCGATTTCGCCGGCTGCAATGTCTGCGCCAACCAGACCGACACAGAACTTACCGTCCACGAGTGCCTGGCAGCAGAGCATCGTGAGAAACAGTACAAGGAACCCCGATAACGACACAGACAGAGCTGACAAGTCTCGGTGACGAACTGCGTGCACTAGCACGACAACGCGCGAAGACCGAGACCAGACTGAGAGACGCTGACCCAGAACTAGGTTCGGGGAAGGTTGATAGCTCAGGAGGGTCCAACCCGATCCCCGCGGACGAGTTACGCCTGCTTTCCTCAAAGCGCGAAAAGATCCGCATCAGGGAAAGGGAGCTGGATAGCCGCATGCGCAAGATCCGCGCAGGCCTCAGCCAGCGCGATGCGCAGGCGGCTATTTCGAAAGGAGTACGCGACCAGCCGGAAGTACGCGAAGGGTTCGCCCAGCGCGGAAAAGAGCCGGGCGCGGAAGCACGTGAGCGGGGGCAAGTACGCGATGGGGCCACCCGACGCGAAACGCTCCCGCTTGCATCGAAATCCACGGGAGCTATTGACCGGACTCAGGACCGGACAGACAGACAGCACACAAAAAAGAGGGGGAAACGGGCTGGGGCTAATCGCCAGTTCCGGATTCCTGCTGAGCGCACTACGCCGAGCACCTCTGAGCCCCAACCTGGACCAAGCGGCTCAGGGGCGGCGAAGAGAGACCGCCCGGACGACTCGGCCTCACCGAGCGCGCTGCAGGGGGATCCGAAGCGGGTGAGGACCCGGGCTGCTCAAGGGGAGCAGAAAACATACGCGCGAGCCACGAAGGACATCCCGGCGCGGCTGGCCGTAGCGATCTGCTTCCCTCCCCCCTCAAGAGACCTGACAAGTGACGAAGCGACTTATGTCAAATCCGAACTTGAACGACTCCTAATCGAGTCAGTGGCATCGAACCCCACAAAACCACTCCCGGCCTTCCGAGGTTACCCTAGGGTGAAGGATGGCACCGTGCAGATGTGGTGTGAGGACGAAGATGCACTGACTTGGCTCACACAAAAAGCCCCCGCACTGAGGTTACCTAACACAGACCAGACACTGACAGTCATGAGACAGTCCGACGTGCCGACCCGTGTCCGAGCGGCGCTCTTTGTCCCCAGGTTTAATGGGGACATTGCGCTGCTCCAAAGCCTTCTGAGTAGCCAGAATGCTTGGTACGACATCGGGAGGTGGTCACTGTACAGGGCAACTAAAGTCGGTGGGGATAACTTTGGGACGTATCTGACCCTGGGTATACCCACCGATGAAGTTGATAAGGTCTTGGGTCGGGAGCGACGTATATCGTATCTGCTGGGTTCGATATACGTTCGTTTCTACCCCCAGACCCATCCCAAGACAGAGACTGAGAGCACTGACACTACGGAACAGGCAAAGACCCAGAAAGACACTGATCCCGACAAAGACATGGACAAGCTTGAGGAAGAAATGGCCCGAGCAGCCATGGCGGACGCCGATGCCGACAAAGAACCAGCATCCCCCAGTTGGATGACGCAGCTGTTGGCATCCTCACCCACTGACGACTGGCGAAAGATGGATGAGGGAGAGATGGTTTCCGATGGCTCTGTCTCCTCCTAACTCCAGTCCGACGCCGTCGTCGACTACCCAAAACCCCATCCCGATCATACAGACCAACCTCCAGCACAGTCAGACTGCCACTGCTACCTTACGCAGAGTGCTGGAGACCAACACCCGAACCATAGCACTGATTCAAGAACCGTGGGTCAGAAATAGCAAGATATGCGGCCTTGGAAGCATTGGAGGTAAAATAATATCTAATTCTTACAACATAGATAAACCCCGAACTTGCATTTATGTACCCCAAGATATACCGATCACACCACTAAACCAATTCTGTTCCAGAGACCTGACAGCGCTCAGGCTCCAGATTGGAAATGATGCCCCGAATCTTGTACTAGCCTCGTCGTACATGCCAGGCGACGACGAAAACTGCCCACCAAAAGAACTGACCGATCTGGTCCAGCACTGCGAAGACGCCAACCTGGACCTAATAATCTGCACCGACTCCAACGCGCATCACCCACTGTGGGGTAGTGAAGTATCGAACACCAGGGGTGAGTCACTATCCACATACTTATTTTCCACAAACCTTAACATCGTGAACCGAGGCACGGAACCCACTTGGGTCACGGTCCGCGGACAAACGATCATAGACCTAACGTTAGCTACAGAAAACGCGACAAACTTAATCTCTAACTGGCGCGTATCAAATGAAATCACTTGCTCTGACCACAGAAGAATATGTTTCTCTCTGGCAGCCACTATAAAAATCCCAGAACCACGGCGCAATCCTCGTCGTACAAATATACCTGAATATAAGCACCATCTAACCTCCCTTCTATCTAGGGAACAAAGACCCGTAACCCAAATAACTGACCCCATAGACTTAGATAACACCGTGACAAAACTCACAGACAATATAATTAAAGCATACCACACAAACTGCCAACCAAGCACACCAGCCACCAAGGGAAAGGGCAACCCCTGGTGGAATGCAGAGCTTGGCAAACTCAGAAATACATTACGCAAACAATTCAACAGAGCCAAAAACTCAAGACTACCAGAGGACTGGCAGAAATACAAAGAAACCCAATATAGATATAAAAAAGCAGTTAGGAGCGCCAGAAACTCCGCCTGGCGAAATTTCTGTGAAAACATTGAATCAAACACTGAAGCAGCACGGGTCAGGAAAATCCTATCAACTGACCAAGAACGTACCCTTGGCGTGCTCAAAAAACCAGACAATAGCTATACACTAACAGACCATGAGACCAGTAAGGTCCTACTGGAAACGCATTTCCCGGACTGCAACCTACTTGAGGACAGGACGTGGCCGAGTGTACCGGAACAGACCCCAACTGATCTCGACTGGTCCAGAGCTCACAATATAATAACAGAAGATCGAATCAGGTGGGCCATTAGGACCTTCCAACCGTACAAGTCGGCAGGACTAGATGGTGTCTTTCCAGCACTACTGCAGTGGGGAGAAGACTCCCTAGTGCCGTGGCTGGTGATGATATACCATGCCTGCATAGCACACAGATATGTACCACAAATATGGCGTGAAGTGAAAGTCATTTTCATTCCGAAACCAGGTAAAACTGACTATACACAACCAAAGGCATACAGGCCCATAAGCCTGACATCCTTCTTACTGAAAACCCTGGAAAGGCTCTGCGATAGGCATATCCGGGACGGACCTCTCTTGGAGAGACCGCTCCACAAGCAGCAGCACGCCTACTCTATAGGTAAATCTACAGAATCTGCACTACATAGCGTGATCTCTAAGATCAAATGCGCAATACACCACAAAGGCTCCTCGTTAGCAGTCTTTATAGACATCGAAGGAGCTTTCGATAAGACTACATTCCGAAGCATTAGCACAGCACTCGAAAGTCACGGTGTTGACCCGACTCTGAGTGGCTGGATCACGAACATGCTCAGATTAAGAGCAGTACAAGTAAACATAAACAACACCACAAGGGCCATAGTGGCGAAGGGTTGTCCCCAAGGGGGTGTCCTCTCGCCTTTGCTGTGGAACCTAGTCGCAGATGATCTTGTTAAAAGACTAAACAATAAAGGTTACTTCGCCGTAGGATACGCTGACGATATAACCATCATAATAAATGGCACCCACGAAAACACATTATGCAACCTTATGCGGCAGGCCTTGAAAATAGTAGAGGACTGGTGCAAGGAACATTTACTGACTGTAAACCCGACCAAAACTGAATTGGTCCTCTTCACCAAAAAAAGGAAATTAGCAGCATTACAACTGCCACGTTTCTTTGGAACGACCCTTAGCCTATCAACTGCAGTCAAGTACCTAGGCGTCTACCTGGACAAACAGCTGAATTGGGCAAAACACACCGAGTATATCACTAAAAAAGCCAGTATATCCATGTGGCAGTGCAAGCGCATGTTAGGCCGGAACTGGGGTATAGCCCCAAAGGTCACCCACTGGCTATATACCACTGTAATACGACCGATAATTACATACGGCTCTCTAGTTTGGTGGCCTAGGACCGAATTGAGCACAGCCCAAAAAGAACTCGAAAAGCTGCAGCGACTCGCCTGCGTAGCGATCACTAGCAGCATGAGAACCGCACCCACAGCTGCCCTGCAGGCTATGCTGGGGCTGCCTCCATTGCACCTAATAGTGCAAGAGGAGGCAGCTTTAGCGGCTTTCAGGCTCAGCATATCGGGCACCCTGAGTAAGGATTCCAGAATCAAACACATACGTATAATGGAAGACGCTATTAAACGCCAGCCGATGATGGCATCACCTAGCGACAAAGCTCCAAAAACGTATAATTTCCAAAAGCACTACAATATTCAACTAACAGAGGAAGTGTATGACCACTCAGGCCCAGGTGAACTGAGGGTCTACACGGATGGATCAAAGACAGATAATGGCACAGGGGTCGGAGTCTTCTCCAATGACCTCAATATCAGAATATCCAGATCGCTGGGAAAATTCAACACCGTCTATCAGGCGGAATGTGTTGGTATAATCCTAGCGGCCCATGCTATAGAAACCAGAAACGTAACGGACACGCACATCCGGATACTCTCCGACAGTGCCTCAGTCCTACAATCCCTATACCAAAACTCTACCACCTCGAGAATTATACAAGAATGCCACTCTGCACTGGAAAGAGTCACAGTGCCGAAACGAAATACTGTGACGCTACAGTGGATCAAAGGACATAGCGGTTCGCTGGGCAACGACGCAGCGGACGAACTGGCCAGGAGGGGATCTGGTGCAGTGGTGTTCGGGCCCGAGCCCATTGTGCCGGTCCCCTTTGCTCAGCTGCGTGGTTGGCTACGGGAACACACACATACACAAACAGAGCACTGGTGGTCCTCGACATCAGGATGCAGGCAGGCCAAAGAGGCCATGCCACACCTTAATAAAGCCCTCACAAAAAAACTCTTACGACTAGACAGAGGCAGCCTGCGCCTGGTGGCGGGGACCATCACTGGTCACTGTACACTGAATAAGCACCTTCACACAATAGGCATCACGGATAGTCCCCTGTGCAGAGCGTGTTTGGAGGGGGAGGAGACAGTTTCGCATGTGCTCCTGGACTGCACGGGGATCACTGATACACGCACACGGACCTTGGGATCTCCGATGTCCCTTATTGACGCCCTGAAGAATCTGAGAGGCCTGATCAGTTTTTGGAGAGAGGTGGGCTGGTTGGAGTAAGCCCGCCTGAGACTATGGCCGCTATGGCCCACGTACAATGGTCCGTAGAGGACTGAGTGCGGAAACCATACTCAGAAGATAGATAGATAGATCTGACACGCCTTCCCCCTCTACCCAAAGCGGGGAAAGTTATTTGACGATTTATGTCCTATCATAAGAAAAGTCCACAATGACTTTAGAACAATCTTGCAGTCCGACCTGGGTATTCAAACTATCTACTCGTGTACAGTTATAATAGCAATTTCGCCACTGTTGGTCACGACTAACTAACACACGGATCAAAGTCATTATCATCATTTAAAATAAAATTTCAGCTCCCCAAGTGTCACCACAATGACGAATCTTATACGTCTCGCATCCATCAGATTCCCGCGACTTTACCACCTCCAGTAAACGGTCGCCATTTCAGAATCTTTCAGCCTCATCGACTATCTGTTCTCGAGCATTGTGTTCTGCCCACTTCTTTTTCTTAGCGTGTCGATGGCAAAATTAGTTCAATTCCTTGCCTGGCCCAGTATTCGGCCACGGCAATGCCATCTACTGATGCTGTCATTAGGTCCCTGCGTGAATAGATAACTGCCACTTTGCTCCTCTTGTGGGTATCTTAATTCCTGATTCGATCACGCAAGGAAACTCCGAGCATAGCTCTTTCCTTTGCCCTTCAAAGGTACAAATATGAATAAAAAATGTGCAAACCAGTGGTGTCAATCTTGCGGTCGCCCTTGATGCCCCGCATGACGCAGACGGCCTCCATGACGAGCTTGACGCCGGCGGGCGGGTTCTTCATGGACTTGACGAGCGTGATGTCGGCGGGCTTCAGCGTGTTGAGCGCGTTGAGCGCGGCCTCCAGCGCGGGCACGGCCTCCGCCAGGTCCGACTCGCAGTCGTCCTTGATGGCCTGCGCCGCCGCCGCCGCCTCGTTGGCCAGCGCCTCGTCTGCGCCTACTATCTGTGGGGACGATCGACATCTTTGTCATATGGCTTTGACATATTGTGACTCCAAAGTTCCAATTGAAAGTCCAAAAATAAAGTGCATGTGATTACTGTAATTGTATAGATGCAGGAATTCTTTTATTTTTAATTTATATAAACTAATGCTTGACTACGACCCCACCTGATAGAAGGCAGTGATGCAATCGTTGATGGTGAGGCGCACTAGTTTATTAAGAGCCTATTCACTATAGCCTTGAAATTTCTTAGACAACCTGATGCTGTCAGGGACATTTATTCACATGTTCAACTTCACATTTGACACTTTTGCGTCAAGGAGAATTTTATCCTATGCCTAGTAGTGAACTGAGGCTGATGATGATGATCATGTAGAACCAGTTACCTCTTTCTGTTTCTCAACGACGACGGTGTCCTGTTCGATCTTGATCATGAGCTTCTCGGTCTTGTCGGAGGTCTCCACGAGCAGCGGCTGCAGGTCGCGCAAGTTCTGCTGCATCACAGCCACCTGGCCTGCTGCAAAATCTAGTTGTTCCAGACCGGTCTCGTACCTGGTGAGGACCATAATAAAATCAATTTGGGGATTGTTTGAAAAAAGACTTCCCAAGGAACCGGTGGGTTATACTCAGTACAAATCTGACACTCCTCGCTCCAGCAGGAGGGGTTCTTTAATGATTCCCCCCCCCTCCCCCGAAGTATAAATCAGAAGTTTTAGTAAAACGAAAACCATGGACCTGTGTGCGAATGTGAGTACGCTTTCACATCTTAACGGCTGAACAGATTTGAATGAAAGTTGGCACAAGGAAGACCTTGTTCTGGAATAGCGCATGGGTAATTTTATTCCCAGAGTATCGCGGTCAAGCGCGAACCTATCAACAATAAAAAAAGTATGTCCCATCAGCATGTTTATTGACATTGAGGTTTGGGAGGTTTCACACAACTAACTTTAAAATTAGGTTCGTGTTTAATATAATAATAACAAAAAATCAAAGTGCTATCTATGAACTTCCAATCATTACATATTGTTGGCATAGTTACCTGATTCTAGCATTGGTGATCTGGTTCACTTTCATGGAGTACAGCGACATGAAGGCCTTGATCAGCTCCAGGTAGCTCGTCGGCGTCACGTACACCATTCTCTTCTGTTCTTTGTAGAATCTAGAACAAGTAGTTATAATGTAGTCTACATTTATCCGGATTTAATAAGAGAGGTAATTGAAACAAGTAGTACTCTAGGTGTTAAATTAAAGGACCGAATTCGAAGCACAATATTGCATTCCAAAACCAGAATAGTTGATGTGGCTCAAAAGGCTGCTCAACTGAAATGGGACTGGGCGGGACATGACTACCGCATGCTCGCAAACTGTGGGCCAAAGTAGCATAAGGTTGGTGCCCTGAAACAGTGCGACAGGATAGCGGTAAACCACGAAGGAGATAGCGACGCTGAACAGATTCCACCAGAATTGTCACGAGGAAGCGCGGGCCCGCGAAAGATGGAAGGAGTGGAGGGAGGCCTTTGCCCAGGAGTGGGACAGAACAGGCTAGCAAAAAAAAAAAAAATGAAACAACTGAAATAGTTTATTGAATTGCTGAATTCATCATTATAAACCAATTATAGATCAATCTTGATATCGTGATTTTACATTTTGACATAACTGGACTAAATATTGGGTGGGTTTTCAGTGAATTCAGGAGAAGGAGAAACAAAAACAGGAACGTCGAGAGATAAATAATCTTTAATCAAAATGTCGACATTTTATTTATTTATTACAGCTTAGAGGACTTACAGCTTATAAAAAAGATTAAAAATTTTGGCACTTGTTAAAGCTTTTTAATTTTAAACCCTTGAGAGTACCCGATTTTGGTCACTGGAACAATATTGAATACAGGTAAATTTATATTGTTTCACCTGTCGCTGAGCTGCACCACGGTCATGTGGAACAGCTGGCACATGTCGACGCAGGCCAGCCGCAGCTCGTCCTCCACGTCCTCCATCTGGTAGATGAACATGTGCGCCACTCGCTCCAGCGCCTCGGGCGGCCATGCTGTGAACCTGCAAACATCACACTTCATGCAATGCTCACTTCTTTAGTGATCACTTTTGTATTTGGCTGAATTAAACATTCCTCATACCACTGCTTACCATCAAGTGGGATCGCAGTCAAGCATTAGTTTATATCAATTAAAAATAATAATGTAATCGAGCTTGGACGGAGCCCCATCATGTCATCATGGAGGCGTGACGTGACCGCGACCTGAGCGGCCTACTCACGGCCAGGCCATAGTATGGAGCGAGAATGCATGAAAAAGTCATGCAGGCGGCTCGTAATGCAAAGGATTGTTGCCAGAACACCGCCTGGCCCTCGGACCGGACCCAGCTGGAGAGGCTTCGGGCGTCACGGAGTCGTAGAGCGATTCCCGGCATCCGTAGCCGCTTGCAATCGGCAAGCAATAGATAGTTCTCCGTACGCCGTCGACTCAGGTCTGGTCCTTACCGGACCAGACCTGAGTCGACGGCGCGTAGTGTTCCACGCGCGATCCAAATAGATGTCAGCAAGGTTGACGGAGACAGAGCCGATGTCTGCCAGGGCAGCGGATTGATTGAAAAATTAACGTGGCAAAAGGCAACTAATGAAATACTGTGGGATTTAATCAGCAATAGTCTGACACTCCCTATCGTTTCACCTAGAACGGGAGACCATTGATGATTTTCTGCACAAAAAAAAAAAAATTTACGTTAATAGCAGTAGTACTAATGATGTAATGGATTTCTTACCAATCAATGGTAGCGCAGTTGATGAGCGAGGGGAACATGCGCAGTCGGTTGCGGAAGGAGTCTCCGATGGGAGACATGGCCAGCACGATGCGAAGATTCGCCTTCACACGCTCCACGTAGAAACCGAACATGGCTAGCGGGGTTGTCTCGATTTTTTTACCCTATGGCATATTAAATAAACAAGTTTAATTAGTGCTTTCTGCTGTTATTTATATTATCAACACTTGTGAGGTAGCCTACTTAATAAGCGGCACAAGACAACATTCACACCATGAGGCATTTCACTGGTGACCTCGAAGTGTTTTGAACTTGCAACCCAAGCTAAATACGTAATATTATTACGGCTTTCTAGCTCTGCTTTGAACCCGAGAAGCTTTTTCAGAACATACACCCATCATATATCAGTGTATACGGTTCCTGTGGTAAAGACAATTGGAGTGTAGCCGCAGATGTAATTCCATCATTAATGAAGTTATGACACTCACCGTCTCCCTTACGGCAGTTTGCATCTTGTCGAGGATCTCCACCTTCTCATCCATGCCATAAAGGTTGGGGATGTCACCAGTATTCAGTAGCATGTTGATATCTTCCACCATTCCTTCGTACATTATCTGCAGAAAAATAGTACATTTTGAAATAAGTGGAAAAAGTTTGTCATTGTAACCGAGGCGAAATTCACCTGAGCCGTACAGACGAGGGTGTTATGGAGCCGAGTGCTGCAGTGACAAATCTCCACGTTTATTAAACGACGTTTTTCAATACACTTATGACGAAATACAACAAAAAATCGAGCAATAATATATCTTCTTTCTGAAAATTACGACGCATTTTCGTTCATTTTGTACTGAAGAAAATTTTCCAAAGTTGCCATACATTTTAGTTTTGATTTGATGGCAGCAGAATTGTAGTGCGATAAGAGTCAGTTTTTCGAGTAAATGTATTGAAAAACATTTTCGAACAAAATGTTGGAGCTATACATATTTGGTAATTTTTTTACGTGGTCAAATAAGGTCGAGTAAATGAGCAAGCTACTAATTTTATCAACATCGTATTTCTCAAACATAAATATCTGTAAGATGATCTACGACCATCATAAATCGAACAAATCTGTGAGCAGTAGCAACACCTTTTTTACGCGGAAATTTAGTAAATGACTCCTCCCGCTCTGGGTAGAGGGAGTATCAGACTTTAACTAAAACCCACTGATGTTCCTTTAGTTCCCCTTAGCGTCCCAGAGCCGCAATCACTCTTTCGAACAATCGCGCAAGGAGCGCAGAAGGAGTGGCAGGAGGTCGCCTCCTTCTGCGAAGCAGTAACTCTAGCAAAGGAGGAGGCCGATCGCGAGAGGCAATGACCCAGGGATTCAGATCCTGATTTCCAGCCAACGTAGGCGCGGGCTTGCGGACGGCGAGCAATGGGTAGCTCACTGTCCGACCGTCCGGTAACCGTACGGACCAAGTCCAGTCGTCGACGACGCGTACTGTTCCCGCATGCCTCAAGGAATTGTCAAAGCCTACTGGAGCCTAGGGTCTGTTTCTGAAAGGAAGGCTCGGCCCCGGTATGAAAGGCAGTAAAATTCTGACACTATCTCCCGCTCGGCCCAAGGACGGGAGATGTCATTGATGATTTTACCCACCAAAAAAAAAGCTACCCATTGCTCGCCATCCGCAAGCCCATACCTTCGGAGCCCGCAATTCACACTGGATCTGCCGAAGCCCAGGGCGTCTCCTACGACTAGCTTGAAAATGTGTTCCAATAGCGCCTTTCTGAGGTCGTATTTGGATGTTTTACAAACATGACTATTCAATTTAAGTGAAAACTTCTTCAGGCGCCTTTAAAAGGTGTATCACCATTTATTATGTACCTGGTTGTCAGCGAAGAGGAAGACGAGAGGCTTCCCGATGATGCCGGCCTTCATCAGCAACTTCCTTATGTCGTCGCGCCATTCATTCTGGCCGTACACTCGAGATATTTCTATCTGTAAGCATCAGTTAGGTTAGTATACCATAAAAAACCCGTGGCTAGGTTACAGTGTGTGTGTGTACAGCGCGTTAGAGATTAGTGAGTCAGTAGTTATCATGTTCTTAGGGTCATCACCATCATCAGCCTTTCAATGTTCCCACTGCTGGGACTCAGGCCTCCTCTCTAGGAGAGGGAATGGGCCGTAATCCACCACGCAGTGCGGATTGGTGGATGTCACATGTTTTCGAATTTTTTGGTTCTAGGACATGCCGGTTTCCTCACGATGTTTTCCTTCACCGTTTTGAGAGCAGTGGTGATGATATAAATTACACAAAGTAATGCGCCTGGCTTGGTTTGAACCCGCGACCTACAATTCGTAAGTCGGGGCCGTTACCACTCGGCCACCACTGCTTTCAGGGTGTCTTAGGGTGCCATATCTCAAATGGAAAAAACGAAACCCTTATAACAGCACTTAGGTTCTAAGTCTGTCTGTCTGTCTGTCAAGACCTTTTACCACGGAAACGCGTAGAGGTACTGAGTTGAAATTAAAACCACATACGCTCACGTTTGCGGTCCCTTGAAGCTGTGAAAAAAATCAAACTCCTAGGATAACGGAAAAAAGATAGGGCCGTTTATATCGCAAAAAATGCACGTAGAACCAAACCGCCGCATCGCTTTGAATTCGTGTAGCCGCATCGGACCGCTTCACTGCCGCATTTGCATTGAATCGCCCACGTAGGACAGCGCGTAATAATTTGTTGTCAACTCTAACCTGTACGACGTTCATCTCCAAGATGCTGGCAGCCAGCTTGACGGCACTGCTCCTTCCGCTGCCGCCCACACCGACCAGCAATAAGTTACCTATGATATAGTGTTAAAACAAACAAGTCATAATCAAAGTCACAATATTTAATAAAAACCAAGTGTATAATGTTTATGATATTATAGGGTAATTGGTAATTAGTGACTGATACTTAAACACGTGATTGTACTCATAATCACCAACAATTTTCGCATAGAAACTTTTTTTTTAACAATAATACTTGCCATTATCCTGCAGCAGTACCCTGGTGCACCTGGAGATGTGGTCGAGCGCATATCTGAACATGACGAGCGCCATCGGTGAAGACGACACCACGTTGTACTCCTCGAGGTAGTACTCCATTTTGTCCGCCATGTCTTCCAGGCTCATGACCTGGCCATTACAAAGTAAACAATGACTTATAACTTCTTTTTTAATGATATACATATTATACTAGTGCTTGCTTGCCGATCTAATGTGATGGTAAGCAGTGATGCAATCGTTGCTGGTGAAGCGCACTAGTTTATTTTGTACTGAGAGAACTTCTTTTATATAAGTTTAAAAGCAAATTATAGGTTAATAGAGAACTGTAAAAAACTTACAGTACCGTGAATTTGCAATAAAATTAACAAAACTGCTCTGTAGAATTATGTGGTCTATTTGTATTTTATTTCTTAACTATTATACAATATTTTTACTGTAACAAACAGTAAATTTTCGCATGCCTCCTATAGCTGAGTTATGTAAAGCACTTCGTTTTTTAACACCAATTATTATTGTGCCATATCTTTGGCGAAATGAATGATTTATGATTATGATTACTACTACTTCATCATCATAATAATGTAAAGAACAGCATCAGGCATTATTTAGTTGCTAAATATGTTATAGGTATGCCTTTTGCCCGATTGTACCGATAGTGATTTCTGCCACGAGCCTCGACCAACACTAGAGGAAACTCTTGCTAGGTGGCTGGATCAATCGCTTGATTCTGAGACTGGTACTCTTGGACACGGCTCGTATTGCTAGGAGGTTCCTTTCTCTGGAGTCCTGGCCGCCATTAGCTTTAACTCTGTTCCTGATACCGGTGGGATGCTTTTTTTTAATTTCCATATGATTTTTATTTATTACTAACTGTTCCGGTGAACTTTAGACCACCAAACAATCAATGAATGTAGTATATCTGTCGATGTTTCATCGCAATCGGTTGACTATCAACCGATTGCGATGAAACACAATTTTAATCTACAGTAGAGCATCGATTATCCGAACTAATTGGGCGACATGGGTGTTCCGAAAACCGGTACTTTCGGATAATCGAACTGTATTTATTCAACCTTACTTATGTATTTACGTACGTAAAATATTTATTACATTTATATCTTTAATTACATGTAAGAATTAAAAAAAAATTGTAGACAATCTTGTAATAAAACATGTACCTAGTACTCGTACCTACTAGGCACAGTTAAGACTTAAATATCTTCAATCTTCGTCTGCCGAAGCAAGCCTACTCACTTACGAGCGGAGCGTCCAGGTCAAGTTCTTTTTTAAGGATAGATGTTTGATACTGGTTGCTTTCAGATTGTGTTTCAAACCTATGCAACTCGCAAGACAAGCATGCATGCATCTGAGCAAATAAATGCATCAAAAGCACCAATTATGTTTTCATCTTCACTATCTGAACTTATACCTAGTTGATGAGGTACTAGCGGTAGCATCAGCGTTATTAGTCATTAGGTCTAGAATTAAAGTTTATTGATTAGCGGCTATTTGTAAGTGACATACAAGTATAATTAACAAGTGTACGAACACTGCGAGGCAGGAGGGGGTAGGAAAGTGCGGTTCGAGCAGGTGTAGTAGTTCGGATAAGCGGTCGTTCGGTTGATCGACGTCCGGATAATCGCCGCTCCACTGTATTTATTTATTTATTTATTGCACACCTTAACTTATTATAGGACAAACATTTATAAAAAAAATAAGTGTACAATAGGCGGTCTTATTGCACAGGGCAATTTCTACCAGACAACCTTTAAATGGACTGGAAGAAAGGAAAAGATTTAGGAAGACATTTTACGTGATGTGGGCACAACGTAAAACTTGTAGAGATTTAAACATTTTAAAAATTATTTAAAAAATGAAATGATGAGTACAATACGCGAAATATAAGTTGAACCAAAATTGCGATCGACCTTGAATTCGTAGTAACCGATTTTCGGGTCTCGAGGTGGAAGGATGCGCGCAACCATAGCAAAGGGTTCAACTTATTTGCCGAATGTTTCGCTTACTTGGTCGTAGATCTTAGGGTCCGCATCGGGCTCCATATAATTGCCAAAGAAGATGTTGCAGGCGTGCTTGTTGCCACACCTCTCGTCCTCGGGAATGAATCCCATCTCTTTGAGAACGGCGTCCATGTGCACACGGAAGTTGGCGTACACCGCTTTGTATACCACCTCGTATAGCTTCTGCCTAAAGCACAACAATAATGATTGGCAACCGGTTTCTGAAAAGCTAGACTACTTTACTAATTAATTTATACAATGACAAGCTTATAGCAGCGGCTTCGCCCGTGTAAATGTAGGAATTCATCCCAATAAGGCAATCGCCACGACCAAGCCCCCGCTGGAGATATCCTGGTTTTGTCGGGAATCGCCATTGCAGGCGTGCGCTCGCGGATGGCGTATAATGGGTAGCTGATCCCGAGTCCGATAATGATGGGTGCGCGAGCGAGAAAGAGCGATGGAGCTCTACACCCTATATAGCTATAAACAAAAACCATGAACCCTTGAACTGTAAGCCCCAGTTGCGGATGCGCAAAACCTGTGGGGAATCGCGAAGTAATCGCGCGCGATGTCGTCGCGTCTGATAAATACGACGATATCTTTGAAACTACGGTAGTTAGATCGCTACCAGTTATATCATTAAGATCATAGAGTAACTGATATTTTGTATTTTCTGTCAACCGTCAAGAGAAGAAGGCAATACTTAAGTGCTCGATTACGGAGACGCGGCGCGTTGCGCGGCGCGTCGGGCGGTCCGTCGTACATTACCACATGTTTGTGTTTGTATCAAACTTGTGACGCGGCCCGCTGCTGCAAAAAACGACGAAACGTCCAACGCACCGCGCAACGAGCCGCGTCTCCGTAAACACGGCCTTAGGTGTGTATTCATATTCTGAAAATGTACGCTTCCTATTCATTATTACAACGGTCAAAATAAAATCTTACCGATCAGTATCATCGATCAGCCGATCATAGAACACTCGGTACGCCTCATGTATCCATAGGATGACCAGCTTGTTCAGGTCCTTCATATGGGTGGAAGGCACCAGCAGGATCCCCTTGATGACCCTGGCGAAGTCACGCAGGTTAAACAGGTAGTGGCACTTGCTGGGCGTCGGCAGGAACTGAAGCGTCACTGCCTTGTACACCTCCATTGTTGCGGATACTACGGCCTGTAGGTAAAGATAGAAGTGTCATTTTATGTTTTTACTGGCTTTAGTCCGCGGCTGACTCTATTCTACTCTACCCAACTCTACCCTAAATAAGGATATATCAGTATAAGCTTATATCAAATAAAAAAATACTTTAAACATCGGCGGTGTAATATTTGTATACTTGTCTCGAGTTCACGGGCAGTGAAACTTGACAATTGCTAACAGGCCGTTCACGAAGACGGACGTGTTGAACGTAACGACCCAATGTGTTTACTTCCTATATCAGTGCGTCCACTAAAGGCGGTAACATATTAAAGCGAACTGGCGACAGTACTTTTTAAGACAGCATATTCGAAAAACAGCATACCTTGGCCTGCCTCTGAAGCGCCTCAATGAAGCCCTTAGAGAAGTGCCAGTCCATAATGGTGACGAAGATCTTGTTGAGTGTGTTGTCTTCGAAGGAATCCAGCGTGACGACCAGCATGTGTCGCGTCAGGCGTGACGAGATCAGGTTGGAACCCCCGCCGGGTGGCAGCATTGCTGATACGAAGAGCTGCGAAGACACAGAACTCTTATACAAATCAGGAACAATACAGCACACCAATGTGATGTATTGTTTCCGGAATAGCTAGAAGGTCTGGTCAGAGGATGCTTCTTTTTTCAACGGAAGTTACCGGGTCTTTACATCTTGTTCCGTATGCCTGGCACAGCAGCTCCAGCAGCAACATGTCCGTTTTAGCACTCACCACGTCGACGACCTCCTGGCGCACCATGTCGCGCAGATCGTACCAGTGGCCGTGGTCGATCCACTGGCGCAGCAGCTCCAGGGGTGGCTGCGCGCCGTAACACTCCTTCTGCGGCATGCTCAGGTCGTCGACGAACAGTACGCACTAGGGAGAGAAATAAGAACCATTATATTTGAAGCCTGTTATTAGGGTGAATGAATAAAGAAGTATAGAACGCGGTAAATAAGTTGAACCATTTTCTATGGTTACATGCAGTGCCCCCGCTACTATTATACACACGTTTTAGCTTAAACTAAAGTCAGATTACTCCCATTGAACGGTAGGCAAAATCGTGGAAGGAAATGAAGCTCTTAGATGGCTAGGAAGCCATGAGTAAGGGTCCGTTTTCACTGAAGCAGACAACTAAAACGGAGCTGAGCGAAGTGGGAGTGGAGAAGAGCAGTGAAAAGTGACAAGTGTTACCATTGAAGCAGAGCGGGGTGTAGTAGAGTTCAGGGTTTCTTAATTTCACTCCACCCGACTCCGTTCTGCCCGGCTCGAGGCCGTTAGTCCATTTGATTTATTTGAAAGTCCGCTCAACTCAACTTGCGGAGTAGAGATTTCGAGCTCCGTGATTGGCTAATTTACGGCCCGCTCCTCCTCCTTTAAAATTCTGCCCATTTTCGCGTCAGAAAAAACACACCCTAACCCTTAAATAAAACAAAACACCATTTTTACCCGACTGCGCCAGAAGGAGGGTTATGTTTTTCGAGAGTATGTATGTATGTATGTATGTTTGTATGTATGTAATGTATGTATGTATGTATGTATGTATGTATGTATAATTGTTTGGCACGCTCTGCAGCCTGTACGGCTCGATGGATTTTAGCTTGAGAGGTGTCGTTAGATTCGTATTTACTGTGAGAGTGACACTGGGTACATCAAAATAAAAAAAAAAACAAAATGGCGAATTTTTGGCGCCAAATTCAAATATTTGGCACGCTCTGTGGCCTGAACGGCTCGATGGATTTTAGTTTGCGAGGTGTCGTTAGATTTGTAATTACTGTGAAAGTGATATCGTAAAAAAATAAAACTAAAAAAGTAAAAAATAAAAAATGGTAATTTAAAAAACTAAAAAACCCGACTGCTTTTCTGAGTATTCATGAAAAAGCCCTAAAACAAGAAAGTCGTTGTAGCAGTCGGAACCCATTCTAGAAAGTCAGCCGTCTAGTCAGTAGATCTATGATGTAATGGGTCCCGACTGCTACAACGACTTTCTTGTTTTAGGGCTTTTTCATGAATACTCAGAAAAGCAGTCGGGTTTTTTAGTTTTTTAAATTACCATTTTTTATTTTTTTATAAACGGTGGAACGGAAATCGTTACGTAATTAGTCTATGATTCTAGACACCGCAGTGTTGAAAATTTTCGTCTGTTTCTTAAAAACATCAAGAAAATATCTTCTTCTTCTTTCTGCCCTTGTCCCATATTACTTGGGGTCGGCGCAACACGTTTTTTTCTTCCACTCTATCCTGTCAGCCGTCACACTATCACTAACTTCCTTTTCTTTCATATCACTCCTCACACAATCCATCCATCCCTTCTTCGGGCTCCCTCTTCCTCTCCATCCATCTACTTGTAAACTCAGAACTCTTTTAGTAACATGTGTTTCATCCCTCCTCTTCACATGACCATACCAAGACAAACGATTTCCTTTCAACTTTTCAGTCACTGGCGCCACTTTCAAACTTCCTCTAATATACTCATTTCTCACTTTAAGCGCAATTTAGACGGTACGAGTTTCTCGCCTCGAACATACGAGAATCGTAAAAGCATAGAAAAAATGTCATCGTCTAAACACATACCCAGGTGGTGCGAGTTTCTCGTCTCGAACGTACGATAATCGTAAGAACAAAAAAGCATCTCCGTCTAAACATTCATACCTAGACGGTTCGAGTTTCTCGACTCGAATTTAATTCTTACCTGTGTCTAAACACTTTGATACGATAATGTCATGGCGATTATTGCTTACGATTATTGCGTACGATTTTCTCGAACAAAACGTTCGAGAAACTCGTACCGTCTAAATTACGCTTTATCCATTTTCGTCACACCACACATCCATCTCAACATTCTCATCTCCGCTACATGCAGTCTTTTTTCATCCATCTTTTTCACAGCCCAACATTCTGATCCATACAGTATGACAGGTCTCATCACGGACTTGTAAATTTTACCCTTCAACTTGAGTGGCATCCGTGGGTCACAAGTTGTTCCCGTGACCTGTCGCCATTTCATCCATCCGGCGTTGATCCGATGTGTTACGTCTCGGTCTACCTTACCATCTCCTTGAACGAGCGACCCGAGGTACCGAAAGTCGGAGCAGATTGGTATGGGCGTTCCGGCGAGAGCTAAGGGCACAGGACCAGAAAGACCGCCGAAATCGCAGAACAAGTACTCCGTTTTGGTTCTGCTTAATTTCAGGCCAACACTCTCCAGTCTGCGCCACCACACCTCCAATCTATTCTGGACCTCTAGGCCACTCTCGGCAACCAGCACAATGTCATCGGCGAAAAGCATACACCAGGGAGCCTCTTCCTGAACGTCCGACGTCAGAGCGTCCATTATCATCAGGAAGAGGTAAGGGCTGAGTGCCGACCCTTGATGTAAGCCGACAGCCACATTGAAGCTGCTAGTGGTGCCCACTGTAGACCGGACTTGGGTACGGCATCGACTGTACATCGCTCGGATCAACTGCACATACTTCCCAGGCACACCTTTCTCTTTAAGGGCCCACCACAAAACCTCACGAGGTACCCGGTCGTATGCCTTTTCGAGGTCAACGAAAGCAAGTGTCAGTTTTTATGCGCACCTCTGTATTTCTCGCTAATTTAATATCAAGAAAATATATATACTTTAATTGTGTTTGCTAGAGAGATATTGTACATTTGTAAGGAGTAGCTGTATTACCCAGTATACTGTATTTCATTCGGCCTTGGCTTTTCCTAAGTATTGAATAGTAAGTGTCTTCTACATACCTTTTTGCCCATTGAAGGTCCAAAGACTCCTTTACGTCTTCTGTCCACCTTAGACATTATAATGTCTTGTGTCTGAAAGAAAATATGAATATAGTATGATACAACGTGGAAAATGAAAAAGGTCTAGTCAGAAAAAAAAGATTATGATTTTTTAATTGATATAAACTAGTGTGCTTGACTGCGATCCCACCTGATGGTAAGCAGTAACGCAATTGTTAATGATGAGGCGCACTAGTTGATTAAGTGCGTATTCACTCTAACCTTGAAGACGCCTAAATTATAATTAATCCGGGGTACAACGTCTTTTCTGGCAATCGGTAAACACTGATGGCCAAGCATCAGGCCAAGTGAACTATCACGCAAAGAGCAACTGAAGAGGTATGCAGAATAGGGAATAAAGTCCTGCGAACCTCCGATGAAAAGGGAGAATCCCCCGATCAGACGAGTGTTGTGTCTAGTCCGGGCAACTGGTTCTAATCGCTCGGAGAACTTCAATATCACGATGTAATATTTTGAATATTAGTCCCATCATAGATGTCACGACAAGTCCAACACTTCCTTACGCAATTATTAGATTGTATTCAATCTTAAAAAAAAAAAAAAACTAGCGAGGCCGAGAATAGTATTTTGTGTTTCATAAAAGGCTACAGTCACATGAGAAACATGGTACACAATAGTACAGCTATTATTAGGATTTTCGTCGTTCACTTTTTTTTAAAGTAGTTACTTTAATGCATTCAATAGTGGTTAGCTGTTAGAGGAGTATCATAAATATTTTTCGACTAAATTAAATCGAACAAGTTTTATTGTACGCGGCAAATAAGTTGAACTAAAATGTCTGTCATTGTTCTGGTTACGCTTAACCCCCGCTGTGCCGCACTTTGATTGGGACCCGAAAATCTGTTAACGCGCATTAGAGGTGGATCGCCATTTTAGTTCAACTTACATGCCGTGTACAATACTGTGTTTGCTTTATCGCGTATAAATAGACAATCCATGTCCAGCATTTGACACAGGCAGATACTGTCTCTCTCTACCCTTAAGACGGTCCTTAACGAAGTCCAAATTTCCTCACCTGATTAGCAGTAGTTCTGGCGGAGAAGTTGATGGTATTGGTGATGTACTTCTCCTTGGGCAGCGACAGCAGGAAGTTCAGCACCATGGAGGACTTCCCTGTGCCCGTAGGACCCACGATCAGGATTGGGATGTGGGCCTTTACCATCTTCTTGACGAAGAAGCGCAGGCATGCGTTCTCGTTCGTCAGGATTATCAGGTCGTTTACCTGTAACGTTTATTATTAAGTAGGGATGTCACGGAGCTCCGTTACTGTAACCGAAACTATCGGATATCTGAATTAAAAAAATATTTGTAACCTTAATCAAAACCGTTATTAAAGTTTCGGATAAAAGCGCAGTCTGAATAATAGATAGGATAAGTGCTAGAATTTGCTTGTTTTTCTCGGCCAAACAAATGATAAATCTAAATCTCATATATAAAAATGAATAGCTGTTCGTTAGTCTCGCTAAAACTCAAGAACGGTTGAACCAATTTGGCTAATTTTGGTGCCAATCAACTTTTATATATAGGAATGACTTAAATACGAATGAAATTTAAACTTATTTTTTACTCGGCTCTAATTAATTAATAAGATAGTTTGAATAAATATAAAAAAATAATTAAATTTCATTCGTATTTAAGTCATTCCTATACACTTCAATTTCATTCAAATAAGATTCTGCCATTATTCTTTGAAATCCATAACATCCCTGTTATTATGGCAAATTTTTACTGTCAATTACTTGGCATACTATTGTCTAAAAAGAAGTTCTCCCAACTTAACAGACTGATATGTTTTTTTTGAGCATTATTTTCTTTTGAGCTAAAGCTTGAGGAATCGCTGACGGAAAGTGCAGCAGTTTTCTAACAGGGAGGTTCAATTCAGATTAGGGAAAAAAGAGGCCATTTTTGTTAAAGCTTATCAGCAGTGGATAGCTAACACGGTGTCCTATGTATAGGAGAGACTCGACACGAACATGAACGCGAAGCGATGCGGCGCGAATGGCGCATTTTGTATTGATTAAAAATATGTGGTGTATGAATGGCAGCTGAAACGACGACTTTGCGCGCCCGTAGGAACAGGAGGTCGCGTCGCGTTGAATTCGCGCTGAGCACGTCAGATCGCTTCGCAATCACATTCATATAGAATAGTCCACGCCTCGTAATAACTATAACGATACCTTAGAATTAGCGATGCAAGAACTCTTTCCCTAGCTCTATTCTAGCTGAGATACAGGTGCCGTTTTTCGTCTTACCACAAAAGCATCCGAATACGGTCTCCTTGTATAGCTATTTCTTCTACAATAAACACTTTGGCATTAGCAGGCAGCGGAGATTCCTTCTCTAGCTCCATCCAAGAGATCCAGGTACCGTTGTTCTTCTTTTCGTAGAGATAATCGAAAACTGTGCTCGTCAGAGAACTGCTGGTTCTAGATCTCACAATAAAGTAAACCTTGGTGTGGGCAGGTAGTTTCTTTTCCAGTTTTATTAAGGAGATCCATGCGCCGTTGTTCTCTTCCCATACAAACAGTCGAAAACCTAACCTTTATCTCAAAAACAAAACAGCTGAGTTTTACATTACATACCTTGGCGTTAGCAGGCAGCGGAACTTCCTTCTCTAGATCCATCCAAGAGATCCAGGTACCGTTGTTTCTCTTGTCATACGTGCAGTCAAAAACAGTTTCCTTATCGGGAAACAGCTGGTTCTTCGTCAGCTTGAAGGACTTGGGCTTCGGGTAGTTGGTGTTGCTTCCATCGAGCAGCTTGCGGAGGAACGAATCAAAGATCTTGCGGCTCTCGCCTGGATAAAGAAAAAATTTATAAGATGGAATTTATTTACTTGTGAATTTGTGTGGTATCAAGCATTCAAGCATTTGTAACTCAGAGTACGGGGTTGCGATTTAAAAACAAAATAGCGTATTCGTTTGTGACCGTTTCTGTCCTACTTGAGTGTAAAAACTTCTCCAAACTCCTTCCAGATATTCTTCTCTTACGCCGTCTTGAACCAGTTCTCATGGTATGCGTCTAGCGCGGTGACAAGATGATCTAGAGACGATATTTTATTAATTTTTATTTATTATTTCCGACTCAAGAGTGCTCTATCACCAACCACATCGTTATTTTCCATCGGGTGGGACTGTGGCTAAGCGCGAGCCTAACAATAATAAAAATAAATAAAATAGTCTGGTTTTGCAACCAAAATCTATCCGATGTCAAATTTATTGTATGTGTACTACAATACATTAGGGTACTGAAGACTGAGAGTCCAAAAAGAGGTGGCGAGTACCATCAACGAGTACAATCAGCGAGGCAAGCATCATGAGAGGAGTGTTAGGTAAAAAAGTGCTACATACCGTCGACGGTGGCGCAGAGCCCCCACAGCAGCGCGAAGAGGAAGGTGCACTGCAGCCACAGCGTGCTAAACTGCGTCTCCGAGTCCAGCAGCACCGTGAACAGCCGCGTAAACGACTGGCAGACGCAATCAAAACAATTATTTTATTTATTTATTGAACTGAATCGTGTATCTTACTAGGCGAATTTAATGCAATAAGGAGTACTCTACCAGTTAACCTTTGCTATAAAACTATAAAAAAGACTACACTGTGGTAAGTGTGCACAATAAATAGATATATGAAATAGAATGAAGTATCGTCAACTCGTCGTACTTATACCCCGCCCCTGCCCGCTTCTTCCGGGCCATAAATGAACCCGATGTGGACCAAATCGCATCCATAGCCTGGCTGCGTTTCGGTTACCTATCTGGGGAACGAGGATTTTGTCTGCGCCATTATGGACGAAGTTATCATGACGAATAACTACCAGCGATTTATTAGTGAAAGACGGTACGCGTGACATCAGTCGGGCATGTCACCGTCAGGGAGATTCAATTTGTCACATTATCTCCGGTTGTTCTCGTCTATCTAACGGCGAGTACGAGTCCTTTGCAAGATGGATGGATGGATGGATATTTTTATTTTTAAATGTTTTTTTTTGTATTTAAATATTTAAAGATATAATTTATATGTAATAAACGAAATATATTTATATGCCAAAATAATAAATGAATTAGGGTCCAAGAACAGTATAAACGCCAGACAACTACGCGGCGGTTGCCTAACACTTATTTTTAAACTGAACCTTATTGAGAGTGTACAACTGTACAGATGAAGCACTCCAAGGCATTTGCCAACTATCTCTAGTGTTACGAGAAAACTTTTTACAACCACCACTCACATAGAACTGATGTATCTCGCCGACTCTCACGAAGGTGGTGCACTTGAGCTGGATGAAGTCGATGATAGGCTGCACCAGCCAGTCGATCAGCTCCTGGATGAGTTCGAACTGCTCCGGGATCAACTTCTTCGTGAGGTACACGTTGTAGGACGTGAGGAATGCACGCCAACCTGTGGTAGTAAGACTATTCTACAAAAACAGGTATAGTACACCGCAAATAAGTTGAAGCTTTTGCCATGGTTACGCACAGTCGCTCGGCTCGAATGAGACCCAAAAATCGTTTTGGGTCTCATTCGAGGTTTTTTTATATCGATATAAACAAGTGCTTGACTGCGATCCCACCTGATGGTAACCAGTGATGCAATCGTTAATGATGAGGCGCACTAGTTTATTAAAACTCTATTCACTCTAGCTTTGAAGAAGCCTAAATTATAAGCAGACGGGAACACCGTAACAAATGCACAACAGTTACAGCTTTCTATGAGCGCGTGGTGACATAAAGACCTGCTTGGTTTCTATGGAAAGTTTTGAATGTGTAGTTTCTAGTATTTGCCGTAAGTGTGCGTTTCCACTAAAGCGGAGGTAGGTGGAGTGAAGTGGAGAAAAGCAGTGAAGTGGAGCGGGGCTGAATGGAGTTGAGCTACCCTCCGCTTCGTGGTCTCCACTCGGCACCACAGTCAGCTCGACACTCTTCAATCCGGCTCAAAGCCGTGAGTTCATTTGTTTTATTTGAAAGACCACTTAGTTCCACTTATAGTCCGTACTCAGAACGGGTAAAAATCAACGTGTGGATCACAGAAGTCACAACTCGAAAGCACGCATCGAGCCGTATCGATAGTAATAAATAAAAATATGTAAATTTCTTTTGCATCTTCTCGAAGCGAGCCGTCGAGCTTGACTCGAGCGTATGTACGTGTTCTAAGAATTGCAAGACTTGCTGAATATAGCCTCCGTCTTCTTTGTCGAACAGCCATGTTCGGTGAACACTGAGGCACTCGATATATCAATAATGAATGTGCGGACGAAAGCCCGTGCCGTGGTTTTTACTCGACATATTTGCTCGATCGAGTAAAACCGCATGTGAGTACTTATTTTACACTGTTTCCACTGATGCGGGGTAGAGATTTCGAGCATAGCATAGTATCAGCCTTATAATGCTCCCACTGTTGGGACTCAGGCCTCCTCTCTAGAAGAGGGAATAAGCCGTAATCCATGACGCCGGCCCGGTGCGGATTGATGGATGTCACATGTCTTCGAATTTTTGGTCCCTTCACCGTTTTGAGAGCAGTGGTGATGAAATAAATTACACAAAGCAATGCGCCTGACTGGGTTCGAACCCGCGACCTACAACTCGTAAGTCAGGGCCGATACCACTTGGCCACCACTGTTCTCAAGAGAGATTTTGAGCACTGATTGGCTAATTCACTGTCTGCTCCTCTCCTTCTCCTGCTCTCTCTAAGATTGAGAAGTGCGATATCGAAAAAAAGAAACTAGAAGAGTGTTAGGTACCTAGCATCTCCGGCTCCATGTAGATCATGCCGCAGCGCGACACGGTGGCCGGCGACGCGAACTCCAAGTCCGCCGCCTCGAAGATCAGGTTCATCTTGTTCGTCATCTGCAGGCGAACAACATTTGACGAGGTAGATAAAATAACCGCAATGGAATCGCATCGCATGGATCATACTTGAGAGAGCGACGATGCAATAGGTCGGTATACACCGTTAAATTTTGGTCGTTTTAAGCCCGTGGGAGGTCGATTCGGTACATAAAACACTATCGATTTGTAAAGATAAAATTAAAAAATAAAGAACTTTTTTTCTAAAACTCAAATTAATATACGCATGTACGAAATTAATTCCACTCAATGAACTTATAGGTAACCGTCGGTCGTCGCGTACTAACTACTTACAGTTCATTGGCCTCGCTCAGCTGTAGCAGCGTATACTTAAAGAAATTAATTTCGTACGAGTACATGCGTGAATTAATTCGAGTTTGAAAAAAAAGTACTTTATTTTTCATTTTTATCTTTACAAATCGATAGTGTATCATGTACCGAATTGACCCTCCGCGGGATTAAAACGACCAAAATTTAACGGTGTATATATCTCTTTATAGTCTGGAATTTAAATAATTAAGTTTTAGAGGTACCTATAATGAACAGAATGTAAAGTCCCACACACCTCCTTTGAAGGGAGGATCCCCCGACTAGACGGGTGTTTAGTCTGGTACGGGCAACTGCCCTATAATTGATTCCTGGTTGTTCTATATGTTCTAATCGCCACAATGCAGGATTTCATGGTTTAATTTTTTCGTGGCTACATCACTTCCCGTACGCAAAATACGCGCTTCAGTCGTGGAGTTGCGGACACCAGCCCGAAATACAAATACCTCCCTCTGGAGATCGATGGTTTTGATGTGTTGTGATGCATGCCAGGCCAATAGAAGGTTGGTTCCAGTCGGAACCGGAAGCCGCATAGTTCTCAGTGAGTCGGAACTGTCTGTGGTGTCGGGGTGGTGCTGTCTCAGTAAGTCAGGATGATACCCCAGTGAGCCGAAGTGGTGAGTCGGGTGATGCTACTATGTCACTATGGCTTTTCATAAGTGGGAAGTCATCAAATAACTACCTATGCGGGCTACCCTAAAACATTCACTTTCAAGTCCACCTTTGTCTCTTCTTCCTGCCCTTATCCCATATTACCGGGTCAGCGCAACATGTTTTTTCCTTCCACTCTGTCCTGTCAGCCGTCACACTATCACTAACTCCCATTTGTATCATATCACTCCTCACACAATCTTTCCATCTCTTCTTTGGCCTCCTTCTTCCTCTCCATCCATCTACGTGTAACCCGGATGTCGCCACTGTGCGGAGCGTCCGGAAGACACGGTGGAGCACACAGTCGAAGTGTGCCCTGCTTGGGAAGAGCATCGCCGTGTCCTTGTGGGGGCGATCGGCGGCAGCGATCTCTCGCGCCGGGGTTTGGTTCAAGCCATGCTCCGGAGCGAGGAGGAGTGGCAGGCGGTCGCCTCCTTCTGCGAAGCAGTAATGCTAGCAAAGGAGGAGGCCGACCGCATCAGGCAACGGCGTACACGCCGCCGCCGCCGCCGGGTTTCCGATCCCGATTTCCGGCCACCGTAGGCGCGGGCTCGCGGACGGCGGGCAATGGGTAGCTCGCTGTCCGTCCGTCCGGTAACAGACCGGTCCGAGCTCAAGTCGTTTACGGCGCGCACTGTTCCCGCGCGCCTCAAGGAGTTGTCAGCAAACTGTAGGGGCCCGACAGGGCCGAAGCCTACTGGGGTCAAAGGGTATGTGAAAATGGCACCCGGGGCCCTGGGACCAAGGCGAAGAATGGAACGGGGTAGGTTTTTAGTCAGTAAGAGTCTGACACTACTTCCCGCTCCACCCAAGGGCGGGATTTGTCATTGGATGATTTTACCTACCGAAAAAAAAAAAAAAAAATCTACGTGTAAACTCATAACTGTTTTAGTAACATACGTTTCATCCCTCCTCTTCACATGACCATACTAAGACAAACGATTCCCTTTCAACTTTTCAGTCTCTAGCGCCACTTTCAAACTTCCTCTAATATACACATTTCTCACTTTACCTATTCTCGTCACACCACACATCTATCTCAACATTCTCATCTCCGCTACATGCAATCTTTTTTCATCTATCTTTGTCACAGCCCAACATTCTGATCCATATAGTATGACAGGTCTTATCACGGACTTGTAGATTTAACCCTTCAAGTCCACCTTTGTATTGTAAATGAAAACCTAGTGCACTTATCCTACCTGAATGATCTCTCCGCTCATGAGGCAGAGCTTCTTGTTGTCATCCAGCACGGTGTTCATGTTCTCGATCCATACGGCGTCCACAGGGCCGTCGAAGATGATCCATTTGCGATCGCGCGTGATCGACATAGCGTACTCGCGAAACGCTATCGCTAAGACGCCGTCTGACCTAGAAGAAAGTTTTAGCAGTCAAAATAATGTTTTAAAAAACTAAGAAAACATAGAGCGAAAGTTTCCGTGTATAGTTGTTACTTCTTCACGCTCGAAGGGTAGAACGGAGTGCAAATAAATACACGGCACACGAGTAGACCATACCCCCGAAAATCACATAGGATAATTTTCTAATTTCAGCATTTCTACGGCAGCAGTTAGTCCATTCACAACTCTTGACAGTTTCTGATAAAGGTCATTATCGTCTGCCTGGTCTTTTACATAGTGTGTTAGAGAATCGGGTTCCAGTGTCATCAGATGCATCTGAAGACCAGTGTTTTAGCATCAAGGGACTGCCTATCTGCCCCAATAAATGGTAATTCCTTGTCATGTCTCATTTGCATAAAATTTCGATCGAAGAAACCGTGCATGCGCTTTCGATCATGATGCAGCAGATAGTGACGAACTGCTTGTAGCGAGAAGGTAGCAGTTTGTTATCTCATATTAAACATACCACTCATGCGATGCCGGGTCGAAGTAGCCATGCAGCTGCCCCATGGTAATGGCCTTCAGGTTCACGATGCGATAGATGGTGAGAAATTCCTTGTGGCGAGGAGGTGGCTTTGTTATTTTGTACTAAAGTTACCACTCATGCGACTCTGGGTCAAAGCAGAAATACAGCAACTTCATAGTAGTGCCCTTCGCATTCGTGATGCGGCAGATGGTGGGGAACTCCTTGTGGCGAGGAGGCAGCTTTGTTATCTTAAATCAAACATACCATTCATGCGACGCCGGGTCGAAGCAGCCATACAGCTGCCCCATAGTGATGGCCTTCGGGTTTATGATGCGGTAGATAGCGCCGAACTCCTTGTGGCGAGGAGGTGGCTTGGTGAGCTGTAGTGCTCGGAGAGCGTCAGCTAACGACTGGTAGGCTTGCGTCTTGCCGCCCATCGGGGAGCCCACGATCATGAACCCGTGACGTACCAGCATCATCTCGTATATCTGGAGTAAAGCACGTAGTTCATTTTATATCGCATGGTAATTACAGGTTTCAATTCAAAATATTTTGTTTAACACAGGCGACATGACCACTTGTAAACCGTGAGAAGCTAGTGCACAGTCCCAGTTGGTCATTTTCTATGGAGAAGAACTGGGTAGAAGGCCCGTGGTTATTCTTATAAAAAATAATTGACTTCTGAAATGTTTTATATAGATTATAGAGATTGCCATATCAAACTTATCCTTATAAAAAAGAAAAAAATTAGAAGACTTAAGACTACGTTGAAGACAAGTTTGTTTAGCACTGGCATTATTATCTTGACGTTTATTAACTCTGTACGGTTCGTATTATTGTTTTTTGTTTACAAAACTTTGAAAACAATTTAAAACAGAACAGATGAATGTATTATTTGTTGTTATGTAACGACAAAAAGATTGGAATACTGCAATTAACTGGATGATCTTATCAAGGAGGATCTTTATCGCTCATAGGAGAATGATACAATACTGTGAAGGGGTTTAGAAAAAAGATGTAGAGGCCGCCCGCCATTGACCTGGTGGTCAAATACAGAGAGGGTCCTCAAAAAAGCCCAGTTGCCAAAATTGACAACTCAAGATAGAGCCACTTGTCGCAGGAAATTGAGGAGACCCGACCCCAAATAGTGGAACCAGGGAAGGAAGAAGAAGACTGAGAAGGGGTTTAGGGGCCATTCATTTATTAAGTAAGACGATTTTTACTAGTTTTTGACCACGACCACCACCTAAATAAGAAGAAATAAGAATAGACCGAACCCTTCCCACTGCATTTATTACGTAAGAAACTAAAGGAAAAATAATGAATACCGTTTGGTTGGTTTTGATGTTTATTTTTAAAAGTAACAATTTTTAGGAAAATTAAACATTCGCAGCGCGGGTACGTTGCTATGGTAATCGTTTAAAAATAAGACATAGTCCCCCACTAAAACGTCTTACGTAATAAATGAATGGACCCTTACACTTAGGCGATTATCACACTGCCACGCATCATGCTGCATATTGCGGGTCAACGCAACTACGCGCGTACTTGCGGGAGTGCAGATCTGCATCGTCGTGCGTGTTTTGTGGGGTCACGGCGGCTCTGACTTGTTTCATTCAAAGACACTTCAAGCCCGCCGAAAATCACGTACGGCACTGCGGGACTCGGTGTGCCATACCTCGCGCCCCGCACCCGCGCGTGTGCGCATGTTTCTCCGCTTGTTGGCGCGTGATTCGAATGAACGCGCGTGGATGCATTTTCTGTGTGTTGGACTGTGCGTGTTTTCTATAAAAACGGAGATACTTACAAGTATCGTTAAAAGACGCATTCCCTCGCTGCACTCACTGCGTGGTGCGTGGCAGTGTGTCAATCATCTCCTTTCACCGCCTTTCGGTTGTCTGGGTGTGGTTTCTGTGGGGGTTTGTGGTGTGGGTGGTGTGTTGGTGTTCTGTACCTGTATAATCTTCTCCAGATACCAGTCGGTGGCCTGCAGGTTGCGCTTCTCCAGCTCGCGCAGCACGCAGCGCGTCAGCTCCACGCGGTCCGGCTGCGGGATCTCCACGCCCGGGAACAGGTCGCTGTAGATGCCCGCGAACAGGGGCACGTCCTGGGGAGAACATGTTGCTATAGTACAAGGCAATTAACTTGAACCATTTGCTATGAAAATGCAGCCCCCACTTCAATTGAGACCCGAAAAACGGTAACTGCACATTCATAGTCGACCGACCTGTGTGACGAGGATTATAACCGATTTTCGAGTCTTAATTGAAGTGGGGGGCTGCGCGTAAACATAGCAAATGGATCAACTGATTTGCCGCGTAATATATTATATTTTTTAATCTTTTTGTAATAAAACTTTTATATGTCATTACATACAAAAATCAATCTACATACAAAGCGCACTCGAGCCACGCACACACAGATCCCACACCACGCGTCTGCGAAAAACTCCGGGAGGGACGACTTTTTGATGACAAAAAAAAAAGGTGGCGTATGCTGCGAGAGAGTGAGGAATATGTCGTGAGCAAAGTGTTGAGTAGAGGATGATCAAAGAAACGATGGGAGGATTGTGTGAAAGATGATATAAGTAGGTGACTTTTGAAATGATGTTTGTTTATTTATTGGAACAGTTTACAGTTTTATATAATTACATAAGAAAGTATAGAAATTACACTAGGAATGACGTCTCTTCTTGGTGACCCGATTATAAAGAGATCGAATATAAACCGAATTTTCAAGATGTTGATTTGATACAGACAATTTTAGTAAGTCCTAAATCGCATTTAGCAAAAAGGCTAAGTAGTTTGGCCAGGATATCGAATTAATGATTCTCACACACACAAAATAGTTATTTAGGTTACTTTAATTAGAATTAAGAGGATACGGTTGGGTTGGCGTGTTCATATGGATAAAAACCCAGAAATGAAGAAAAAAAAATGAGATGATCAATAGAGGTGGAAGCATCAACACTTGTTATTAAATTGGAATAAGAACTAGAAGGTGATGAGACGATATTTTCCACAGTAGATTAAATAAAGACAAAAATACTTGTCCACCCCACAAGAAAGAAGGGTCTTGAAAATGTTTATTTGGCACACACAGCTACACACAATGTAAAAACAAAAAAAAAAATAAAAAAAAATAATAATGAATAGAATATTGATGGCACGGTTGGCACTGTGGTTGAGAGATTGGCTACTGCGTTGCGTGTCGCGGGTTCGATTCCCGCACGGAACAAATAATTGCATAGCCTTTAGAAAGGTGTTTTAGGTCTGGGAGTCGGTTTAGTTCTATCACGGGTGTGTGAGCACACCCATGATAGAATTATTCCTTGTGTGAGGCAACGTTTTTTTTATAATCATTTTAAATTTCGGTTAATGGTAAACATAGCGTTGCCCTAGTGCTTTAATGGCCAGCCGATCAATTTTGGCAAAATTGACTTTCTATATAAGTTTCATAACAAAACAATGTCTCTTGTAAAATTAACTGACTGGTCGATTTGCCACTCAAGGACTAAGGCGGCGATAGTAACGTATGAGTTGATTACCTGTGACAAGAACTTGGGCATATTCACATCGATAATAGCTCTCAAAACCAGCTGAGCCTCATCTTTCTCGGGATAGTTCTTCTTGAGGGCCCCCGAGGCCAACAGCACGGACTTGACGGCACGCATGCCGTAGTCGTAGTGATTCTGCGACGACAGCTGCTCCGAGCACAGCTTGTACGCCTGCACTATCTTGCGGGCTAGACTGGGGAAGAAACATTTGCATATGACAAGGTTTTATTTATAATCCACTATCAAAATTACAAAAAATATCTATCTATACTCATGCAGAGATGATAAAGCCGGATGTTAATATATATATTTTTGGCGAGTCAGGCAGATTTTGAAGGACTAAGTTCAACAAAGTGAAATGTCTTACGGGCGACCAGACGTGACATCACGAACTTTTTGATGCAGAAGCGTTAATCACCGCACTGCGTGTGCAAATTATTGTGATGGGACAAAAAACAGACATTATAGGAATCGTTTATTAATACAAAGAAGTAGGAAGAATTTTGCCGAAGCAAAATTGAACTGTACTTCTCCATGACTCAAGAAGTAATGGCCAAAAAAAAGTAGAAAAACTAAAACCAGACTATGTTTTTTGTCGTAGTTGGGTTTTAGTTTTCTACTTTTCTTATTTAATTAATTTTGGTGTTAAATCACTTTTTTTAATGCATTACTTTTTATACGCCAGAGGGCGTAACTTTAAATTTGAACAATATTTTGGAAATGTACAAGTGAATCCCTTTCAAATGATACCAAACACGGCGTATTTATCTAATGTTTATTTTTTACACATTACTTTTTGTCCGCTAGAGACGATGGCGACATATCTAGTTTTGTGACACGTCACGTAGCGTATGTTCAGCGGACAATTAAGACGGTTCTAACGATACCTCATATGTCGAGTTCCGATAAGCAGATTAGGAGCTATGAGGGAACAGATGAACATACTCACATACATACATACATACATAGCCTGTCAAAATTATAACTACTTGACGAAGACAGAATTAAAGTTGAGAGGACTCTCTCAACTTTAATTCTGTCTTCGTCCTAATTGTCATATTTTAGGTTCTCATAGTTATGATTTGAATATTTATCATAGTATTTATTAGTTTATAATATTAACATATATATGTATTTTATTATTATAACTTATACATTCTATTTAAAATTATGTGTTATTTCTTTATTGTGCACACCTACCACAGTGTTGTCTTTCTTAACCCAAAAGTTGACTGGTAGAGAATGCCTTGTTGCATTAAGTGCGCCTATGTACCACTATTGTACATGAAGTTTAAATAAATAAATAACGCTCCTTTGGCTTTGCTGTAGTCGGGTAAAAATGACGTAGGACAATTGCCGCGAGTAGCATCTCGTTACATTTCATCGTATCGGGTCGCGTCGCTCAAGCAGGACACCGTCAAAGTCCGATGAGACCGCAATCTGACGTGAACAGAAAAAGAACACGCGCAGAAACGGCACCAGCGTACAGGCAAGTAAGTACTCACGGGCCAGCACACACGAATCCGTTGGAGTAGAGTGTGATCTCGCCAATCATCGCGTAGTCGGGCACCATCATAGCCACGGTCCGGAACAGCACCTTCAGGTTGTCCGGCAGCTCCGTACGTCCGGCATACCTGGGGAAATTGTTCATTTCAAAAATCTGTGACGGTTGGATAAAAACTTATCATCACATAATGATTCGCGAGTTTGATTCTATAGAACAAACATTTGTATGGCTTACAGATAGAAGGTATTTTTTTCAAAGGAAAGAAAAAGAAGAAAAAAATGGTTCCAATTTCCATTCCAGCTAGGCTGTTATCAATAGCAAATTATTTCTTATGACGAACGTTCTATATTGTCTGTATGAAATCATTGTATAGTTTAGGACTAAATATGTATTTCTATCTCACTGATGAACGATGAGTGAAGTCTACGATATAGCGAACGATAACGATGGATTAGCGAACCCAGGAGATGCCTGTTCAGTTTTACATTGAAGATCGACGGGTTACAGAAAATTATGTAAGCTTACCCAGGATTCATAGTAATAAACACGGAGCATGAAGGATTGAGGCTGATCTCCGTGCCCTCGAAGATGAAGCGCTTCTCGCGGCGCAAGATGGCCAGCTGGATGGACAGGATCTGCTGCGCCACGACGGAGAGCACCTCCAGCTCGATGCGGTTGAACTCGTCGAAGCACGCCCACGCGCCTGACTGAGCTAGACCCTGGGGGAACACGTAGTAACGTTCTATAAAAAGACAGCTAGAAGAAGTGATTATTAGTTTATGGATTTTCCAGTAAAAAATTAGTATCAATTCTAATGTAGAGATGTTAGGAGTTGGGTGAGGCCTAGGTTTGCCCAGCAGTGGGAAAGTACAGGCTAAAGGAAAAAATATGTATATATTTTGTTTAAACTAAAGCTTAACGAGAGGATGTAAAAAAACATAAATCATAATGAGACTAAGGCTTATATTTGCACGATTATTTGAAAGTGACTGCGGCACTGGAAGCCAAGGGGCACCTGAAGAATACATCTATCTATCTGAAGGAATTCGGAGAAGTTTTAGTCAGTAAAAGACCGAAAATAAAAAAGATTTACCTTAAAGAATTTGCCGAGAGCCTTATAATCCAGGCCGTCAGAACAGTTGAAGACCACGCACTTCTTGGCGACGGCCTTAGCGAGATCCTTGGTGGTCTCTGTCTTGCCCGTGCCGGCCGGGCCCTCGGGCGCGCCGCCCAGGTTCAGCTTCAGAGCACTCATGAGGGTCCTGCACACACAGACACAGAATATAATTAATTAATCATTATATTTTTCAAGTTTCATATATGTGATTGAGGATGCTAATCTATCATCATTATTGCCAATGTCTAACAGAGGGCGTCTTCACTGTTGGACATAGGCCTCCCTCAATTGTCAGCACAACGAACTGTCCTGTGTGTTTAGTATCTATCGCATTTCCGCTACTCTAACCAGGTTACTGGTCCACTTCAGAAACTTTCGGCCCAAACCTTCTGTTCTGTAAGCAATATGGCCTGCTCACTCTCATTTAAGTTTGGCGATTCTTCGGACTACTTCATCGTTTACAATGGGCCTCATGAGAAAGCACTTAAAAGACAATGAAAAGAGTTATGGTCGGAGTTTCCTTGCGTGATCAAATCAAGAATGACGATATCAAAGTTACCGACATAGCCCGAAGAATCGCCAAGTGGCAGTGGGCAGGGTACACTTGCGCTTGTGCTACGAAGCAGATCATTACATCGCTCACCTGAAGCAGCGGTCAGTGAGCGGCGTGGCCACGAGGCGGCCGGAGTTGCCGAGGTACTCGAAGCCGTAGTCCACGTCCGTGGTGATCATGGAGCACACTATCTTCTCTCCGCGCCAGTAGTAGCGCAGCTGCGAGATCCAGTTGAAGTCCGTGATGTCGATCACGTTGCGTTCCAGCAGCTCCTCCTGGATCGATCGACCTGACGATTTTCAAACATTATGTGAAAAAGACTGTTTCTACGATTAACTTACAACAGTGAAATCGGAAAGTTTCGTGAATAAGTACATAGGTAGTGCCATATGCTGTGTTTAGATGAGGTTGCCGGGCTTCAGGTCACCTTGTACTAGTACACTGGTCTGTCTACAAGCTACAGTGAACCTTATCTCACACACACTAGGGCTACATTACCGTGCACGTCGAGCACGATGAGCGCCTCCACGGTGATGCGGTTGCCGGGCCTCAGGTCACCTTGTACTAGGTACACGAGGCCGTTGATCTGCATTGTACTGCGATTTATCTGATCGGGAAGCGTTTGGGTCTCTATTGCTTCTATAGTCTGAGAAGAAAAAAGTTTTGTGTTAAAAAATAATATCCAATTTCGCCAAATTCAACCGGAACGCGGCAAGTAAAGAATATGCCATCAAAAAAACATTGCAGTGAAAAGTTATGAGATCTTATGTAGAGCCACGTCGAGTATTCTAGATAGAGTGATGAGCATCCACTGCTCGTGCCTGGTGGTGGGTAGCTGGTGATGTTATGTTAGATACCTCTACAGTATACGCGACGCAGGAGCCGGACTGCACGATCTGCCCGGGCCAGATGAGCACCCACTGCTCGCGCCTGGTGGTTGGGTAGCTGGTGATGGCTTCGTTGGCGACGTCTCGCAGACTCATCACCATCTGACCCTCCAGCTGCTGCAACCAGCGCTCAACCATGCCCTGAGGGAGACAAAAAACCATTTTCCTCCTGTTTTCTCTCGCACACTAGTATCTTGGGAGTTGCTGATGTACTGTGACTCTTGAATCACTAAAGCCATGCCGTCAATCATTATTTATATAGGGTGACTGGTAATTAGTGAATGATACTTAAACACGTGATTGTAGTAAAAAAAAATTGCCAAGTTCAGTACATTTTGATCAGTTAGGCGAACATAAATGTACTGACCAGCAGATTTTTTTTCACGATTTTGAGGTTTGGTTCCATAGTAAAAGTTGTTTGTTATCATGACTAAAATCACGTGTTTAAGTATCGTTCACTAATTACCAGTCACCCAATATAAAAATGAATCCCTATTTCTCTTGGTCACGTCAACACGCGTGAAGTGCTGCACTGGACCAATTTCGCTAATTCTTTTTTTGTGTTGTGTTTGTGAAAAGTAGAAAGTTTTTATATAAAAGAAAAAAATAAGAAAGTTGCTCAGAAGATCCTCGTGGTGTCTTCGTGGGGGGGAATCGGCGGCAACGACCACTCGCGTCGGGCCCTGGTCCGGCTAACGAAGCAGGTGGCCGCACGCGTGAGGAAGCAACCTTTCTCACGCCCCAGCCTCCGGAACACCGACCCCGTTTTCCAGCCACCGCAGGCGAGAACTTGCGGACGGCTAGCAATTGCAGCTCGCCGTCCGGCCTTCTGGTAACCGTAACCGATCTCGAGTGGTCGACGACGCGTATTTATTAGGACACTGGGTTGTCCTTACCTTAGCGTCAGCTGGCTGAATACTAGAAGACAGTTTCACGATCTCCCCTTCAGAGGACGCCATGCCGATGATCTCCTTGTTGAAGTTGAACTCCAGCGTGTAGATGCCTTCGAAGCACTTCTTGAGGTGAGGCTGCACACGCATCGGATCCTTCGTCTCTGACAGGATCTCGAGTAGCTCGTCGTTGGATAAGAAGAAGAACCTGGAGAAAAGAAGCGTAATGAATAATTACTATTATTATTAATTTCTTTTTAATTAAAAATAATAATAAAGAGTAATTCTCCTGTATCGTGTGTACACTCAGACCCAAAACAACTAACTATCGGTAAACAAAATATTTTATTCGTGTGGAAATCAAACGCGTAGCGAAGCACTCAATCGCTCAACATTCATAGACAAGTTTCAAGGACCTTTTTAAAGGGAGCGTTATAAATAAAAAGTTCCTTATTGCTGGACTGACTTCACCATCGTGTTGGGGTGGTTGCAGATGTTGCCTTCTAAGCTTCAGCCTATTGTACCATCAAAGACACTTCCGGCTGACCACCGCTAAGTTCATTTTTACTTGCACTCGAAACGATAACTAGTAAGGCCGTGTTTACGGAGACGCGGGTCGTTGGGCGTTTCGTCGTACAATGCAGCAGCGGGCCGCGTCATCACTCGCGCAAACACAAACATATGGCAAAGTACGATAGACAGCCCGACGCGCAACGCGCCGCGTCTCCGTAATCGAGCACTAAGAGTTTTTTTTTTGGTATGTAAAATCATCCAATGACAAATCCCACCCTTGGGCGGAGCGGGAAGTAGTGTCAGACTCTTACTGACTAAAAACCAACACCGTTCTTTCGTAGACTATCGTGCCGGGGCCGGGTATTCCTTTCGGAAGTAAACCCATAACCCCAGTAGGCTTCGGCCCTGCCTGCCTGCAGTTAGCAGGCTGGGCCTCTTCGGTGTGCTGACAGCTCCTTGAGGCGCGCGGGAACAGAACGTGCCGTCGACGACTTGGGCTCGGTCCGGTCGCTTACCGGACAATCGGACAGCGTGCTACCCATTGCACACCGTCCGCAAGCCCGCGACACGCTGGAGCACTAAGGGTTTGGTTTGGCACCGTACCGCAGAATTTATGCGATTTTGTTTTAAGTGTACAAGCAGAAATGATCGCGATCTTACATAAGACTTTAAAAAAATTACAGGGTTTAATTATAATGTATACTTCGTCTATCGCATTGATAAATAATCGGCTCATAAAATTATCTAACAGAAAAACATCATCTGCTTAGTCATAACCCAACCATATTGGCGTCTACTATTTGAATGTTGATGTTATTTTTACACACACAAAGACCAATTACTAATTCTACCATAGATCAAAGTCTTGAAACGATTGGAGGTTTTGGCGCATTCATCCTGCTTGCTATCACGGAGGATTGCAGTCAATCACAAGTTTAAAATGGCCAAAACAGAACACAAACCTGGGGAAGAATAGCCTCTTTTTCTCCAAATAATCGTTCAGTCCTCGCTGGATATCCTCCAGTAAGGCATTATTGTACTTGAGCGACTTCAGCAGCCCCGGGTAGTTGGTGGCCTCGAGCACCATGGGCTCCTTGGTGGTGGCAGACATGATGGCGCGCCACTCCTTGTCCACGTCGCGGAAGTTCCGCGCTTCCGTGGGCATCTGACGCATGATGTCCTCGGACGAGAAGATGGGTTCGAGGTACATCCACGTGGCTTGGCACTGGGGAAAGATAAGATTTTTTCTAAGAATGTCTAAAATGAAATATTTTAATTCCTTTTTTTTAAAAGATAAAAGTAAAAATCGTTTTATCCATTTAGGGGCTACGATAATATAGACAGACACACAAACTTATACAACACTCCAATATTTTGTCTTGGGTAAAAAGGAAAACACCATCCTTTAAAAAAATCAACAAAGGTACGCTAGTGTCAAACGTTATTTTTCCCAGACGCCTCAGCCAAACAACAGTCATACATAATACATATTTGATAGTGCTTTTATATTGTATTTAGAAAAAAAAAAATATTTTTACTAATTAATTACATTACTATATTAAAAGGAATTACTTAACTGCCACACAATCTAGTTGTGGGTTTTAAGAGTGTATATCCTTTTTGGATGTGAAATCACCAAATAACTAAAACCTAAACCCACATAGGTCCGTTAAGTTCTTATTTACAAGCACATATCCTTAATGAAACACAAAGTAAATTAAACCTTATTTCAATGATATAGAGGTCAATTGCTTACACTCGAAACTGGCAAGTACCGTAAACATAAAGTTTATTATAATTGTAGCTTACAGTAAGCCACTGGTCGAGAATATCTTGCATGCTGATAAGCTTCTCCTCCCATCCGATCATGTCCGACTCGAAGGCCTTCACGTATGGCGAGCCGCGCATGGTCTGGGACTTGAGGATATGGTCGTCCAGGAGCTGCTGCACGTCATCGAGACCTGTCAGGATACCTACACCGGTATCCCTGGGTGGAAATGGTGACAAAGTTAAAAGAAGGCGGAGTCGGAGTTCATGGGCTCACTACACCCAGAGAGCTTGCAATGCTCCTATAGCGCATCAGCAATGTTTGCTGAAGCACACACAGATGGCTTCGCAGCTATTTCGATCAAAAAAACCGCATTCCCGAATGGAGTTTTGAAGATTTTTTCGAAGCACAAAGTTTTTTTTGTGACTGAACAACATATTTACTGTTATCAGATTTGTTCCTGTATCTGTGCTATAAAACCTTGCTTTATGTCGAAATTCAGGATTCTGGATCAACGGGAAGTACCCTATGAATTTTGATTCCCTTAAGAGTGTCGAAATATACGTTTTTTGCGAAATAAGCGGCCATATCTTTTTTTCGATAACTTAGAAATTTGATTTACTCCAGAAGTTTATAGACAGCAAGGAAGCACCGGCCGGCGGCCTCATCTAGTTAAAATTGACAAATAAATCGTCGCGTGTTTTTTAAACCTAGGTTTAGAGTGAAAAAGACTTAAATTAATGATTGATTTATTATTTATTTTTAAGTGATGACTCTTTACTGACCTGTAAGGCACCACCTCGAACTTGACGCCCACCCACTCCTCCTTCATCTTGTTGAGCGCCTTCTCCAGCGCGTACTCCTTGGAGGCGTACTGCTCGATCTCCTCCAGCTGCGCGGCGTACACGTGCACGCCTTGCTCCACCATGTCGGCGAGGGTGGTCTCGGGGCTGTGCACCACTTCGGCGCCGATCAGGTCGCTGATCTTCGCCCAGTGACGGTCGCGCATACCCTGGGTAAACGCAAAGTAAATGTGTCTTAAAAAACCTAACGCCACAGTTTGAATAAGAAGCCTTTGAACAGGGAGAAAAACGGCACGAGCCGAAGAGTACGTATGTATCGAGCTACAGGCTATGAAGTGTGTATCGCTAGGAAGTACAGACTTTTTATTATTATTAATTATTTACCTTAATGAATGACACAACCGCGTATATGGAATTTATACCTTCACACAACGCTCCATAGTGTTGAGTCCGTATATACATTAAAATTGTATATAGCTCGTATTAAAATTTCAAAGTATACCCGACTACAACATTTTTTTGTGGTATACTTTCAAGGAGGAAGAGCAGCCAGCGATAGCTGCGTTACGTTCGGGTATATTTTATATTAATCACGCGCGGGTATCCAAATTGAAAATATACCCCAAGTCAACTCGCACCAGTGACGTCCTAAATGTTATGTAAAGGTAGGCTTTATAAGAAGCATTTTCGCATTCTGGATTTGAAAATATACCCGACGACAACACGGCCTGTGACGTCACAAGCGTTGAGTGAAGGTATAAATTCCATATACGCGACACAACCAGAGAAACACATCACGCACTCCAAAAAAGGAGGAGGATCTCAATCATTGGAATCTTATTTTTTTTTGTATGTTCTCCTTCTCCAACTTGTTGCGTACAGCTATATGTATGTAGCTCACCTTGTTACAGATGGCGCACAGCACCGGCAACAGCACTTTGAACTTCTCCAGCTTGTTGCGCACCATGTCGGCAATGCGCTTGGCGCCAGGGTACTCATACAGCTGCTTGCCCAGCTTGTAGAGCAGCTTCCACCAAGCCTCCACGTCTTCAGTTATTTGCTCTGCGTCTAATCCTAAGAAGGGGCCGTGGTACCTGAAAGTAATATATTAAAATAATATGATACAGGGTGGCAAATAAGTCGAAGGACTATCCGATGGTGAATCTTCATTGTTGTGTTTGGAGATCAGCTACAACATAAATATTACAGACGCCAATGACAGAGTTCGAAAAAGCACAAACTATCCAGTTCAAATCTTTGATATCAGATTCTTGGTTCTTGATATTTGGTTCTTTGGTATTACATTTTTAGATGCTCGCTATGCAACTTTGGGCTATGGGATCCTTTGAATGGGTTACCATGGCTTTAGAACCGCACAGAGTAAATTAAGGAACATAGGTGAATTTTGTGCTCTCAAAACGGTGAAGGAAAACATCGTGAGGAAACCGGCATGTCCTAGAACTAAAAATTCGAAGATATGTGACATCCACAAACCCGCACTGGGCCCGCGTGGTGGATTACGGCCCATTCCCTCTCCTAGAGAAGAGGCCTGTGTCCCAGCAGTGGGAACATTAAAAGGCTGATGATGATGAGGTGAATTTTAGTCAGTAAAATTCTGACACTCCCTTTGGTAGCGGGAGAAGTCCTTTTAGGTCTTCCCAGCTCAAAAAAAGGAAGAAACCTATAAGCAATTGCACTGCAATAAACATTTCGTCGTAGATTTAATATACGAGTATCTCACCACTTCTCATAACCATCGTAGAAGTCGTACGAGGTGTGCCACAGCTTGTGGAAGGGTTCTATGCTCGTCAGCATGGTCTGCAGGCTGTAGTACACCGACACCTCTTGGTCCAATAACGTTTCTTCGTTTATTATGGCCTCGGCTTCATGTTTGTCGTCCTATTTAAAAAAGAAACAAATAAAATTTTAATGAAAATGAATAGCTGTTCGTTAGTCTCGCTAAAACTCGAGAATGGCTGGACTGGTTTGGCCAATTTTGGTCTTGAAAATTAAATGAATACTCCAGGGAAGATTTAAACGGTGAGAAAATATTTAAAAATTCACGAGAAAAAAATCCGTTATCACAATATTCATAGACGCGGTAAGAAATTGCCGGGGTCAGCTAGTAGAATATAAAAGCGACGAAGACTAAGCTACTTTTGAGAACATTAAAATTCTATTTTAGTTAAAGATAACTTAGGTCAGTGCGCGCGGACATTGCCACTGAGGTCGACCACGGAAAATGGTGTGACATTCTGATCATGTTTGTTAGGCAAACTTGGTCAAAGATCGCCCTAGATAAAGAGGTTTAGAAGGAGACGATGGGGGCCTTTCCCAGCAAATAAGTCAGCTGGTAATCACAATCACGTTCATCTTGACAGAATAACATCTGGAATTCGTCGAATATTCATCGCAGATACAAATTTTATAACTGAATAGGCATGGAAATATTTGATGAATCAAAATTATATATAAGTGAACTCACCAACAAATTCTTAAATATGCCATCCACTCTATCCTTGACATCTTTCAGTAGATCGAGGTTCAGCAGTGGCGGATCAAACCTGCGGAACAGCTCCAGATCCTTCTCATGCTTCTTCAGCTTGTCCTCGAAGATCGTCTTCCTACTCCTTAGCTTGTCTTCTGCCATGGACTTTTTGGTGTTGAGGGTCTTAAGCGTCAGATCTATGGTTTCCTCCATGTCCAGGGGCCAGAGGAACACTCGGGTGTTTAAGTTTACGTCTTCAACTAGAAATGGGAAACGGAATACTTCAATAATGAAAAAACCCCCATTCCCATTTGAAAAAGTCAATACGGATCGCAAGAAAAGCAGTGAAGCGCGTCATGTGTTGTGCATCCTAAGTACGATGTCGGAGCCAAGAATCGCCGTAGGTAACCAGCATGAGATTATTCCGCCTCAATTTTTATTCAAATCTAAACCATAAATCAATGTAACATAAGTGAAGGAAAAATTTGTGAAAAAAACTTGGATTTATAAAGAAAGCTTTCCGCGTCGACGATGGAGAACGTTTATCTAGAAGTAACGTATTCAGTCTTGATTTTGTTACGACATCTAGTGCGCCAAATAGGAACTAAAAACTACAAAATTTTGCATTAAGCTATTAGAGTTCTCCGCGTAACTCCAAAACTTTAAGACACTCAGGTTTTTTTTTCGGTGAGTAAAAATCATCCAATGACATCTCCCGCCCTTGGGCGGAGCGGGAGATAGTGTCAGACTTTTACTAACTAAAAAACCCACCCCGTTACTTCATAACCTTCGTACAAGGGCCCTGGTGTACACTTTCGCAAGGCCCCAGAGTAGGCTTCGACCCTTCTGAGCCCCTACAGTTAAGACCCCCAGGTTAGTAGGTGCTGCGAAAATGTGACTTTCTTTAATATAATACAAACGATTTTATTTCTTTATTAGATTAAGTTTAAATGTAAATTTGAAATCGCACATCTAGTCCGAATAGCAAAAAATCGGATCTAGTAATCATTGCCTGTTATGAGGATGTGGCATATACAGGTTGGTCTATGTACAATACTCACAATGCAGATGCGCGTGCTGCATGAGGAAGAGCACGTGCGCGGCCGTGGTGCGCGCTTTCTCGCGGAGGTCGAACATGGCGCTGTCGCGGCAGTCCATTATGTAGTTGATGAGCTCCACCAGCTGCGCCGTTGTCTCCGGGCTCTCCGACGCGCGCGCCGCCATCTCCTCGTAGATGTTGCAGATACTGGATAACGAACGGGGGAAATACAAATTAAAAGATTATAGAAAACTTGCTAAAAGCTTGTGAAGGAGCATTACTTGACACTGTGACCTTGCTTTCGACGTATCACTTATTCTCTTGCCTGTATATTTTTGTATGTATGTGTATGTATGTATCTATTTTAGTATTAAGTACCTATATAGTTTTGTTTGCTTTTATATTTGCACCGAGTGCAACCCCATTTTGTGTCCTGGCAATTTCTATCCATACTAGGTTGCCTGGAAGAAATTGCCGAGTGCGATAAGGCCGCCGATTGTATGTTTTCTTTTTTTATAAGGTTTCCTTTTTATATTGTAATCTTGGTGTACAATAAAGTATAAATAAATAAATAAAACTACCTATTCAATAGAACCTCTAAAGGCAAATATAGAACGACCACAGGCACAGAAATAAAGGTACCACACGGCGTTCTGCAAGGCTCGATTCTCGGACCCGTGCTTTTTAATCTGTACAGTCATGAGCAATAGGATAAATACATCGTCACAATTTCAATGTATCTTAACTTCTACTATCCAAGAAATAAGTTTCTAACTATCAAATAGGTTATTTAAAACTTTTTAACTTTTTTTTTAATAGTCGTACCCATATTTTTTGAATGACAGAAATTAAGATAGAAATGTGACAATTTAAACAACATAATTTTTAGTATATGCGAAGCCTGAATATAGTTTGTTCAAAATCAGTTACTGAATCAATTCCAATCATTTTTTGACCATGTTATATTTTCTTTCCAAATATATTTTAAGAAGTCACAAGTTAGACACCATCCACACTAAGTACAACGTAGGTCATGACAGGTCATAGCGGGCATGCACAGCTGGGTGAGGGAGCAAAACTACCCCTTAGTGGCTCGGATGGTCCTGTGACTATGTGTTTGTGTCGACAACCAGCTAACATAACAAGCTTATAACTTTGTGATTTTTCATGATACAGTTACGAAATTTTGTACATAGATTCGTCTTTGCATAAAAAAACTAGACCCGTGTTTCAGGTATCGCATATACTAAATTAAGGTTGTATATCTTATTCCTCGTGAATGTACGTCGCTGACATACCAAAGCAACAAATCGCAGGTTAATGCTTTCCCAATATGCAGATGACCTGTGCATTCTGAAAGCAGCGTAGAAACCAGATAACGCCACAAGACGCGCTGAATGGGCAGTGGAGGAAATCATCGACTATTATAAGAAATTGGGCCTTCGATGCAACATGGATAAAACGGAATGTATAATGTTTTCCTACAAAAGATCTAGGCGAAGAAAATCTAAATAGCGGATATAAAAAATACATCCAATTGATAAACGATGGGATCGAATATAAGAATGAAGTAAAATACCTTGGCGTCATAATCGACTATCGAGCTATCAATGAACTAACTGAACTAACTATTAAAGAAAGAGTTGAAAAATTTAAACTCTTAAATGTCATACAGGCGTGTTAATCTTTATAAATTGATAGTGTTTCATGTACCGGATCGACCCTCCACGGGAATAAAACGATAAAAAATTTAGAGGTGTACAGTTCAATTCCCAAATCGAGTCTCGGATTTTTGCGAATCGAAAAGTTTTTTTTTTGTGATGTAAGCACAAATTTACAGTTTTTAGATTTATTCCTATACTTGTGCTTTAAGACCGTGCTTCATGCTAATTTTCAGGGTTCTAGGTTAACGGGAAGTACCTTATGAATTTTGATTCCCTTGAGAGTGTCGTAATATACGTTTTTTACGACATAAACGGCTGTATCTTCAGAATTGTTCACAGCTTCAAGGGACCGCAAACTTGAATATGTTTTAATTTCAATTCGATACCTCCTTGTGTTCTTGAGATAAAGTGTCTCGACAGACAGACAGACGGACAACAAAGTGATCCTATAAATAAGGGCTCCGTTTTCTCCTTTTTATGGTACAGAATCCTAATAATAAGTAACTTCAGGCCTTAGAACTGATGGGATCCTAAATCCAGTACTTCTCATAGTTGTTTTATATAATTTTTTTGCAAAAGAATTCGGCAATAGGCTACAAAAGATCCGTAAAACATACACACCAAATGCACCTGTAAAAATTCTATTTACAAATGACGTTGTTATATTTATTCAACTAAAGAAATAAACTTAAATTCTATTCTATTCCTACGTGGCCAACCACACGTGGATGCGGAGAAGCGACGAGCGAAGCAAAGCGGCCGCAATTTGGTATTAGTAATATTTATTTCATAAAACCCTTTGATTTAAGATTTCCGCGCGAACTCTTGCAGCGTGGTAGCTTGTTGTAAATAAATTGCAGCTTAAGCAGCGATTTTGCATGCACGTAGGAATGAGCCGTCGCGTCGGATCGCCCACTTAGGACGCTGCGTCCTTAAGTCGTTAGTTCATAGAATAGAATAAACTTTATTGTACACCAAAAAGTAACACAACTTATACAGAAACTTAAATCTATGGGTACAATGGCGGTCTCATCGCTGACAGCGATATCTACCAGACAACTTTGGGTTCATGCTAAAATGTATTATATAAATGGACCATGACCAGGGCCAAGATCACGATAAGGGCCAAATTCACCAATAAACTAATCGCGATTATATATAACAAAACGCAGTTTGAGCGCCTAATCGATATTATAGTTTCGTTTTGCGTTTCACCGCTATGAAATGAACCTAGTTTACGCTAAAGTAAGTTTCAATTCTTTTGTTTTCGCCCATGTTTAGGACACGGGTCTTTATACTAAATTAGGCTAGATTAGCTCAGTTTAGTTGAACTAAGTTTTTATATTGAATGATAAAATCAGCCCTAAGACTAACTTTCTGTTCCACTTGCGGTTGACAAGTATGAAGTGGTCGACGATGTGCTGCCGCAGGCCGCTGACGATGTCCCAGAGCGTGTCGTTGATTGGGCCGCAGTCCAGCATGATCATGTTGAGCGGTATGTCTCGCCGGAGGAAGGCGATCTCGTCGCGGAGGGCCTCGTACTCGTAGATTCGTTCTGAGAAGTCCTAAAGAAAATAAACGATTAGCATGGCATAGCATCAGCCTTATAATGTTTCCACTGCTGGGACTCAGGCCTCTTCTCTAAGAAAGGGAATGGGGCCGTAACCCACCACGCGGGCCCAGTGCGGGTCTGGTGATGTTTTCCTTCATCGTTTTGAGAGCAGTGGTGATAAAATAAATAACACAAAGTAGGGCCGTAACCAGTCGGCCACCATTGCTCTCGATAATAAACGATTACTTAAAATTAATCCTTGTTAATATCCTTGCTTCCAATTTGATGTCATTGCTAGTTACATATTTATATGTATTTATTATTAAATTAATTTTATTCCAAAACAAGTTATATCAAAATTATAGTTTTGATACCGTCACATTACTGTAATTAAGTAATAATCTATTACTTAGAAATAGCCTACAGAATTATAGTCTGTCTAATGAAAGCGCGGCCTGAGAAAATGAGGTGAAATAAAAAAAAGATATTGAATGTAGTGTTACTGTCATAGTAGGAGAAAAAAGTGTTGATATTTGAGTATTTTTTTATTTGCAACGATCGTATAAGGCATGAATTATATTACACCGGGCCGTGTCCAGGCAGGGCCGGGGCCGAAGCGTAGCCCCTCCGCGCCACATGATTATTACAGGACCAATGAAATTGCAGTTTCTTTAAACGGGTTGCATTGCAGTGACTCGGACTCTTTGGGTTGACTCGGAATTATAAGTCCAAATAAATTTATATATACCTAGGTATATTTCTTTTTTTTTTAGGTGGGAAATCATCGAATGACGTCTCCCGCTCTAGGGCGAAGCGGGGAGTACGTATCAGATTTTACTGATTAAAACTCTCTAATGTTCCTTCGTTACCTTCGTTCCAGGACCCCGGGGTTTCTCTTTCGCAAAACCCATGGCCTCAACCAGGGCCCGGCGCGAGAGGTCGTTGACAACGAAACCGGACAAGGACAGGGCTATGGTGGTATGAACCACCATGTCCTCTAGGCGATCCACACAAGGGTGACACCCAGGCGTTTCTTCCGCACCAATCCGGAGCAGGAACCTTCCAAACTTACCATGTTCGGTGAGGATCTGCGTTATGCAGAAAGTGAGGGTGCTGTTACTTCTTTCTAGCAACTCCTCAAAGAGGGGACTTCCACCATTATTAAGGCGTGCCCACCTCTGGCTTTCGACTGTTGCTGTCTTCTTTCCACCATGATATCCTGCCGGATCTCTTTCCACAATGCCGCGATTTGTAGCCCCGGTGTTGCATCTTCATGCGTCACCTTGCATAGCTACAAGACTAAAATTACCTTCAAGTATGGCGGTGGCTCTTGCTTCATGAAGGCCATCAGGTCCTGGTGGGCTTCTCCATTGAGGATATAGAAGAACTCCTCGTAGCTGCTGAGAAAGCTACGCGGGCCTGGCTTGTTGACGGACACGTGACGCAGCGTGGTCTCGATCGCGTCCACCATGTAGCGCTCCTCAGGGTGTACTGCCATCAGGTATGGATGCGGACGGTTCGAGGCTGGCGAAACACATAAACTTGAGAAAGATGAGATCTCACCTAGAGTCGATACAACCATGGAAGAAGCTTGCCTATTTTACTCCATCAATTATAGAAAAAACTCTAATTATAATAAATAAATAACTCTAATTATAATATATATTCCACAATTATCACACAACGACGGCTAGTCTCATCTAAGCAGAGCTTGTGTTAGGAGTACTAGATAACTGATAAACATACTTATATATTTCTAAATACATACATATTATAGTAAATCTCACTTTTACATCTAATGCACTTTACAACATTTACTAACTTGGATACATAATCTTGTCGATAGCAGGCAGCGCCCTCGAAACATTGATGATGGCCTGGAAACACCTGACGACGAAGTTCTTGAGATGGTCCAGGTCGGGGTCGAAGGTGAGCTTGTTGGAGCCAGGGTGGCCGATCACCTTGATGCGCAGGATCGGACGCTTTATGAACATGTAGTCGCGGTACGGACCTTCGTATCTGTTACCTTCCTGGAGATAATTAAACAAAGATAATTTAGTTTCAATGTTTCTCATACTATCATGCGGAAATAGATGAAGATTTTTGAATAGAAAAAAACTCTCACTATTATAGAAATTCTCATACCTCCCATATCTCCGAAGCAGCTGTGTTTTGAAAAAGTACAAGTTCTTTACTTAACAGATTACAAAAAAAAACATAACGACGTCTTAGGGCAATAAATTGGTAATCGCAAAAAATAAGTAATGAAGTATTTAAAAAAAATAGATCCTCTTAAGAAAACATGATTAGTTCGGGACTCTCTGCACGATTTGCACTTAGCTTGTTTCTTTTTCAATGGACAGCAGAAGACCCTTTATAACAACTGGATTTATGAACTAATCCCCCTTGAGTTCAACTACATAGAATCTCGAGTTATAGCAAGTTCTGCATAATATCTAAAGCAGATACACTTATACAAGGTTTAATTTGCTAAACAAAAATTTTAATAACGTCATGGGATTTCACTATCACACACAACTATAACATTTAGTTTAAAGGATAACGAAATTCAATATCGACATATAAAGTAAATGTGTAAAGAATATGTTAAGTTATGCAAATTATTGGAACCGATAAGTAATTAGAAAAATTGCTTACAAAAAAATAATTGAGACGTTCAGAGAAATGGGTGACGCTTCTTTCGACTAGGTTGCGAACTTGATTCGACATCAGTGCACGGATACATCTGGAACAAAAGGCTTTTATTACTATAGATAAAATGAATAATGCCTCAAATCCCCTCCTTGCATCGTTTGTCCTCAATGCTATGCTCAGGTCGTGACCTCAACGAATAACATTGTTGTGGACTATATTCCACCATGCCGCAAACTGTCTTTTCTAATGTAGAACGGAATAGGTCTAACCAACGTATCCGACACCTGATTCAGACCCAGAGAACTTTGAAACAAAATAAATATATAGAATATATTCAACAACTATCACACAATGCCGTCTAGTCCCAAGCTAAGCGGAGCTTGTGTTATGAGTAATAGACAACTGACAAACATACATATATATTTATAAACACATACATATTATAGATAAATTACACCCAGACTAAGAACAAATGATCGTGCTCATCACACCAACATTAGTCCTTGGTGGGAATCAAACCCACGACCTCCGACTAGACCAACAGGCCTATCAAAATAAGAGACCATCAGCCTTGCGTCCCGGCAGCGGGAAGATTCTTCTCTAAGGGGGGGGGGGGGGGGGGGGGGGAAGGGTCCACTACGCGGGATCAGTGCGGGTTGATGGATATTACATGTCTACGAAATTTTTGCTCTAGGACATTCCAGTTTTCTCACGATGATTTCTTCAGCGTCTTAAGAGCAGTGGTGATGAAATAAATTTTACAAGTAATGCGCTTAGCTGGTTTTGAATCCACGACCTACAACTCTTAAGTCGGGGACCACTAGACTGAGTGATTCTTGAGAAAATTTTGAAAGTGTAATACATATATTTTGTAGTAAAGTCAAGGATTTCAAAAATTTGCGAAGCTGGAGCAGGTCGCATGTAATATCATGAAGCTGAAGAGTTTACTCGTTGGAAACGCGCATATCTCAGAAATTGCTGGTTTGAATTGAAAAATTATTTTGGATAGCGTCATTATTTTGGTTTGGGCCAATTTATCGAGGAAGGCTATTTAACATCACGCTACGACCCACGGGATCGAAGCAGTAACCAATGACGTGGGTGAAAAGGCGGAGAACAGCTATATAGGGTGACTGTGGGGTAATTACCAGTCACCCTATATACAGGGTGTCACCGACATCGACTCATAATCCAATGGATTGGATGTACATGATTCTGGACTCCGCAGTGGTTGATTTTTCGTCGGCTATTTCCCAATTATTTAAAAAAAAGAAATCTACTTTTCTTCATTTAAACTTTATAAAATCTTTATACTTACTAATTTATAATCATCCCCGATGATATTTTAGTGAAAAAAAATAACAATTATTTTATAATTAAAAGAAATTTGGGTAATTAATTAAAAAGTTATTCTAATCTACCTCGATGTCATTATCTATTTTAAAAGTAATTCATTCATTTTTTTACTAAGTTACGAAGATTTTTACGAATTGCAAAAACTTATTTGTTTTGTGACGTAACTACAAATTCACAGTTTTCAGATTTTTTCTATACTTATGCAATAAGACCTTGCTTCATGCCAAATTACAGGATTCTAGGTCAACGGGAAGTTCCCTACGAATTTTGATTCCTTTGAGAGTGTCCAAGTATACGTTTTTTGTGATATAGATAGCTGTATCTCTTTTTTTGTTAACTTAGAAGTTTACTTTTTTTACCACAGACCAGAGTATAAACCGTGCAATTTTAGTGGTTGTTTTCCGGCGGCAGAATGACTTATCATATGGAGTACTTTCGAAGCAAAAGTAAAAACAAACTATTTACAATAAAAAAAAAAAATAACCGACTTAACTAAAAGAACACACTAAAAGGATTAAAACAACTTTAATTTCGGAGGTCGGTATTAAATAAGAAACAAACAATACCGAGAAATGGCGACGTCCGAAATTTAAATTACGAATATTATAATCTTTTATAAAAACAATTTCATGGTGTACAGTTTTAATTTCAACTCGATACCTCCACGTGTTCCCGAGATAAAGGGTCTTGACAGACAGACAAACGAACAACTAAGTGATCCTATAAGGTTTTCGTGTTTTCCTTTTACGGAACCCTAAAAATTAGGAAAATGCTGACGTTAATACCATCACTGGGGACTCTAGAATCATGTACTGGATCCATGGTAGTCGTTTGTGCGTTGATGTCGGAGACACCCTGTATATTTTAATAATAAAGTACTTACCTAAAGAAACTCTCCACTTTGAAGGTCGACTCGCTCCTCTTCTTAGCCACATAGATGGCCCAGTGGTGCCTCATCTTGATCATGGTGTCGGCCACGTCAATAAGCCAGTTGTTCTCCAGCTCCTTCTTAGTGGCTGCTGCCAGTTTCGTCACGTTTTCGATGAATTCGGTCGTGTACTGCGGGAAGGGGACTGCCTCTTGCATTTTTTCCATGTCGACTATGTACATGTTTTGGTATCTGAAAGGAGATAAGAAAGATTTTTAGCTACCATATCTTTTGCCAGAGGTTTAAATTTTTCCAATCGAACATACTTCCAGTAAATTAGCAATTTACATACGGGTGTTGTTTAAAAGTATTTTTTTACAGCAGGTATAAGGAACAAGGAGAGTTCTCCACCCTCCATTGCAAAGGAAAGTCCCCCGATTAGCGGGGCTATTGCGTAACTCTGTTGACAGCTCAAGTGAAGATCACTTACTAGAATGTACATCGTATAACTGTCAAACAGCTAGTTTCGTATTGCCTATCTGTAGTGACCAACTGATATGACGTCATTATCCACCGGTGCCTTTGATATCCACCGTAACACGTTTTGACAGATGTTATTGTATCGATATATTTAAAATTGTGATTGTGTAAGCTTTAAGCTGAAGATGCGATATTCAACTTACCTGTAGAATAGTCGATAAAAACTAGAGCCGGGACAATATGCACCGTTAATTTTTGTTAGCCACCACTTATCCACCGTAGTTTGTTAGCCACTTGATACTATACGTAATACTAAAGTTATGAAATTGTTAGTTGACAACAAAATTTAGTGTACATCAAATGCCACTTGTCAACTGTTTTGAAAAGTTAGCCAATAGCCCTGCTGACGTGTGTTGCATCTGATGTGTACAGCTCGAACGTTCGAAGGCTCATCAGGTCTCCCAAAAAAAAACGTGTCAGTATAGATGCTCCTACACTTTCTCACCTCTCCTGCCACATCCTCCTCAGCTCCAGCAGCACTGGGTTGCCGAGGTAATACCGAAAAGACAAAGCTTCCTTGCTCTTCAAGAATGGCGTGTGCCAGGGTACCGGAGCCCTAACAACGTGTGCCGGCCATAGGGGAGGGATGAAGGGGATCTCCAGACGAGTTTGTTCGGCGGGGTCATTTATGATGTATACCAGGATGCATCTGAAACAATTATTTACATATTAAAAAGTCAAAGTCAAAGACAGAAAAAACAGATAAAAACAGAATTAATTTATTTTATGTGATTTACTGGATTTGAACCTAGGACCTACCACTGCTGGTTACTTGCACTATGTTCTTTCTACATCATCATTTCAACTGTTAAAAATCGACTCAGAAATCAGAATCGTTTATTTCAAATAGATAATTACAGGCACATTTGAATTTTAAAATGTCGGTAAGTAAAAAAAAGCTAAATTGCACGTTCCACAGCATAGATCTCTATGGAGAAGAACGTGCAAGAAACTTCTTGGACACTCTTTATAAATCATATTTTGAGTTACATAAATCTTGGAACAAGAAGAAGCGACAAGAAATATTTAAATAAATATATCTAGTATCGCTTTTATTATGTGAGCACAATGCAGATAAGTAATGAAAAAAATAAAACAAACTAATTAAGTACCACTAGCAGCTTAAAGATGACTTGTTTCAACTGACGTCGCCCGTTCACGAGTATGACGTGTGCCTCAGCCACACTCAGCTGAACCATTTTAAAAGGTACTGAATGAGCCAATAAGCCACCATCAGCGAGACATTTGAGTGAGCATGACAGCCGGACACAGCCCGCTCCGCGCGAGTCGCCACAGTGCCCGGCCGCAGCTCGCCAGCCCACCTTGTGTGAGGACACGACAATGCGGCGCCTTGCGGTACATGGTCGTCACTCCAGAACCTTTCGGCCCTATCGATTATGTTCTTTGATCTTGGAAAAATAAACGGTTTCGATGGGCAAAGCCACGAAGTCAAGAAAAAAGCTAGCAATAAGTTAAGCACCTCTTCATAGCGATGACGAAGAGCTCCCTGATGTCGGCCTCGCTCTGGCGCACGACGGCCTGCCACGTGAGGATGAGCATGCGCTTCTTGATGTGCGCCGTCTGCTTGTCCACCTCCACGCGAGCGCGCTTGTACAGCGCCACGGGGAAATCGGGCAGCTGCACGCCTGTTAACGACTGGAACAATGAACAAACCTTTTGAGCACACTAGAAAAAACGTTTGGAATAATTGCACATTCCCGTATCTATCTAAACGACGCCTTGGCAATGCAAAATGCTTGTAAAGGGTTCCATGAAGGCCCTGATCGACGAGTACCCGCCGCGGTCTTATGGCTCGTTAGTAAAGCTCGCCGGTGTATCATTGCAATACCGCGGTTTTGTGAGTTGACGAACCTGACTCGCGGCTCGTCATGTTTGCTTATTTTTTACTTGGCTTGTCGTTCAAAACCGCATGTCGATTACGGCCGGCGAGCCAGCGCTAGAAGAAGGACGCTCCATATCACATATTTAGTAATGGACCTACAAACTCACAGTCACGACTTCATAATAGAATTCATAAATGGCGTCCGAGATTCCCTGTTTATGGCAAACTAAATGAAACGATAATATAACGATATAAAAACAAGAGAAATTGGCTTGCAGTGTATAAACTCGTTTCTCAATCCAATTTTTATTGCCAACTCTCGGGCGTTTTCTTTTTTTCAATCGACTTCAAAAAAGGGAGTAGATTCTCAATAAGGTTGTTTTTTCTTTGTTTGTTACCTCAGACCTCCCTCGGATAAGCTTCCAGATTAGTCCCAATTTATTCAAAATCCAGTTCTCATGATGGGATCCGTGAGGAATCGAGGGAACTCCCCGAATATTATAGGCAACTATATTTTGGTATTTTCATCGAGAACTTAAGAATTAGTCAACTGAACTTTGTCCGCACGTAGATATTACAATGAAGATAGTTGGAGAATGACCATAAAAATAAATTATTCTGAATAGTTATGTCGAAAATGATACCATTTTCGACATAACTATTCAGAATAATGATGATGGAGCCGCGCCGGAAGTATGCACCGGAACTCCGTAGTTAAGCTAGATATCCTAGCCGTGTTTGGGCTTATTAGAATTGTCATGAGATGCACTCTGGATGTACTATCAAACTGATGTGATGGAGCCGGAAGGTGGAAGGTAGACAGGGAAACTTCATAATAAAAACAATATATCCTAGCAGTGTTTGAGTTAATTGGAATCGTCATTAGAAATAGGTACTCTGACTATAAGTGTATCACAACTAAAAAGTGAGAAATAAAAAAATAAACATCCACCTTCACTACAAAAAAAAAACACAAACGATCAAAATAACTTTATTTTTGTATTCTTAATTTCATTGTATACTATACAATACCAAGATAAACCAAAGCTTCAGGCTCTAAACAAGATATGTTAACCTGAATTCGACTATGGTACGACTGTTTTACTCGCTAGTCGAACAGCACCAACGAGCCGCGAGTAAAACCGATGCTCTTTAAAACCGCGGTATAGGCTCACACGTCGATCACCTTCTTAAGAAACAGGTTCGAATTGAGTTAAAGGGGGAAAAAGAAATTTGAAATCTATAATATAAAAATGAATCGCAAAATGTGTTGGTAAGCGCATAACTCAACAACGCCTGGACCAATTTGGCCAAATCTTTTTTTAAAATGTTCGTTGAAGTTCAAGGATGGTTTTTACGGCGAGAAAAATAGAGTAGGGTAGAGTAGGGTAGAGTAGGGTAGAGTAGGGTAGAGTAGGGTAGAGTAGGGTAGAGTAGGGTAGAGTAGGGTAGAGTAGGGTAGAGTAGGGTAGAGTAGGGTAGAGTAGGGTAGAGTAGGGTAGAGTAGGGTAGAGTAGGGTAGAGTAGGGTAGAGTAGGGTAGAGTAGGGTAGAGTAGGGTAGAGTAGGGTAGAGTAGGGTAGAGTAGGGTAGAGTAGGGTAGAGTAGGGTAGAGTAGGGTAGAGTAGGGTAGAGTAGGGTAGAGTAGGGTAGAGTAGGGTAGAGTAGGGTAGAGTAGGGTAGAGTAGGGTAGAGTAGGGTAGAGTAGGGTAGAGTAGGGTAGAGTAGGGTAGAGTAGGGTAGAGTAGGGTAGAGTAGGGTAGAGTAGGGTAGAGTAGGGTAGAGTAGGGTAGAGTAGGGTAGAGTAGTGTAGAGTAGGGTAGAGTAGGGTAGAGTAGGGTAGAGTAGGGTAGAGTAGGGTAGGGTAGAGTAGGGTAGATTTGGGTAGAGTAGGGTAGAGCGGGAGCGAAGCCGCGGGCAAAAGCTAGTCTATAATATAAAAATGAATCGCAAAATGTGTTGGTAAGCGCATAACTCAACAACGCCTGGACCAATTTGGCCAAATCTTTTTTTTAAATGTTCGTTGAAGTTCAAGGATGGTTTTTACGGCGAGAAAAATAGAGTAGGGTAGAGTAGGGTAGAGTAGGGTAGAGTAGGGTAGAGTAGGGTAGAGTAGGGTAGAGTAGGGTAGAGTAGGGTAGAGTAGGGTAGAGTAGGGTAGAGTAGGGTAGAGTAGGGTAGAGTAGGGTAGAGTAGGGTAGAGTAGGGTAGAGTAGGGTAGAGTAGGGTAGAGTAGGGTAGAGTAGGGTAGAGTAGGGTAGAGTAGGGTAGAGTAGGGTAGAGTAGGGTAGAGTAGGGTAGAGTAGGGTAGAGTAGGGTAGAGTAGGGTAGAGTAGGGTAGAGTAGGGTAGAGTAGTGTAGAGTAGGGTAGAGTAGGGTAGAGTAGGGTAGAGTAGGGTAGAGTAGGGTAGAGTAGGGTAGAGTAGGGTAGAGTAGGGTAGAGTAGGGTAGGGTAGAGTAGGGTAGAGTAGGGTAGAGCGGGAGCGAAGCCGCGGGCAAAAGCTAGTTTATTATAAAAAAGATTTGATATTTTAGATCACCATAAAAATAAAACCGGGACGGATTACTAATCTAATACTATAAAGAGGAAAGATTTATATTTTTTTTATAATGAACTAGCCGTCCCATTAGACGTTGTCCTGCCCAAATTTGCTCCAAATTGGTTAAGCCATTCTAGGTAACATACACACACATAGAATTATTTATATAAAGATATATATTTCACCGGTGTTATTTTATAGATTTTATTTTATTTTCTACTCTCACGCAGGCGAAACCGCTGACAGGTAGTGGTTTATTAATATTTCTTGAAACATCCAGGTCAACAAAAAGGTATAAGTTTGATTTCAACTATAATAGAAATCTGTCCTAGGTTTACGATATATTTAATAATTTAAATCTTTATGCACACAAAAGTACAGTGGCAGACTTTAATGTGTTAAAACATTTAATTTTGACCTTTGTTTTCAAGTATCGTAGTTTAAAAGGCTACATTGAGTATTTGAGTTGCATATTAATTATATAGGACTTAATAAGGGATAGAATTTTGAAAGTCCAGACGAAGATATAATCGACTAAACTTGTTCGTCAAGTCATTGAGCTCCTTGATAGTCCTGAGTTGAGCTATATGAATACTGACAAATGCTTGCAATGACTGGACAAGTTCATTCAAATCGTGTGTACTTTATCACTTTTCCGTTCGGAATACGCACACGGTTCTTTCCTCAAAAGATCATTCAGATATTAATCTGCCTAGTTGTCATATGATTTGACCGTTACATGTTTGAAAGAAAAGAAAGAAAAAGATTTTATTTGCACAAACATGGCGCATACCTTAAAATAATTGGTTTGGAGGTAATGGAACAGAGAATCCCACATACCTCCATTGAAAAGGGAGGATCCTCAGACCAGACGGCTGTTATGTCTTTTTTTTTTTTTCGGTAGGTAAAATCATCCAATGACAAATCCCGCCCTTGGGTGGAGCGGGAAATAGTGTCAGACTCTTACTGACTAAAAACCCCGTTCCATTCTTCGCCTTGGTCCCAGGGCCCCGGGTGCCATTTTCACATACCCTTTGACCCCAGTAGACGGCTGTTATGTCTGGTGGGCTACCGCCCGATAGATGATTTCTGGCTGTTCTATTATGTTCAAACCGCGCGGTGAACTTAATTGCGCGATGCAGGATAGTTCCTTTGTGACGACCTAGATGTCGCTACACATGTTTGCTATACAGATTTTAAAAGATACTTGAACCCCTGAATTTTATTCGATGTTTCTTCTCAGGGTAGTCTAGTAGGAAATATCAGTCTCATCTAGTTTAAACTGACGAAAGAATTGCCGTATAAAGTGTTTTTTGAAAGGGGCCTTCCCCAGTCGCTTAGCGTCAACGTCTAGCATGCTTTAAAAGCTTGTTGCTTCATTAACGCAATCCTACACGATGTTTGATGAAGAGGTAACGCGAAAAAAGGGACATAACGCCTGAAAACTCTGTTATGGCAACTCTGTGGTAATTCCGTGATTTACTCGAATATTTCACAAAACTTGTTCTAGGACATACGTGTTTTTTTAAAACGCTTAAAAGTTTTTGAGTAAAATTATGGTCATTCAGAGTCTGGACTAAATGTGCTAGGCTTTTCTATAGACGTATTTTTTTTATATTTTTAATATAGCAAGCTAAAATCCACGTAAAATAGCAGATTTTCAGAGGTCTTTGCTGGATTAGTTTTAGTTATTTTTTTCTATAGAAGCCTATACAAAATCCACAAGATGTGTATCCAAAATATCTAGAGAAAGATGTGTAATAATAACATCATAATCAAGTAATATGTAAATATGTATCTCGGGTTGTCCGCTCCTAAAATCTATTTGCAAAATAATAATATTTAAACTATACTGTACGAAAGGGATGGTACTTACAACGTTCAAGTAATACTCGATTTTCCTCAAGGCCTCCGGAGTGATGAATCTGTAATGCTCCTCCTCGGTGATCGCTATCATTTCTTCCTTCTGCTGATCCGGATCTCGGGGTTCCTCAAATTCTCGCTTTGCTAAACGCCTGCAGAAAATCAAACAAGAATCATGGTGTTTTTTTTTTATATATTCCACAACTATCACACAACGCCGTCTAGTCTCAAGCTAAGCAGAGCTTACATACATATATATTTGTAAATACATGCATATTATAGATAAATTACACTCAGACACAGAACAAATGATCGTGCTCGTCATACAAACATTTGTCCTGTGTGGGAATCGAACCCACCACCTGTGGCATAGCAGTCAGGGCCACTAACTACAAGACCAACAGGCCAGTCAAAATACCATTCAAGTATTTTGATTTGGGAAATGAAATTCCTCCCGCCGTGGGTATGTCAGACTTTACGTTCCCGGGCCGCGGTAAAGTAGCAAATAAGTTGAACCATATGCTATGTTATGCGCAACCCCCCACGTCACACAAGTTGAACTATCATGAAGATCGAACTTGGATGTGCAGTAACCGATTTTCAGGTCTCACTCGAAGTGGGAGGCTGCTCGTAACCCACAGCAAATGGTTCAACTTATTTGCCGTGAACTATAACTTTTCGAAACTATTCCGCAACCCAAATCATAGTGTACAAGAGTAAGTTTTTTCTTTCTTTCTTTCTTTTCTGTCTTTAACACCTCACTCTCTGTTGTACTAGTAATCTGACTTATATTTACAATTAAAATATTCTGATTCTGATGAGCATTACCTTTTAAACTCCTCCTGCGCCGCTAGTTCCGCTGCTTCTTTGTCTAATTTTCTCTTTTCGGCTCTTCTCTTTTTAGCTTCTGCTTCGGCAGCTTTCTTCCGATCGTATTCGCCGGAAACTAAATCCTCCAGCTTAACCAAACCTGGTAAGAATTTCGTAAATCTTTTTAGCTATAAGTTTTTTATTGGCCATTGATTGTTACTGACTTCTTGCAAGTTATGACAGTATAAAATTACTGTCATGACTGACAAATTTAAATGTATACTGCGAGCTTAGATCCTGACTTTTGAGCTCCCGGTTCGACTCCTAGGTCGAGCAAACTTTATTAAGCTTTTCATGGAAATTTCTCAGTATCAGACCGTAGTTCTGATTCTTGAATGTTGATCGTTTTGTTATTTCTGTATGGAACATACTACTTAATGTCTCATTTTGTCGCACTGTAGCTTAATCCAACTCCCTATACACATTGATAAACTATAAGGGAGGGCGTTACGCGCTAACATCGCAATAAGAAAACCTGGACTCGGAACTCACACACACTCTATGATCAGTGTCATCACAGTCGCAAACATACATCACTGATAGTCAAGGACAGTGATAAAAGTCGGTGTCGTGCGAGTGAAATCGCGTTGACCGCCGAATGTTTACGATTATGAATGGCGTGAGCTCCATCTATCTCGTATCGCAAAATGGCAACCAAAACAAAACGAAATTACAAACATCATGAGAAATTTTAAGTTTTCATGTACTTACGAGCGAAATGTGATTCCATGTGATTTGTTTTTTTTTTTTTTTAATAACGCATAAAAGCACACGAAGGCAGAAGGAATTTTGGTAACCTTTATCTCACTTAAAACAAAAAAAATAATATTTTTGCGTAACACCCTCGTTGATGTCACTCGCCGATTGCGGCTAAGTGACATTAGGACAAACTATCCTGATTTCAGCGGCCCATGCGCTAGAGACAAGCCGCCTATCTTCTGCTGTTTTGATTATATCAATGCCTTTACCGCATATGTCAAGAGATGCTCAACGCGTTTTGGAGACCAACCCTGGATTAGATTTATTTGATGATGCTTGGAAGACGATATTATTAGAAAGATAAAAAAAAATACTTCAGAAAATAACAAATCACCCTCACCTTTCTGCAACCTATGCTTCTTCTTCTCAGCCTCGATAGCCTGCAGCCTCTCCTTCTCCTTCTGCGCCAACGACTTCATCGGCGGGAACTGCATCTCCCCGTGAGGACCCAGAGGCCCGTATAACTGGGGAGGAGTTCTCTTCTTGGGCGGCATGTTGACCAGACGTATCGATTTAGTAGTCGCCGTGTAGCAGTTGCCTAAATAGAAGAGACTGTTGTTTTTTAAGCCGGTAAATATTAAATGGTGAATTGGAAACAAATCGTATCAAGATTGCAAGTGTACAATAAACCAGATAAATAAATAACGGTTTTCTATACTTTTAATAAGGATTTTCTCACACACACCGTACAGTAAGGAGTGGAATTCCCATCCTTTTGCACTCCCTCCCGCTCTGGGTGGAACGAGTTGGAGTGTCAGAAATTTACTGACTAAAACCCACCAGAAGTCAATTCGACATTTGCTTGTACAAACAACACTAAAAAGAAATCTTTTCTAAGTGAAGCAGCAATTAGCATTCCAAATAATGGTTTGAGGAAGAGTGGGGGCGTGGTGGGAATATCTCGCTATCTCTTTTGAGCACACGTAACCTAATTGCGGTGACGTCACATATTAGTATGTGAATCCTCATACCTGTTATTTGGCAGTTTCCCCTTCCACCAGATTTGAATGGTTTCTAACTTGATTAATATTCTATTTGCGATTTTATATAAAGTTACTTATTGATACGACACAAGGCATTTAAGTTGAACCAAAATGACAAGCGACCTTTAATGCGCAGTATTAAATAAAAATCCCAAAAAAAGGTCTAAATCTAAGTGCGGCACAGCGGGGGTCTGCGCATAACCCTAGCAGCGACGGCCATTTTAATTCAACTTATTTGCCGCGTACTATACAAACATTTAAAGTAGTTGATACCCCACAACCATATCCCACAACCTAGCCTTTTTATAATACTTGCCAATTGAATCTGAAGGCCTGACATGATTGTAGGAGTCCCGATGAGGAACGCCCTTCGTCCATGATTTCGCCTGCATCAACGGCAGGAATTGTCCACAGCGCTGCTTGTCTTCACCTGAAAACCAACTGTTATACTAAAGCACTAGTATTCACTTACAGCCCCATAAATCAGAAGCCGGTCCCAAGATAGTTGGGAAAAGGCTCAAAGGATTCATGTAATTCTAGTTTCTTTTTTATTAAGGCCCCAGGCCCCGACAAGTGCCATAAAACAGTGACTTTCTGAAGCCTACTCCTCAGTAACGGCTAGGTCAATAGGTTTGAAAAAATATATGTTTATCATAGATTCATACACCGTTAAGTTTTGGTCGTTTTAATCCCGCGGAGGATCGATTCGGTACATGAAACACTATCAATTTATAAAGATAAAATAAAAAAACAAAGTACTCTTTTTCTAAAACTCGAATTAATATACTCGTGTACGAAATTAATTTCTTTGAGTAAAAGAGTCAATGACCTTGTAGGTAGTTGTCGGTCGTTGCGTACAAACTACCTACAGTTCATTGGCTTCGCTCAGCTGACGTTTACTTAAAGAAATTAATTTCGTACATGCGTTAATTAATTCGAATTAAAAAAAGTACTTTATTATTTTATTTTCTCTGCACAAATCGATAGTGTTTCATATACCGAATCGACCCTCCGCAGGATTAAAACGACCAAAATTTAACGTTGTATACAAAGTTATCAACATATGATTTTTTCATGCAATTAATACTTGACTTAAAACAAAATATTTAACAATATGATATGTTTTCCCTTGTTTTTACTACTGATTTCAAATTACTTTGATCTTTAGAAATGTTTGGTAACACAAAAAATTGCTGGTTAAATGTTTTTCAGAATATGTACATAGCATATGTAAATCAATCAATATTATGCAAAGAAAATAGAAAAATTTTCGTCATTCAGAACATCGAATAAATGTGCAAAGGCTTCTATGGTTGTACTATTTTCTATTTTTAATATATGAGTACATTATAGGGGCCAAAGTTTACGTAAAATAGCAGATTTTCAGAGGCCATTACTTTTTTTTTTTTTTTAACCTAGGTAAAATCATCCAATGACAAATCCCGCCCTTGGGCGGGGCGGGAAATAGTGTCAGACTTTTACTGACTAAAAACCTACCTTTCCGTTCCTTGCCTTTATCCCGGGGCCCGTGGTGACAGTCTCACATAACCTTTGGCCCCAGTAGGCTTCGGCCCTGCTGGACCCCTACAGTTTGCTGACAACTCCTTGAGGCGCGCGGGAACGGTGCGCGCCGTAGACGACCTGAGCTCGGACCGGTCTGTTACCGGACGGACGGACAGCGAGCTACCCATTGCCCACCGTCCGCGAGCCCGCGCCTACGGTGGCCGGAAATCGGGATCGGAAACCCGGCGGCGGCGGCGGCGGCGTGTGCGCCTTTGCCTAATGCGGTCGGCCTCCTCCTTTGCTAGCATTACTGCTTCGCAAGAGGAGGCGACCGCCTGCCACTCCTCCTCGCTCCGGAGCATGGCCTGAACCAAGCCCCGGCGCGAGAGATCGCCGCCGATCGCCCCCACGAGGACACGGCGATGCTCTTCCCAAGCAGGGCACACCTCGACTGTGTGCTCCACCGTGTCCACCGGGCGATCCGCACAGTGGCGACACCCGGGCGTCGTCTCCGCACGGATCTTGTACAGGTACGGACCGAACTTGCCGTGTTCGGTCAGCACCTGCGCCAAACGGAAGGTGACGACGCCGTGGGGCCTTTCCAGCCACAGAGGCCTTTACTGGATGTTTTGATTTGTATAGAAGCCTAGATAATATCCACAAGATATCTGTGTATCCAAAATATCTGGAGAAAGATGTGTAATAACATAATAATCACGTAGAGCGGTTGTATGAAAATGTACTTCGGGTTGGCCAGTATTAATGATGAGTTTAGCACGAATCGATAGATGGCGTTGTACCGTTTTCTACATCGCGGTGTTGAAATTCTCCGGCCACGCTATATAAAACCCCTATGTAATTGGAATCTCAGGATAAACAACTGCAAACCATCCTAGTATCTGCCCTCATTCCAACCTGGGAGGTAGGAAGGACAAAGTGGAATGGACAGAACTAGGATTGGATTGCAGTTGGTTATCCTCATCCATTTTACTTTATAAAATATATTAAAATGAAATAGACGGTTTAGTTAGCAATTTCGACTTCATTAAACCCTGCTTAGGTTAGCTATGAGTCAGTGAATAAAAGCGCTCACCGAAATATTTTACAATTACCTACTTTCTACTTACTAAATTGCAAATATTACAAACTAATTGCCACCCGTGGCTTCGGCTGTGTCAAATGAGTACTTCCCATGACTATAAATTACCTATAGGTTATATTAGTCTAGGACCGATCCTGTACCTCTACCATGAGTTTTAAGCAATAGTATTTGTCGCTACTCGATATCGACGCCGTAAATATTTTGTATGGCAAATTTTTGTTCTGCAAGTGACCGCTAGAGGCGCTGCAAAATTTGCCATACAAAATATTTACGGCGGCGTCGATATCGAGTAGCGACGAATACTATTACTTAAAACTCATGGTAGAGGTACTGGTAACAAATTACAGCCGTTACCGTTAAAGTATGAAGGAGTAACAAACAAACATCGACTTTATTGCCCGGACATTAAGTTGGTAATCGAAAAACATTTTTTTGCGATTACCGACTTATTACCCGGTAGCGTCGACATGCATCCAAAATTTCGAATTTATAACAGTATGAAGAATAATAGAAATACTTTTATTCGGGACAGACACAGCACAAAGGTTACCAACACAATGTAAAAAAGAACAAAAGTACAGACGAGAGACAGTATAATAATATAACTAATGTGTGTAATGTTTATACTTTATCATATTTTTTACTTTTACGAAAACGAAGCTACAAGGAAAAGCTACATAGTTGAATAATAAACTTTATCAGAGTTCGAACAAGCTAGTGGTCAAGGACGCTTGAGGTGCCGTCTGGTTAGCAAGTTGATATTTTTGGAACTTTGTACTTTATGACACTAATCATTAAGGCACTTTTTCCATAACGTCAGAATGACCTAAAATGCTCATATAGTAGCATAAAGGGTTTGACAGTACAACACGTTTTACGTTGGACACCCATTGTTATTTTGTGCTCCCCTGGGCGGCCATCGACCAGCAACACACGTGTATTTAGTTCAACATTTTACCAACAGAGGGCATTGTACGCTGACGTCACGTTTCTACATCGCGGTGTTAAGATTCTCCGCCGTTTGGTTGGGTCTCGCGGACTGCCCAAACATTGTTATCTCTGGTTTCCCTTCAAAACGCATAAATCTTTCGCCTTTTACTAAAGATTTCCGTGGAGGGGAACACTCAAATGAGTCTTAAGCATTTTTGAAATACTTCGCTCCGGCGAAGTTTATAACAGTTTTAAATGTTGGAGAAACATATTCACACTCTTGTTTCTTTTAAACATAGGCGAATGATTGGGGTAGCAATAAAAATGACGCGGATCGAACCAATTGATTCCGTAACATTTTTGATTCCTCCGTTCCTCGTAGGTATTGCTTATCACAACAAGGAAAACCTTGAAGGAACGACACATACTAGGATTTAGATCATATTACTTGGTCTTTTTTTCTTATTACATTTATAATCAAAACATATTTATTACGATCGATGAGTGACCCAATAGGATATTGAGAAATTCCTATTAATGACGTGTGATAAAAATACAAGGCAAAAAATAACAAAAGTACAGAAGGCGCCGAGCGTGCCCGCACCAAAAGGGTACGGGCAGTCTCTTGCGGGCGAAGCTGGTAAAAAATAAAACTCAGCCGTAAATTATAACGTGTATTATATACTAGAGACGGGTCAGCTAGATGACTAGCCATGTTGTTGTCGACTTCGATGACTACAAAATATTGCTGCATCTATAAAAAAAGAAGTTTCGTTGCCTAAACAAAAAATATTATATAGTTTGATATTATTGTAATAATGTACAGTACGAACTGCCTATTTATTCTTCAAATTTCTGATTTTATTTTTAATTGTCAAGTCGACTATTTCGAGGTGATTTTAATTCGTCACAACCAACTCAAGTATCGACCTTTGGACGGTGTATTTTAAGTTGATTTTTCTGGTTAAAGATGTTTATTGCACATAAAGAAATTTACATTTCACTTAAATGCGAATAAAGTTTATAAGTAAAGTAAAGTAAGCTCATCATCATACATCGACAATCGGACTTGCAACTTATCGTAAGTCTGTGTTACTAAATAGTTTCCACAAATAGTAAAAATTCTAACTAATGATAGGTACACAGTATTCAAATTTATTTAGTTTGTAGGTATTTCCAAATACAATGTTGTTACAAACAAAGTCAAACTTACCTCGCTTGTAGAAAAAGAAAGCGGTCCCGTTGTCACAATGCAAGTAAATCATTCAGTAGTACTACTTACGCAAAGTTTAAGTAATTAAGTTTAAGTTTTTATTTTTTGTTTTAACTTTTGTATTATAGATAACTACTATTTGTATTGTATATAACTACTATTTAAATATTATATGCTTATGTAATGATTACATTTTCAAGAATGTGTTTTTTTAGTTGGGTCTTAAAAATGTTAAACGAGGTCGCATTCCTTATTTCCTTTGGTAAGTTATTATAAAATTGCACTCCTTCATAAACAACTGTTCTTTTACCATGAGTAGTTCGCACTCGAGGAAGTACAATTTTTAAGTAAACATTGGCCCTAAAAAAGGATAATTATGTTGCAATGAACTTTCAACACCAAAAACAGCCCGGACAAAGCGTTTCGAATCGTCGTTTATACCGGGTACATCGAAGGACTGAAACAATTACTATGGGCGATCCTTATTAGATTTAAATTATATTTAAATTTGGAACGACAAAAACCAAAGACATTGAATTAAAATGTACGTGCATAAAATAAGTTTATTCGAAAATCAAACTATACATTAACAAAAAATAAATAATGAAATTTTGTTACTGACGAGTCTCTAAAAAAAGTAATGAAAAAGCGGGAGCGATACAGAAAATTAAAACTATACAATCTTGTAGTACTGAGTTTATTGAATGTCGTGTTTTAGAAGATTAGCTTGTAAATATTACTTATAGGTATTTCTCTAAAATATAGTTTGTTTTCGCGAATTATCGTTTAATTATCTCACAGATTGGTAAAAAGTAGAGTATGGAACACGGGGATAAAGCTGTCTTGTTTTGGGCGGCTTGAACCCCTCCCTTCACTCAGGTTTCTATATTAACTCCCTCGCATTGATCGGGAGTTAGTAATTTAAATCCCTCACTAACGTTCGGGATTAAACGTTAGCAACCTTCGTTTCGTTCGGAATTCAACATACCCCCTCGACTTGAAGACTGCTTTAACCGCTTATAGTCACATAATCTACTACTTATCAAACGTTTTAATAGTTATGATTTGATTATATAGAATATATTTATTTATCCATCGGAATTTACTGCCGGAAATCTTATGCGTTAATATGTGGATAATGCTTCAATATTTTAAACACTCATTTGTAACATTTTTTTTTTGTCTTAGTAGTAATATTGTAGCTGTTTGTTGTCCCATAAATAAATTAAAAAAAAAATAAAGTAAAAAAAAAAAAACAAACCTTCAGGGTACATATTCAAAATGGCCTTCACCAGCTTACTGTCCTCACCCATCTCATGGTCGTAGCCGGCCCGCGGCGCCCTCGGCAGCACCTTGCCGACGACGGGCGGCGCGATGAAGCGCGACGGACACGGCTTGGCATCCGGTGGAGGCGCGCGTTTCTTCTTCTTGCGACTGCTTTCGCCGCTCGCCATTGTGTCCTGGGGAAATTAATGTAGTACAGTAGGCGGCTAATAACTTAACTAGAGATTTTCGTGGTGGGTGTAGTTCGAGCATGTTTTTTTTTTATGGTAGGTAAAATCATCCAATGACAAATCCCGCCCTTGGGCGGAGCGGGAATTAGTGTGAGACTCTTACTGACTAAAAACCTACCCCGTTCCTTCGTAGCCTATCGTGCCGGGGCCGGGTATTCCTTTCGGAAGTTAACCCATTAGTTCGAGCATGTCAAAAATGTGTGGAATTATGGGTGGCGGGAGCTTCCCCCACCACAAAATCTGGGGCAAGTTATTTGCCACCTTCTGTAAGTAATGTAAAATATGCAAAGTAGATGTAAGAAAAGGAAATAAATATGTCAGTGATAGAGAGACAGTTGACAGAATGGAATAGGAAAGAAAACGAGACTAAACTAATCACCCGTTCACGACCGTGCCGTTGCGGCGTGATCGGCAGCTAAGCGTGGCAGCGGCGAGCGGTATGATCAAAAGTATGAAAATGTTTGAAACACGCCACGAGACGTCGCTCATAGCTGCCGCGCCGCTAGCTGGTTTTTTTTTTTAGTTGGAAAATCATTTAATGACATCTCCCACCCTTGGGCGGAGCGTGAGGGTCTGTCAGACTTTTACTGACTAAAAACTCAATCGACGACTTGGGCTCGGTCCGGATGGTTACCGAACGGTGGGACGGCAAGCTACCCATTGCTCGCCGACCGCAAGCCCGCGCCTACGGTGTCCGGAAATCGAAATCGGAATCCCGGCGGCGGCAGGGCAAATATGTCCAGCTCTGGCTGGACAATCTGCCACATGTCACGCGGCCTAGACCCACTTAAGCTGAGCCAAAATCATTATCAGCCTAAATTATCTAATCCTAAGACACGGCCCGTGTATCTTATCTGTGAGAGGGAATGGTCCATCATAATCCAACACGACGGGTTCCCAGTACGCGACAGTGAATAGTACATGTCTTCGAACGTTTTCTCACTACGTATTCCTTCATCGAATTATCTTGTCGAGACAAATAGTACCTGGATTGCAATTACGTTGTTTATTGTAAAGCTGTTTGTTACTCAAGTAGTTGAACATGCAATTGGAAACAAGTGTTTAAAACAAAGTTATAAGCTAGGCATCATTCAGTCAAGAGTAAATAGGTTACTGCTAGGCAAGCGTGCTCCATCGTCGACCATATCATCGCTTACCATCACCATCAGGTAAGATACTGGTCGAACGCAAGCCTAAGCATAAAAAAATATAGATAATCTTTTCGTTACCAAATGGAAGGGACTATTGCTATTCTTATGAATGTTGTGGTTATAACTTTACGCCTATTATCTAAATAAATAATTTTCGCGCATAATTGTTAACTGTAAGGTTACAGTTAGGTAAAACAAAAACTTACCTCTAAACTAAACTCACATATAACACTATAATACAAGTACTAAATAAATATTAGAGTTCACTATGAAAATAAATTATTACTGATTAAAATAATAAGTTTGTATCCTTTACAAATAGACGTTTTTATTTGGTTTCTATGGACGCGTTGCCATAGCAACGTTATTTGGTTTATAACTTTTGACACGTTTACTAACCAGTATTTAATAGGTGTATTTCATACTTTTTTTAATCAAGTAATTAGTCCGGATTTCACCGAGCTAATATTTTATGGCGATATGTCCCCGCTTTAAAGAGTAATATATAATATATAAGCTGGAAAGACTTCACGGCGTCCTTATCTTCCGCATGGACGCCCGGAGGACACGGTAGAGCTCACAGTAGAGGTGTGCCCCGCATGGGCAGAGCATCACCGTGTCCTTGTGGGGACGATCGGCGGCAGCGATCTGTCGCACCAGAAGTAACAGGCGCTCGTTTCCTTGTACGAGGCAGTAATGCTAGCAACGGAGGAGGCCGCATGCGAGAGACAACGGCCCTCACGCCCCAGCTCGCGTGCTTCGGGCAGCCGCGCTCCGCGCCCATTTCGCTACGTAATAATACATTAAAGTTCTCCATCGACACGACTGCATGCACACTGTTAAAGTCGAACTAGCTACACTGTGTAGGTAATAATCCAGCTTCAACGACACGCGCATAGTCACGCGACGGATGTACGCGCGTGCGCTCACCCCTTTCGGGAATTAATGGTAGTGATAAGATTCAGTAAAGTGCTCAATCGTTGCTGCCTTAGGTTTAGCACGCACTGCGATTATACGCAAGCGGTTTAGGAATAGCTGAAAACGCATAACCGCGTGTCAACATGCACTGCGCCTTAAAGTCATTGAAAAAAGTCGCTAATGCGCGCGCTTGTATAGAAAGCCATGTGTTACATATTTTTGCGGTTTCAGACCTGCGGTAAAACGTGGGATAGAAGGAAAAGAAATCTAGACCATTTCTTTTCAAACAATGACACAACCATAAATAAAACAGAGTGTTTGAGAATACATTTTATTTCATTATAAATAAGTTGAATCGGTCTGTCCGATTTGTTATCATATTATTAAAAAATTCTTATACAAATCATAAATGCATAATAAAAAATATCTTACAAATATAGTACAAATTGACATGGATTACAATCTATAGACTATGTTAAAATTGCGCAATTTCATTTTAATTTCTTATAATTTTAATACTGTCACAAACTTTGATCAATCTCATAGATTTATATTTATGTAACCAATTTAAATTTGACTTTTACTTCCATTTATTTTATTATTGTTGTTTATTCTACTTCTTGTAATAACTAGATAATATGTAATGCCTTTTTAACATTATTTGGCCTTTATACTCATACTACCATAGATACACTGTCTGTTAGCACTATTAATAATAATTATATTTATTTAGAGCCCTGACCACCGGTAGCTTGGACCCTGTTCCCGATGCCGGTGGGCTACTATTTTTTATATTTTTAAATGTTTTTTTTTTTTTGTATTACCTTCTATAAAAAAATATTTAAAAATGTAATTTATATGTATATACAAGGAATAAAAGGAAATTATATTTTATTATATTTTTATTTTTGTTTTCAAAAAATATTTTAAAATGTAAATGTAACATATGATCAAGAAAAATAAAGAGATAATAATTATGATAATAATATTTATTCTCTGTAATACTTTATAAATGCATAAGAGTAAGACATAAAGAGTTGGGTTATAAAATAGACTTATTAACGCAATAATATATGTAATAATAATATAGTGTTGAAAGTTCATAGAAAGTAAAATTAAGACTCCTCGGGAAAAATAAAATGCGAAAATCTTTTTTTTTTTTTTAAGTTTGATGCAATCCTAATTCTCCTTTTACTGCATACAATACATAAATAGAGAGATAGGTATAGTACGCAGAAAATTTGCAATAGTTACGCGCACTTCGCCTGAGACCCGAAAATCGGTTATAATGCTCGTCACACAAGTTGAACCATCATGACGCGCGACCTGGGGGCTTACTCTCGAGTTTAATTCCGATCGGTAGACTTGAAATTGTGTCGTTAAGTACTCTTGAATTCGATTCTAACGTCAAATTGGTTTAACATTGCGTGACCACACGCCAAGGCCAATCCCCATTTTACTTAGTTTACCAAAAAGGTCACGCAATTTGGCCCTAGCATCGAATTCAAGAGTACCTAATGCCACAACTCCAATGTCTACCGATCGGAATTAAACTCGAGAGTAAGCCCCCTTGTTTGCGCAGTAACCGATTTTCGGAACTCAATCGAAGTGGGAAGCTGCGCGTAGCCGTAGCTAATAATATTTGAAAATAGTGTCACAAAATATTTATATTCATTATTTTTCCCGTGGAATCTTTAAATTATAATTATATCACTTGGAATAAAGAGACAGTTTGCTTGTGAGATCATTAAATCCAGTCAACGAATTCATTTAAACAATGCTAGGCTTATCTAAGCCAGGAAGACACTAGGATAAGGAAGAATAAAGTTCACTTAATTAACATATTTACTAAATTACCAATTAATAATAATACATTGTAATCTCTGGCATGGGTACAATTAGGAACTTATAAAAGAAAATCCAATTGTAGAATTCAATTAAATAAAATTACTGAGACTCTTGTATGTATAGTTGATTAAAAAACATAAAAACCGGCCAATTGTGAGTCAGACTCACGCACGAAGGAAAATCTGAAAATAGTCACGTTTTTTGTATGTGAGCCCCCTTATTTTATTTACTTTTATTTTGTTTTTAGTATTTGTTGTTATAGTGGCAACAGAAATACATAATTTGTGAAAATTTCAACTGTCTAGCTATCGCGGTTCTTGAGATACAACCTAGTGACAGACAGACGGACATACAACTAAATCTTAGTAATAGGGACCCGTTTTTACACAGAACCCTAAAAATTAATTACCAAATATATGTGTTCACAAGCGGCATCACTTTAGAACGGCTGCATCTTTTGTGGTCAGGGCAGTGTTTGTTGGAAAGAAAATTGCAAGATGCCAAAAAAACTAAATTGCACCCGGGCGTATCCGAGGCGGGCAGCTAGTCGAATATTATAATTTATTAATAACAGTTATCATCTATCGAATGCAAGACGTGAAACACTTGGGATAGATCTTCATCCAACAGTGGTCGTCTTTTGGCTGAAAAGATGAATACGTCAAAACTGGTAATATGTAAATATTGCAAAATCGATCTTCTAAGAATAGGTAAATATGAAAGAAAGAGAGAAAAACTTTTTATTTGCCGGATAAAGGCGCAAGTTACAGGTTAACAAGGAATAATTAATTTTGTGTTGTGTTTCAACGACACGCGCATAGTCACGCGACGGGAGGACAGGGGCCGCGCGTGCGCACCAGGACACCCGTGCAGTCAAATTCGGCATTGCATTAAAAATTGGTAGTTAAATTATCTTTTAGTATGTAAAATTTTCATAAAAATACATCCAATAGTTTTTACCTGATCTTCGCTTTTTTGTCTGTTTTAGACATAACTTTGAAAATAAATCACACCAAGCTCTATGAAAAAAAAATGTAATACCAGAGTATTTGGCAAAGTCTATATAGTTCCTTCTGTTTAGGTACTTAACTAAACCTGAACAATCTTGTTTACACACAAAGATTATTTAAATTTAGTTAATTACTTAACATCGATTTAGGTTAAAAGCTAATGATAAACATTTTTATATAAAAGACATGTGAAGATGGTTTACATTTAGTTAAGTACCTAAACAAGTGGAGTATAGTTTTACATATTTTTTCAAAACATACGGACTAGCCGTTTAGACGTAATGTTGGACTAAAAATCATGAAAAATCATATATCTGCCCACATAATTTGAATTTGAAAAAAATCATCTGCATCCGATTACACTGGAAATCGACCCTAACAGGGGAAAAGCAAGGAGAATGATGAACTGTGTACCTTAAATACGATCTTTAGCACGCAGTAATAAATTTCAGGCAAAATTTGGCACATCTCTAAAACCAAAGTTCTCTATTTTTATCACAAAATACAAATGCTATGTAGCACCAGTTCAATAATTCCATAAAAACTTACTACTAATTCATTTATATGAATATTAATGGTTAATTTTATGTTATACAATACAACAGTTTCTTACTAAGCGATAATTTTATATCACAACCCTAGATAAGTAAGTTGTATAGGCCTCCTGTCAGGTTACGTTTATTTGATCACCTGTATTTGTTATGATAACATTGATGAGCCCTAGGCCTTACAAAATATATAATTACCATACCGTACCGTTCAAGTATTACGTTAGCAGACTTTATTGCAGATATTATCCCCTCCCCCTTGTCAGCTCTCTACCCCCCTCCACTCATGCTTACATAAACATAGGTACATGCATTTTTCAATGTGTTCTGGTTTCGTTATTAATTTATGAGCAGGGGTTAGACCACGCATACTTGGGGCGTATTTAGAAGCAGATACAATGGTGTTAAGAAGACTTCTATATGATACGTAATTTCCTCCACTCGAGAAGAAAGATGTGATAGTTATATTCGAAAATTGAAAAACTTCTTTCCGATGTCGTGGCGACTGAGTCAATTCGACTGGAAGAAGTATCCTTCGAAAGGACTAAGAAATAGGCCCTAGATTAATTTTACTTGATTTTTGTAGACAATTTTTAAATACCATCATTTCATAGCACCTCAGGGCCACTGCCTCTCTTCCTCACTCTTATTCAAATAGTTACTAGAACCTTGCCAGCTAAACGAGCTATCCGTATCCCCATCTTCCGGCTTCCTTTCATAATTCGAAGCTCTGTTATCCTTCACAAAGGATCGTGGTCTCCCTTCGATGAGGGAGTGACTGAGACGAGAAGCATCGAAGTGGAAGCCAGAATTGGAAGGTTTCCTGACCTCGCGGAGGTACTTCCAGGTGTGGGAGTCGGGACCTTCGTCTGTGGGCTTTGGACTGTACCGCCATTCTGAAATAGGATAAATAAGGTTTTATTATGTGCTGGACTTTTATGTTCTAAAAGCAGTCTATTTCACTATGACTACATCTAAATTCGAACTACCTACTTCTACTAATCTATTTAAACTACTGAGCCAAAAAAATGTGAGATGATAAGATGACATACCAAGAAATTTTGTTTCAAACAGTATATTTCAGTGCTTGATGATCTCAAGATATTTAATAGATGACTGATGAATAAAGTGACATGATTATACACTTCAATTTACTGAGCACTTGTGAGTTTTTCCACAATATTATTTTTGCAAATTAAATGCGGGGGAAATACGGTAAGCATTGCATGGTTTTCAACGTATATTTTGACACATAGTCTCTTACTGCAGCAAAAGTGGAAAAAAAAAACTCGATATTATGTATAATTTTTTGGGTCAAACCATAAAGATATCAGATGAATTACTTTAAATCGCAAAAGGAGATGCAGACGCACTCGCGCGTAAAGAACTTCGTGAGAATAATTTTTTTTTGGCAAAAAAAAAATATAGACTTGGGAGTTTGCGAAACATAGTGATGGATTTATTAATTTTCCAAAATAATTTAATTAATTTAATAAGTAAGCTTTTCATTTCCTACTATACGGTGCAGTATAAATAAAACTGTTTCTTTTTTTATTTTTATTTAACAAATATACTAATTTAATGAAACGGCGTAGTTGAAGGAACGAATTAGTCTTGTTTAGATATGTGCTGGTGGATTTCTACAGAAACACTACTTTAAAACGAAGCCGCAAAATAAAAAATAACAGTAATCAACGGGGGAACCACAGATTTGTCAAGTGAGAACGCAAACAGACGGAGGCAGATATCGGTGGACGTACCTCCATTAGACACGTTCGCGATGGCGGTGAGCAGGAAGTCCTTATCCTTAGCCTGCAGCACCAGCATGTGGCGGAGGATGTCCACCATGGAGCGCTGCGCCAGGGCCTTCGCGCGCATGTAGTACACAGCCACACTGCAACCAGATATTTTAATTATCAGCAATATAAAACGCTTATAATGTCGAATGGATCTCTAACAGCCCATTCACGACTTTGGTCTTAGCGGCGAGCGGCGTGGCAAGCGGGACGGTATCGACAGGCGATTGGCGCGCGCGTGCTGCTATGGCCGCTATAAGCGGCGTCGACCAACCACCATACTGATACGAACCCGCCCGCCGCGCCCGTGCCGCTAAGACCGAAGTCGTGAATGTGCGAATGTGAATGTAACGACTTGCACGACTAAACATTGTAAGCGTTCATTTACACGATGCCGCCACCGTTCCACCAGCGCTCCTCTATGCTGAGTCAGCAATTTTCCGCTGACATCTAAACATGAATTAATTTACGCATGTTCAAAATTAATTTTTTTAGTAACAACCTCGCTTGCCGAGTGGTAGTATTTTTTTTAATTATTATTAAAAAAAACAAACTTTATTACTACTACTACTAGTCACCTCAAAAAGAGGTGAGGTAGAGTAGGTCGGAAATGACTTCTTATAGCGGAAAAAGCAATGAACTTGACCAAATTGGCATCACCTTATTCATAGACTGCCTTCAAGCACAAGTTTTTGAGGTTAACGGGTGTCTCCCTCAAACTTCCGTTGAAAAGTGAGGATCCTCAGACCAGAGTGATGTGTCTGGTCCGGGCTACTGTCCGATAGTTGATTTCAAGCTGTTGTATACACCGTTAAATTTTGATCGTTTTAGTCCCGTGGAGGGTCGATTCGGTACATTAAACACTATCGATTTGTAAAGATAAAAATGATAAATAAAGTACTTTTTTTTTCAAACTCGAAATAATTCACGCACGTACGAAATGAATTGCTTTAAGTAAACGTCAGCTGAGCGAGGCCAATGAACTGTAGGTAGTTAGTACGCAACGACTGACAGCTACCTACAAGGTCATTGACTCGTTTACTTAAAGAAATTAATTTTTTACATGTAATCGCGCCGAGAACTCTAATACCGCGATGTAGGATTTGGCTTCTCAGGGACACTTAATCTATTACCCTATATTATGCTCGTGCGTTGGACACATAACTCTCAGCAACAGTGCTGTCATCTCCATACCCGAAGGTACTGGGCTTATGATCATTTATGCGTAGCAAGAACAATGTTGCCAAAACGATTGACCTCTATGGGACTGGACAATTGATCGGACGAGCAACTGACTACTGTGTAACTCTGTTGACGAAGCTGCAAAGACACGACGGCACGAAGTTGATGCCTCGTCGACAGAGCAGGCGTACACCTAACATATAATGACGAACGACAAGGTGGACCGATGACCTGGTGAAGGACCGGTCGTTATGGCGACACTTGGGGAGCCTTACATCCAACACTGGACGTCTTTCGGCTGAAATGGTGATGATGACAGAATACGCGTGTATGAAGCTATGCGTCCATGGACAGTAAACCTCACAGTCTTGCAGCATTAAAATCTAGTGTTCTTACCTCAGGAACAGCATAAGGAATCCAATGACTCCCGGTCTCACGATGAAGGTCAGTATACTCCTGGCAGTATGATGTTCCTTCAGCTTCAACACGCCTTCACTCATCACGCTGTATACATACTCGTAGCCGCGGAATGGCCCGCACTCGTGGGACGATGTCCTGAAAGAAATTACACGGTTTTTGATATGGTTTCTTCGAGTGAAGTTCACCTGATGGTTTAATTATTTGAAATCGATTCCTAGTGAGTATTGTGATACAAAAAAAATCTATATTTTGGTTGGCACTGGCCCATAGAAATCTTAACCTAGTGCATTTTTTTACCCTTTATTTGCCATGACATGGCCGCACCTATCAGCCGACTGACTTTGTAAAAAATTACAGCAATTGCGCGCAGAATGCTGTTATTGCAACTCCAGTAGGGTAGCTGCTTTTTTGCGCATGATGGCGTGGAAACCATCGGTGCGCGCTTTAGCTAACATCCCATAGGCGCTACACCACCACGACAGACCCAACAACATAAGAGCGAAAATCATCCAATGACCATCACAAAAAAAAAACCAACAACATCTTGAACGCAATTTTAACCGAGATAATTATTTGTATAGTCTCGTTACTCAGCAGATGTCTTACAGTGTTTAACTTAAAAAAGAAGGTATTATCATGCGACGCGGAACGCATTCAATCAAGAATAATGCTGTTGAGTGAGAGATAAGAACATTGTTGCTTGTAACACCCGCAGGCATTGATCAATTTCGACATACATAATTATTTATACGTATACATAATATGTATGTGTATGTAATGTGTATTACATATTTAAAAGTCGATGCCAGCAGGTAACACGACGCGTCGTGCAATTCTAATCGTCGATTCGAATTAACACTGCATTGTCATTATTTACGAGGAATCAAAAATGTTACGGAATCAATCGTTCGATCCGTTTCATTTTTACTCCTACCCCAAACATTCCCCTTAGTTGCTAGGGGAAATATGTGATGAATTAACCCTCCATTATCAAATATTATAAACTTCGCCGAAGCGAAGTCTTCAAAAATGCATAAGACTCATTTGAGTGTTCCCCTCCACGGAAATCTTTAGTAAAAGGCGAAAGATTTATGCGTTTTGAAGGGAAACCAGAGATAACAATGTTGGGGCAGACGGCGAGACCCAACCAAACAGCGGATAATCTTAACACCGCGATTTAGAAACGTGACGTAAATGAACAACGCCATCTATCGAGCCAGGACGAACTAAACAAGCTTAAAAAAAACTTATCAGGGGGAGTTCGAACGTTCAAAAGGGTGCCGTATAACTATAATCAGGGTTACGTTACAATAGGAAATGACGAGGGGGTCGGCTTTTGTTATTACAAAAACGTTCGGTTTATTTTTTTAATCTAGACTGTATAAACAGCCAGATTTCTGAATTGGCTACTTAAATTGCTTTATAGGCGGAAGCATTTCCCCCAACTTGAAGTAATTCAGTGTTTAAGTGTCTTGAAGGCTAGGCACATCTTCTTCTTCTTCTTCTTAGTCGGGAACTCTTGTCAGTGGTCGTGGCTGTTAATGATGGACAAGGTTGCGGCACGCCGTTGCCATTTGCGTCCAAGGCTGCGGCATGTCGAGCGATTTCTTTCCATTTCTGGCGGTTGTTGTACTGCGGTCGATTTCGTAACTCTGGTAATTAGGTCGATCCAACGACTCGGGGATCGACCGCGGGCTCTCTTGCCTTCAACGCAGCCGTGAACCACAAGTCTTTCCATCGAATCCTCATTTCTGGAAATGTGCCTAAAGAACTTCAGCATTCGCAGCTGCACAATCGACGAAAGTGTGTCTCGTATGTGAAGCTCTTTGAGGATGGAGTTATTGGTGCGGAATAGGCACATCATTGTATTCTAAATATTTTATAAGTCTCAATAAGCCTACCCCTTTTTTCTACGTTGTTTCAGTGTGATAAGGTCAAGTTCTGTAAAGCACTCTTCATAGGATAGATTGCGAATGGAACGGACCATTTTTAGAGACTATTAGTGTCATATCTGAAAAACACACACCCAAACACTACCCGCTTCAAACAGCTTAAAAAGTATTGTTTTTTCCTTTATAGTGTTTTTAGTCTATATTATATACTATATGCGCTCTAGTGCCAATTTTTACTTGTCATTCTCATGCAAAATCCATTTACACACTTGGGTCGTTAAGCTTCCCAGCTGCGGCGCTCAGAGGATATTGCCACTATCTCTTTATACGACCGCCCAAGATAGTTTACGAGGGCACTTCCCGGTCCTTCTATTGTAAACCCTGAGCATGATTGAAAAGCTTTTTGTTTCTCCCAACGCAAAGGTTGAAAATGAGACAACGCGAAAAAAGAGAGATAGCGCCTGTATACTTGGTTAGCATTCGGTAACTTCGAATATTACACAAAACTTTTCTAGAATATTATGTTAAAGGTTTTTTTAGAAACCTTATAAGTTTGTGGAAACAATTTCGATTCTTCAAAATCTTGATTTAGTGTGCAATGTTCCCATAAATATTTTTTGTTACTACTTATGAGTACATCATGAAGGGCCAAAGTTCACATAAATTTTGTACAAAAGAACAGAGTTTTAGAGGTTTTCACTGGATTCGTTTTACACAAATTTAAGTTTTATTTTCAATAGAAACCTAAGTAATAACCACAAAATATCTCTGTTTCAAAAATATCTAGAGAAAGATATGTAATAACGTCATAATCACATAAGAGCGGTTGCATGGAAAGTATCACGGATTGGGTGCTCTTAATTAATACTTCGATCCTTGCATCGAAAGTGTACCTACTGAATTAATCTGTCCAATTAGACAAAAGAATAAAAGTAGACCCATTGCCATTCAACGTGACCATGCTGCCAGTCTTCGGGACAGTACTTCGGCGCCCATTTCGTTTTTATCTTTGTTGTTACCCCCTGGCCGCCGGGGGGTATTATAATTGCGTAATTACGAGTTTTAGAAAGTCAATCTTTTTCTGTTTTTAACCGACTTCGAAAAGGAGGAGGTTCTATGTTCGGTTACATGTATTTTTTTTTATGTATGTTCACCGATATATCGGGCGATTGTGGACCGAATTCGTTTTTTTTTTTTTTTTGATTGAAAGATTATACTTCCGAATTGGTCCCATAAAAATATCGTTTTGATCTGATGATGAACTTCGAAGATATAGAACGAACCTCTACAAAAAATCATAGCAGAACTGTCATAACAAGTAAAATTGCTTTGTTTATAAATAGTCGGTGACTGATAGAAGGAAGAAGGGGGGGGAGACATAGAACTGATCTGATGATGAAGCCGGAAGGTAGGTAAGAAACGGAATTCTGTAATAAATCAGAGTATTCTAGCCGTGTTTGGTATTAATAGAATTGTCATGATGATTTGATGATGGAACCGAATGGCGAAAGGTATCTATTTAAGTTTGGCTGACGGGTACCCACTACAAGTACTACAACTAAAAAGTGTGAAATAAAAACTTATTACAAAAAAATACCCGACTTCACGGTAAAAAAAAAAACATAGAAAAGTGCAAAATAACTTTAATTTCGAAAGTCGGTGTTAAATAACGAAGAGACCTAACTATTATAGAAACACCGACTTCCGAAATTAAAGTAATTTTGCACTTTTTGTGTTTTTTGTCGCAGGAAAACGAAGATATGGAAACCCGAATTTCGAATGAAAAACCCTTAATTGTCGTACTGTGCATACGTGTGTAAGAAAATCATTCGGCCAAAATTTCGATTCGAAATTCGGGATTTTTTTATTGAATAGAAATTTTGGCTAATGATTTTCTTACACACGTGTGTACAGTACGACAAAGTGTTTTTCAAGGTCATCCAATTTGTAGAAACGTATGCACAATCGGCATTCAAGGCCATGTACATAGTTATGTTTAGTATAAATTCTTAGGTACATATATTGGCAAAAGTGCAATTAATAAATAAACTGCAGTTGCAGATTTAAGTAGACCCCAACATCTAAAGAATGATTTACAAAAATCATAAAGTTTGTTAGTTTCGAAAGTTCACCCACATTTAGACACACAAAAGCTTCAGTTGGTGTTGATATTAATAATTACCTGAAGAACAGCGATCCCATACCGAACAGCGTGGTGAAGAGTGACAGCGTGACGAACATGTACAGCACTGTCTGCGTCTGCGCAGCGCGCCATACCTGCAAATATGGTAAATATTATATTTTACATACGACCATTGGTCACAGAACGATCATTGGTCAATTGGGGCGAAAGGTTATGGAGTGGCGATCCCGTACTGGACGATGTAGCATTGGCAGACCTTCCACATCGTGGACCGATGACCTGGTGAGGGTCACGGGAATCCGATAGATGGACTGGTTGTTATGGCGATATTTGGGGGACAAGCCTATGTCTAACACATGTCTACATGTCTTTCGGTTGAAGTGATGATAACGAATCTCATCACAGTTCAACTCGGTAACAGCCATCACCAGACACGGACAGAACAGCATAGAACTGCTTGCAGATGAGGATCTTACCTTCCTAGCCGGCTGGCAGGCTCTGAGGGCGCACTCCTTGATGTTTTAGTGCAACAGCAGTTTCAAGGTAACAGCCATCACCAGACATGGACCGAACAGCATAGAACTGCTGGCAGATGAGGATCTTACCTTCCTAGCCGGCTGAGGGCGCACACCTTCTTGATGTAGAAGAGCAGCTTCATGGTCACAGTCATCACCGGCAGAGGACTGAACAGCATAGAACTGCTTGCAGATAAGGATCTTACCATTCTAGCCGGCTGGCAGACTCTGAGGGCAAACTCCTTCTTGATGTAAAAAAGCAGTAGCAGCTTCAAGGTCACAGCCACCACCAGACACGGACAGAACAGCATAGAACTACTTGAAGATGAGGTTCTTACCTTCCTTGCAGGCTGGCAAGCTCTCAGAGCACACTCCTTCTTGATGTAGAAGAGCAGTAGCAGCTTCAAGGTTACAGCTATCACCAACAGGGGACAGAACAGCATGCCGAACCAGAGAACTGCTTGATTGTAGATGAGAGTCAGAGAGTTATATGCTATGTTGAACTCGGGTGCGCTTTCTGACTTGCTCCAGCTGAAATATTATAAGGTTTGGATTTCAATTATTAAATAATACATTTTTATTGCTTGTACGCAAAAGACTATGCTGAATGTAATTTGGATTTAAAAAAAAATGCTTTTTCTAAGGCAGTATTCGCAGTACATCGCAAGAAAGGCATGGGGGCGATTTCTAAAGCTAAATTCTAGAAGATTTTTCCAGAAGATTACTGAGTTTTGCAAAATAGTCAACTGCTGAGGCAGTGATGAATTTATGGATAAAATCGAAGATAGATTAGCTAGGACGTTACCAGAACATGTGTACAAAATAATATAAATTTTCAACTTAAATATTTCAACCAATAATCAACACAAAATTATGTACAAAATAATAATAAAAACTCACTTATAAATTAAGCCCCTAGTGAACTCAAACAGTGGCAACACAAGCAAAGATATGGCGGAGTCTAGCAACACCAGCCGGTACGCCTCCTGACCGAACGACGTTTCCCAACACTGGAATAATAATGTTACAACATGGAGAAAGCGAAATGAAATGCGGAAGCAGGATTTGTCAGCGGCGTATAATAGAAATAGAACTTCAAAATTGCCAATTTTTTTTAAACTATAGCTTCGCCTTGATCCCTAAGGATCATCATAAGGAGGATAAACCAGTTTTCATGTCGTATTACAGGACACGGTCTATCTGTTTGTACTAAGTTTCATCTAAGCCTGTTTTTTATTATGGTTGGAAAATCAGCCAGTTACATCTCCCGCCCTTGGGAGGAGCGGGGATAGTGTCAGACTTTTACTGACTAAATCCCGCTCTTATTCCTTCATTGCCTTCGTTCCAGGGCCCAGGATACATTTTCACATTACCCATGGCCCCAGTAGGCTTCGACCTTGTTGGGCCCACTACGGTTTGCTGACATCTTCTTGAGGCGCGTGTGGAACGATACGAGCCGTCGACGACATGGATAATATTAAGTATGGATTTCGTAGCAAAAAACTTTTTTTTTTTAATTCTTACGAATTTCTTTTTAGTTTAAAATAATTTGGCCCCAAAAAAATATGCTTTGACAAAAGTAAGTGGAAGTATATCGATTGGGATAAGGGGTTAACTTTGACTATTGTACTTTGACCAGTCTAATATTTATTAAACTACTATAAATTGCTTACTAAAGATTGTTTATAAATTAAATAAATAGGTATTATGCTTTAAATGTTGGTTATGTCACAGGAAAATTGCAAACGCTGAAAGATTGGAAAAATATCGAGAGAAAATATCTTTAAAAGCGAAATACCATTCACTGATTTAATCACGAAACCTCAGAAACTATAACACCTACAAACTTAAAATTTTGCAGGTAGGTTTCTTTAGATATCCGCTAAGAACGCATTTTACGAAACTACACCCCTATGGGGGTAAAAGGGGGTTGAAAGTTTGTATTAAAATATTTACATTCACGCGGCGAAGCCGCTGGCAGAAACTAATAGTTAACTATTTTTTCTAGAAAAGTCACGGTTATGTTAGGAACTAATAAGTTTGGATGGTTTTATAACGGCACGGTTGACGTAGTGGTTGAACGATTAGCTGCTACGCTGCGTGTCGCAGATTCGATTCCCTTACGGAACCCATATTTGTAAAGCCTACAGATACATTTTCCGGGTCTGGGTGTCTTGTGTATGTGAGTTTACATGTTTATGAATTCATCCGCAATACGAAGTAATTACTAGCGTGGGAAAAAAAAAAGATACATATGTAACCTTATTTTTAGTATATGCGAAACTCGACACACGTGTCTAGTATTTTTATGCAAAGAATCTATGTACAAAATTTCATAACTGTATCATAAGCTTATTATGTTAACTGGTGGTCTACACAAATAGTCACTGGACCATCCGGGCTAATGAGAAGTTGTTTTGCTCCCGTACCCAGCTGTATCCTAGCTCCTAATGCCCGCAATGACCTGCTGTGATCTGTGTTGTACTTAGTGTCGGTAGTGTCCAACTTCTAACCTCCTCTATATTATATTTTTGAGAAAAAATATAATATAGTGTAAAAATTATTTCAATCGATTCAGTTATTGATGGTGAACAAACTATATTCATTTTTCAGGTTTCGCAAATACCAAAAATAATGTTGTACATATAATGCATTATTAATTTTACACAATATTTTCAAAATATATGTATAATATTATAATAATTTTTGCTGTGCCCGACAGGGTCCATAATGGTCTATGACATTTTTTTTTTTAATACCATCTATGTATACTTATGGATTGCAATAAAATATTGAGTATTGAGTATTGAGTATATCAAGTTTGATTTATTGCAATCATACGGAATCTAAAATTTTCCGGTAACACTTATAATACTTACAATTTAAAAAAAAGGAAAATGGCTGAGCAAAAAGAGCTTAAAATTTCATATAGACATGTTCATACCATTATAAATAGTTGTAGGGCTCACCTCATCAGCATGCTTCTGTGACCAGTACACCAGCAGCAGCATGAGAGTGCCCACGTCCAGCAGCCACGTGCGCGCCAGCGTCACGTACAGCGCCGTGCGAGGGTTGTAGTACTCCAACCTGCAATGTACATCATGGAACGTGTTCTAAAGGCGTAGGCCTGGATGGCAAGGGATTTAAATTTTTACTAATCGACATTCAAACGTTTCGATATAGAAATACGACATAAATTGCTATGCTTTAAAATGATACCGTGGCATCGAAAACGATTTAATTGCATGGTATTGAAAGGCGCGCCACGGGTTAACGCGGCAGGAAGGATGCCTGGCGTACGTTAAGGACTCCGGCCCTCGTTGTGATGTACCGCGGGGTGAGGCGCGGGTAGAAAGAAGACTAAAACTGTATCGGGCAGCACGCGCTGCCGAGGAGGGCTTTGTCTTGCCGCGGCACTCCGTGGTATGGCGTGGCGCGGCGCTGGAATGCCGCGGTATCTAAGCGGTTAGTGTGCGCTGACTGACAGCAAAATCCCCTGCCATGACAACCCGGTCTGCATAGGCCTTTAAAGATTGCTACAAAACGGAAGTGCATTTGTGCATTAAGGTAGCTTGTGAAACTTATTTCTTGAAATAAGTATTTGCTATTTGCGAAAAACAGAAGGATTATTACTTATACAGTGATGTAATTGATTGATGTTTCAAAAAAAGGCCAAGTGCGAGTCGGACTCGCGCACGAAGGGTTCCGTACGTGGGTAAATGGCATAAAATTACTTTAGTTGTATGGGGGCTCCCTTACAACAAACGTAGAGGCAAGGAGCGTATGGGAGCTGCCACTTAAATATTTATTTTATTCTTGTTAATATTTGTTTTTGTGGCGGCAACAGAAATACATCATCTGTGAAAATTACTACCGATCGGCAACTCAACAAACCGCAATGGCTACCTCCCCTCCCCTTGATGGACACAAAGGTTTAGCCGCCGCGCGCTCAGCAACATAGTGTATGTTAGGCATGCACGTATAACACGCAGCCTGACTGTGTCTCACAGTGAGTGATCTCTCTGTGAGATGTCCCTTGTACCATGACCTCTACACAAAGTTTCCGTCCTCTATTCGTAGCACAAAATACTAGCAAGACAGCTCCAATCAATGTACAATATAAGACTCACGCGACCACAACATGGAACATGAGCGGGCACAAAGTGACGACCGCCGTCACCGCCACGGACACGCACAGCTCCCAGTGCGCCAGGCCGGTCTGCCAGCCCAGCAGCAGCCACAGGCCCCACTGTATACCCACTATCAGTGCCAGCACGAATATACTGATGATCACGTTAGTCAAATACTGGCCAAACTTTATGAAGCAAGATGTGACCGTTTTTTTGCGGTTCTGTTCGTTTAGGAGCTCCTGGAATGAAATAGACAAAAATTGAATGAACTGATGCCCCAAAAAAAAATTTAATGTACAAGAGATTTGTTGATGCCATACATCAATTTGGGTCTTTCACCACATCTAAAACCACTCAATTACTTTCTGAAAGCCAGCAAAAACCTAATATAACAAAACACTGTCGGCATTTGTAATAATTACCTTAAACTCATTATACAGACTGTTGGCATTAAGTTGGGCTGCTTCTTGCGTAACTACACCAAAATCCCACCCGCAGAACACTTTGTTTGCAAAGACATGGCTCAGACCACCAGAAGTCTCAATGAAGTTTAGGCGATACGAGTATGCTGTCCTGAAAATATCGAAGAGTAAATGTCAATACAATCACCTCTACTAGATGTAGTTAGAAATATTGGAAAGTAGATTTCTAGACTGCAAAATACTAGCCAAGAAAACCTGGCAGCGATACGAGTATGCTGTCCTGAAAATATCGAAGAGTAAATGTCAATACAATCACCTCTACTAGATGTAGTTAGAAATATTGGAAAGTAGATTTCTAGACTGCAAAATACTAGCCAAGAAAACCTGGCAGCGATACGAGTATGCTGTCCTGAAAATATCGAAGAGTAAATGTCAATACAATCACCTCTACTAGATGTAGTTAGAAATATTGGAAAGTAGATTTCTAGACTGCAAAATACTAGCCAAGAAAACCTGGCAATCATAAATCTTAAGCCGCAACCTGTTTCACATATTCCCATTTGCAGAAATGAAATACATAATTCTAGACATTTAAATAAACACCTGTAAAAAATAGTCTAAACCGAAACAAAACACAAAACTAGATTTATTGAGATGAAAATAACTATAAACAAAACATCTTAGCCAATTTTAAGTAAAAATACTCACCGATAACACAGCACTCCAAAGAACATAATATAGAGACAGACCATGGTGAAGAAGTAAGCGTACGCCATATTGTAGGTGAGCGTCGATGGCGTGGTTATGGTGCCTTCATGGTAGTGCCCATAAAATAGAAGAGAGTCTGTTAGACCACCCTGGAAACATATGTTGTGGGGGTGATTATTTTGCAATACAGTATAGACAGAGCCAGTCCGGACTAAGCGTTTCGTTTCGTCGTTTATACCGCGTACATCTAAGTACTGGAACAGTTTGCATGCTGTGGTCTTCCCATTGGATTATAATATGGGTATCTTCAAGGCTAGAGTGAATACGCGCTTAATAAACTAGTGCGCTTTACCATCAACGATTGCATCACTGCTTACCATCAGGTGGGATCGCAATCAAGCACTAGTTTATATGAATAAAAAAAAAGTGAAAATTCTTGGTTAAACTATCAACACATTGCAATCCACTCTTTAACTTTAGCATTTCTTCAGATAATCACACCGACAAAATTTGTTATTTAAAATATTTATCAAATTCTTACCCCTCCCGTTATAAAATCCAGCACCCCCAACTGGACCTTATCAGCCTTCTTCTCATCGTGCAACGCCTGCGGTATGACGATGAAGGTGGTGACCAGGATCGCCAAAAGCAGGTCGATCGCAAACAGCCAGCGAAGGAAATAGAAATAGGAGCCGACTGCTGAGCCGAAGTGACCTTCGATCTGGCGGATGGGCTCGTACCAGAACTCAAAGGAGAAGACGACGTCGCGGCAGCGGTCGCGGAGCTAGAGGACAAGGATATTCTACATTAATAATAACAAAGTTATGTTGCTTCGTCACTCTTGCTAGCAACCGTTTTTGGGGCCCATTTATTGAGTGTGCAAGTCACCCCCTGCCTTTTATCGATGGATATAATAACATTGTTTAGGCAGGGGCCAGTCTTAACATAATTCCAGGTTATTTATTTATTTACTTATTTTACACTTTATGCACAAAAGTACAGAGGCGGACTTAATGCCTTAGGCATTCTCAACCAGTCAACCTTAGGGTGATGGAGAGACAAATAATGGTAGGTGCAATAAAGAGAGAGAAAAGGTGAATACAAAAATAGATATAATAATAAACCATAAATATAATAAAATTATATAATATATATACACAAATTAATAAACAACATAATATATACATATATATATATATTAATAAAGTCAAACCAATGGTTTAAATCGGCAACTAGAAAATATTAACGTTGTGATAAAACCTCTGCCAACTTCCTACGAATAAGCTCGCGAACTTTGGCTTTAAATGTCAATCGGTTTGTTGCCATCCTAATCTCCTGAGGAACCTGTACACTTAAGCCTAGCCAAAGCCATATTATCTTTGTTTTCCATATGTTGCAATAGTTTTTCATCAACCATGCAATAGCATAGCGCGTACAAGGATGATCGCCGGTTGCTATCACGATCCATTAAAATTATCTAAAGGGCCACTGCGAGTTGGCTTCGGCGCCTCGTATACCTTTCAAAGGTCCAGAATCTCAGGGTCCTGAGATGTATAAATAAAGTTATGTTATACTAGCTGCCCCACGCGGTTTCACCCGCGTCTTTAGCTACTGCTCCGCTCCCGTGGATTGTTGCATAATCTTATGTTGCATATAGCCTTTGTCGATAAATGGGCTATCCAACACTAACATTTTTTCGAAACAGTATTTCCTAAGATAAACGCGTTCAAACAAACAAACTTTTGACCTTGAGCTTTACATTATTATAAGTACTATCTTCAGTGAACCCCCATGTGTCGGTCACTGAAACCAGTCATAACCAGTGAAAAGCATTTTATTTTAGTGATGAGACTCCCCACAAACCATGACTTATATAGAGAAAACGAAATTCAAAACATGCACCGAAGATGATATCGAATTATATGCAAAGCTCACCCTTTTCCACGCAAAACCAATGCGATACTTCATCCGCTTCCACAATGAGATGGGTCTTCTCTTAGACCTGAGGCTGACTGAAGCAGACAGTTTGGCACGAACGTTCCTCTTCATCGTCAGGCCTTGTGGCAGATCTCTTAGTGCTTCTCTGAAAGATAAAATTCAATTTTGTAATTCAAAAAAGTACTAATTAGATTTTAAGTGCATTTTACCACAAAAACTACCAAAGTGATTAGGTCATTCAAACGTATAGGTAATTCATGAAAGGCATTCTCGACCTTTACCAGGTTATTGCTCCATCTTGTGGGAGACTTTCCACTGTTGCGTCTTCCGGTACGCGGTCGCCACTCCAGAACCAGAACCATTTGGCCCCAACGACCATCTGTTCTACGATTAATGTGCAAAAAAAGTTTCGGACATGCCCAAATACTTTTGGTGGCAAATGGAGATCACGCAACATGTCCGGCATGACCCATTAGTCTAACGAAATTTAATCAAATACAAGAATCTTGTGTCTCAAGATCATATTTATAACATAAAAGTACCTCCTCAACTCCTCAGCTTCGGGATCGTCCTCCATGAGTCGTTTGTGCTGCTCCATCTCCCGTACAATGATGTCTGCCTGCTTGTCAGCCGAGTCCGGAGTGTCGGCCTCCGCGGCGTCCACTTCTTCCAACAGTGCATTGTGCTCGGAGTTGTTGCGACGGAGTCTTAAAGTGTCTGGAGAGAAGTACATAGCGTATAAAGCTTACTGACAACGGAAGATACAGAGGAATTGAAAAAAAAGTCCTGAATGGTTTCAAGAAAAATAATAATAATAAGTTACAACTTGTCAAAAATATTTAACGTCCAATATTTTCTGATTTTTGAGTGTACAAAAGTGTGCACCGGATCGTGATCGCGTTCACAAGCATGTAAACTCACATACACAAGACGCTTAGGCCCGAAACAAGTATATGTAAAAATATTTTTTTCCGAACAAGAATCGAACCCGAGACATACACCAACCGTACCGTTCATTATGTGCGACACAACTTGTTTTACTACGAGTATCTCTACATTTAAACCATTGTGTGATTGTGATATTTTGCAAAGGAACGCGATGCTGGGTACCTCTACGTTGAGTTTGCCATTGGGTTGGTAAAAATCGTGACATCAGTAAAGGTCGAAGTTATCTAACTCAGTCCTTAGGTGTGTGTATGTTAAATCACATCGTAGCAGTCATAACTATCTCTGTAAGCAATTCGATAAAACGCCGTAATTACAACTGCTTTTAGATATCACTAGCTTTGCCCCACAGCTTCGCTTCTGTGACTTATTCCACACATGTATCTTCCCTATTATAAAACCAAGTCTCTTATAGCGTCAGTCTGTTCGCGATAAACTCAATAACGACTAAATTATTTTTTATCCGGCTATCACCAATAGACAAAGTGATTCAAGAGAAAGGGTTAGATGCATAAAACGTGCATATTATAGGAGAGAAAAACCGAGAATTTCAGATTTCTAACACACGTACGAAGCTGGGGCGGGTCGCCAGTCCCAGATACGTAAATGTAAATATGCTAATGATAAAAAGATGGTACTCAGAGATATGGTACTATAGAGCAAAATTATGTTATAATTTTAGTTAACGGTTTAATTTTGCCAATGATTACATTACATAATCAGCCTTTTAATTCTCTCACTGTTGGGGCTCAGTTTTTTCTTATATCAATGGGCTCAGGCTATTTCTCTAAGCGAACGAATGGGCCGTAATCCATCACGTGGGCCCAGTGCAGGAATTGTTGCTTCTATAGTATAAAATATGCCAGTTTCTTAACGATGTTTTTCTTTACGGTTTTGAAAGCAGTTGTGATGAAATAAATTACACAAAGTAAAGCAGCCTAGACGGATTTAAACACAAGACGGAGTACCCCGTTCCCCCTGTGGTGCCCCGTTCCCACTGGAGCACCACAGGGGCACCGACTCAGTGGGTGCTCGGGGGTTACCCTGAGTATAGACATCAGGAAAAAGATCAGTAATCGCCTGGGATGAGTGCTTTTTCATTACCCGACGACTCGTTTAGCGCAGTGGTTTAGAGCGCTAGAGGGTTCGACTCCCGCATCAACAGAAATCTAATTATATTTTTATAAAACATAAACTAGTAATTAAGTACGCAGTACAGTTCTCACACTTCGCCATTTTTTCGAGTCATCACTTGAGCATACGCACACATGAGATAGTCTAAAAGCCGGCTCTCCAGCAAAACTGTATTATCTACAGTATGGCCCAGCGGTACTTAACCGCCGACAGAATAAACATACACATTATACCTGTGCATAACATTCATATTCAACATTGTACATTCGTTTAGACAACGATATATATCTGAATGCTGAAAAAGCCAGTCACATAATTCTAAAAAAATACATTCTTTTCAATGGAGTCAGTTCTAAGATTTCCTTGATGACAAATAATTGTTTATGTAGTGTGCTAAATAATATTGGTTGGTTCTGAATTCCTATTTTTGGATATATGGCTCACATATTGTCGTATCAGTTATCTACCTACTAAGTTAATCAGTACGACTACTATATTAGGTATTTTGGTATACAGTAAATTAGGTTCATTTTAGCTCGCATCAAAAATCGGTTGAGACTTATTTTTATAACTTAAGTACATGTTTCACGTCTCTGCCTTTGGTGGGGTAAGAGTATATGTATAAGATTTTTTTTGTCAGCCTCTCTTTGCATATGAAAGTCAGGAAAAATTATCTCAGCTTTTTACTAAAGTCTTTAGTCCCTAAAGATGACCTTTTTTTTAAGTATTTCGAGCAACTGTATTTAATAAAGAAAGAAGTTTGAGCAAGAAGAAGAAACAAACATAATAAGCATCTAAAGAGAACAATATATTATTATTTATGCATAATATTATACGTGATGACCCCTGTGGGCTACGGACCTCGACTTAGGACGTCAATGGGGAGGACCGCAAGGGACAAGCTGAATAGAACGAAATATGGAGAGACTCAGCGAAAATATCTGCTTTGGTAAGCTTATCTAGGTAGGTGTACGTTCTATCTTTTTTGCAATAAAATTGCTCTGCAGATTTGATAGATATACATACATATTTATGTATATCTATATTATAAGCGCTCTACATTCTAGTAAACATTTATTTAAATACTTACTTAAAAATATGAAAACAGGGATTCAATCTAATCTTTTATTCAAGTTAAAAGTGAAAGTTACTTCCAGGCAAGCGCGCTCCATCGTCACCACAGCATCGCTTACCATCAGGTGAGATCGTGGTCAAACGTGAGACTATCCATAATAAAAAAAGCTAAATACCTCGTTTTCTAACAGCACTGAGATCAAAAATCTCAATATCATCAGCTATCACCGACATGATTAATATTTCACTTATAGATAGCACATATTCACAACACAACACCTCACTCACTCAAAACATGATACTGAAATAAAATACGTACTTATAATAACATTATTTTTCAATGTAAACTAGTGTCTATTCTAATTGTATAATGTAGCACTAGATAACTAGTCAGTTTTACATTATATCATAAGGTAAAACTGACTGCACTCTGTTTAAAAACTGTATGAAATAGAGCTCATTATTGAGTCCTGATAAAGGTACCAGCACAATGCAGCGTAACGTGTATACTGTTTCACTATGTCTCTTCAAGTGATCGGTCATTATCTATCCACTTGTTTGTGTGAACTGTATCGGCTTTACTGAATGAAATACCAGGAAAACCACATTATTGTATTGTTCAAGTTGACAGTAAAATGATTGTTTACTAAATAGATTCGGTTTCGTGTTCTGTTGTTTCGTTATCATGCCTGTGTATGTACTAAATTGACTTTATGTCAATTTAGTTCATGTAGGTAGTACAAATATAGACTATACACATACATTTTTTTTTGTGTTAAATTCAGCTGATTGTGTGTGTGTCCTGATTTAAATTATGTATAGGTACATTAGGTTAGGTACTAATATAGTTAATAAAGCTGGTTTTTTTAAACACTTAAACGCGCTAATCTCCGATACTTCCAGTTGGATTGGGAAAAAATCGTTGTGTAGCCATGATTATGAAGAATAGTATAGGCTACGTATCATCACGCTACAACACACGGAAGAGAAAGCTAGTAATGAATAAAGTATGAAGTTAGAAAGAATTAGTTTCTAAATGAAAAATCTAAATAATCTAACAATCTCTAGACCTTTTTGTGTGTTGTCAATTAATAAAAGTTATAAGTATAAATAGCCTGCTTTTCATCTAGTCTTAGATACTCGTAATAACATACTTATGAATAAGAAAATGTTACACTACAGTTGAGAGCCACGTTTATGATAATTAGCGGTCGTGAGCAATTATAATCGTTTGTAACACACGTATCTGAGTAATAAACCCTTATTAAACGATAATTGAGTAAACGCCCATTGTGCTCTCCAGTAACGATGTTTTTTTTTTAAACTCTCAATTCTATTACTCTCTCACAGTGGATGAAGATATTTTAATTTTATACAGAAAATAAAAATTATACCAAAGCACCGGTCAAGTGCGTGTTGGTCCTCGCGCAGCTTAGAGGCCCTACCACGAGCTTTTGTCACAATCCATTTGACGACCTAAACTGAATTGTTTAAGGGATGGAGCTATACACCGTTAAGTTTTGATCGTTTTAATCCCGCGGAGGTTCGATCTGGTACATGAAACACTATCGATTTGTGAAGATAAAAAACTTTTTTTTTAAACTCGAATTAATATACGCATATACGAAATTAATTTCTTTAAGTAAACGTCAGCTGGGCGAGTTCGCTCGCACACCTGACATTCTAACACGTCATGATAAGCCCCCGAGCATACCTTAGGAAGTTATAAACATACGAAAATTTAGTTTGTTAATATTAGAAAGAAAGACGAAATAATTTTCGGAAAGTTTTAATTTTTTTTAAATGTTATTTATGATAAAATTCATAAATAAGTTGCATAACTGAATGCCGTAATTAGAGACATAATAGCTTTCTATTGTTTCTAGTGTTACCAAGAGGACACCGGTGTGCTCTTGGGGCTTGAGAGTTTAACCCTTTGAATACCGTAATTAGAGACACAATAGGTGCGCGGACACCGGTGTCCTTTTGGGATTTAAGAGTTATGAATATACAATTTCTAATGCCCACTTTCCCAAGTTTATTGAAAGTTAAAAGAAAAACAAAATTTTATTAAAATGTGACTTTGACTGTCTGTCGTGGCTCCATTGTGTAGGTGCCACTTTTAAAAGTACTCGTACAATATTAGTCCATCCAAAGGTTGTCTGTAAGAGATTGTCCCATGCGATAAGACCGCACTTACACACTCACATACTAATGTGTAATAATTTAAATAAATGTACACTTACACATACACACAAAATACAGATTATATACACACTTATTCTTTTATACTATTGTCCTGTGTTAATATAAGATGTACAATAAAATATGTATTTAAATAAATAAATCTACCTAGTGAGTTCTAGTACTAATGTAATGTAGTTCTCTCTAGTATTATAATAGAAGTCTAAGTACTAATGTAAAGACTAGCTTCGACGGTTTTGCCGCTAAAAATCTTAATTCTTCTGCAAGATACACATTAACGCCATCTATTGAAAAACAAACGTATTACTTCAGCGTTGTCAAAAGATGGCGCTGAAATGACCTCACCTAAAATGGCCTAAAGTGGCGATCAATGTTGCTGAGTAACAAAAAACACAATGATTACCTTACTTAAGCACTCTAAACCTACAAGGAGGAACTTGGCAACTGGATATCTGGCTGCTGTAACTGCCTCGTAGATTTCGTAGTAGCCATCACGGTGCTTTGCGTGAGGCAATCCGATACAACCGAACCGAAATGGACCCAGCATTTCGGTTCGATCGTATCAGGTTGCCTTCGGACTATGACAGAACAGAAAGAGAGAGTAAACTGTCTGGGATTTTTGGACACACGTGTGCACTAATATCAATTGCCTATTTGACAAATCTCCGTTAAGCTTAGCCACTGGTGGTTGAAAATCGATCGGGCGTTTTTACTACACTAGGTGCTGCCAACGGTTGCACCCGCGTGATAGTAGAGAATATCCCAAGGGAACATGCTTCTGAGATACAAAATACATTAGACCATAATAGCACGTAGGATATATCTTATGAGCTATTCCGGGACTAGCACCCGGTCAGCCGGTCTACCCATCTGCTAAATACCATCCAAATCCGTTCAGCTGTTCAAGCGTGAAGAAGTAACAAACAGACACACACACAAATTTTCGCCTTTATAATAATTTTAAAGGCATGATTGGCGCAATATGGCCTACATATTGAGTTTTTTTTTTATTATTGATAGGCTCGTGTTTTACCAATATCTCACCTGATGGGGAGCGATGATGTGGCCGATGATGGGGCACGCTTGCCTAGAAGTAAACTATTCACTCTTGACTTAAAGACCTTTAGGTTGTAGCTCTCAAGAAACAGGCAGGGAAATCCACTCCTTAGCTGTATGCATAATGAATGTGTTCCTAAAACGCTTTGTACGTATGGGTGAAATGTCCAACTATATACCGACGCCGGCGGCGCAATTCCGACGTCTAGTGGTCCGATCAGGGGGCTTACTCTCGAGTTTAATTCCAATCGGTCGCATTGGAATTGTGACTTTAGGTACTCTTGAATTTGATGGTAGCGCCAAATTGGTTTAAAATTGCGTGACCACAGGCCAAGACCTAATTCCCTTCCCAATTTTACTTATTTTCCCAAAAAGGTCACGCAATTTGGCCCTAAAATCGAATTCAAGAGTACCTAAAGTCACAATTCCAATGCGACCGATTGGAATTAAACTCGAGAGTAAGCCCCCTGGTCCGATGATGGAACGGACTGACTAATGGACGGATGGTGTTTCGGGTCTGGATGTCAATTGTTTACGTGAATTTACATATTTGTGAACACACACACAATACAGGAGTTTTAGCGTAGGGAAAGGTTTAAAAAAAAAGTGTGATGAACATACTGTAAGGAAGCTGTCGCGACGGCATGAAGTTGACGGCCACCTGCCTGGCCACGTTGTTCCTCAGCGTTAAGCTCCGCCGCGCACTCGGTGGCCTGCTCTCAACCTCTACTTCTTCTATTTCTTCCTCCATATTGACAGGCTCCTGCAAGAGTTGAAACATTGATTCAGTTATAATTTTCTAGTTTGCACTTACGACAATCTGTTTATGAAAACATGTGGCTAAAAGAATAATGATTTTAAATGTCGATGGACAGAGAAGGACAGATTGTGTAAGGAATATATTATCTCTTCTAATTTTCTGTAACCAGCCCCCCTCGCCAAGTTACAATCGTTTCGTTTTGCATTAACGCTTGGAGTTTGCCACACCTCCAGCTCCTTTGTTCGAACAAACGAATTGGGGGCGTGGCCAACTCCAAGCGTTAACGCAATACGAAACGTTTGTAACTTGGCTAGGGAGGAGGAAATCTGTGCAACATACAATAGACCATTTGTTTATCAAGTCTTGAGCGCGTATTAGAGTTTTTTAATATCGTGCGCATTTCATCACGCATGCGGGATTGCTCCGCACGCGTAGCCCCCGCAAATGTCTTTTTTATACAAGTTTTTATTGTAATGCGTGGAATACGCATGCATGATGTGGGCCTGATATCGGGCAGCAACCCCGCAAGCGCAGCAATTCCGCATGCGTGATGAAATCCGCACGATATTAAAAACACTCTTGGGCAAAGGCTTTAGTAAATAAATACTGAGGATCTCCGACAAAACTAGAAAAAGTAAAAATCTACATGTAACTTGTATGAGGAACTGACAAATGACTGAGGTGAAGGCACATGAACAAATTCGCAGGAAGTTGGTGTAATCATCACAACGTTGATTTGTTGGATTCGTTTTTCATAATGTCTTTGTTAATTTGTATGTATGTATTTAAGTATATATTTGTTATTGTATTTTTCTTATCTAGTTTACCATAAGTTGCACCTACCATGTTTTTTTTTATGTTTCTGCACCACCCTAAGATCAACTGGTAGAAAATGCCTAAGGCATTAAGTCCGCCTTTGTACACAGTTTTTTGCTAGTACATAAAGATTAAATAAATAAATAAAATTATTAAGTTTTATTTGTTTCTTCCTTGTTATTATTTGTTTTGTCTGGCATTATGGTAACTGGATTTAAATATTTGGCACAGCCGTGGGAGTGGGACACATAATGAAGTAGTTTTTTTTTTAGTTTCTAGATAATTGTTTCTGCAATGTGTATGTTTGTATTCCAAATAACATGTTTTTCTTTCATTTAAAATGAAACAAAAAACAAGCCATATGGTATACACAGCCCACAGGACACCTTTTTACATGGTGAGTTGATTATAATTTCTTGACACAAATACCACAAAATGTGAATGTGAAACTGTGAGAACATTGAATAATGGGCACTTTTTGAAAATAATTATGCCTTCCATTACATTAATTCCCATGATTCATACATATTTATAGGTATTACATACACTAATAATAATAATTCATTTATTTAAAGAAAACTTTTGGTGCACATCATAATGTTATATAGTATCACTTATTTCTATTTTAGTTCAGATGTTCAATATATATTGCTCATTTGCAACAAGGAAGGTAACTAAAAAAAAATTTTTTATAGAAAAACATTTTTAAATTTCAATAAATCTATCCTTATAATTATTTCCTCTCTATTTAAATTTTCTATGCAAAAAATATGAAGCAATTTAGAACTTAACATATAACAAAATATAATTGAATGCAGCAAAATTATATTTTATGTCCATGTTGACATATAACTAAATTTTTGAGTTATATGTCATCCTTGTCACAAATAAGCTATATTATCAAAAGTCTAAAAGTAAAATGAGCTGAATAAACCAAGTATTGACTTAACATTCTTTAGTATTTTTATTTAATAAATAATTTATTTGGGTCGCGATAATTCAATGGATGCAAGACGTACAGGACTGGTCATTATGACAAAACTTTGGGGAGGCCTATGTCCAACAGTGGACGTCTTTCGGCTTAATGATGATGATGAAAAAATTTAATTTGATTAAAAAGTTTTCCATTGTTATTTTCTTTGTCACTGGCATAAGAGTAAAATACTGTTGACAAATGAACAAGTTCTGATTTTTTTTTTTGTTTATTCTATTCCTTATTCAAAAAACAAAAGAATAATTGTATAAATGCTTTTGATAATAATACCTATTTTAACTAATGCTAATTAGTTTCTCCACAATATACATCAGAATTAGCTATCAGGTGAATGTAATAATAAAAGCAATATTTATTATATATTTTATCATCATAAACCATAATACACAAAACACACTATCAATTGATTTAATGAGATATTAAATTAATTAAAAAAAAGTTACTATTGAATCTTTAAAATAGTTACTTTACTATAATAACCTAATATTATTATCCCTTTATTAGTACTTATTACATATTATGTAAATTAATATGTGGTATGAATATGTACTTACTAAATTCTCATGCATGCTTTTAATAATAATATATTAGTTTGTTATCATTAATTCACACACATCTGTGTGGATAACACATTCAATTTAGTTTTAATGTTTACACATTAATTTAGTGATAAATGATATATTCTAAAATACTTTGAATATATTACTGTTTTATGTACTTACCAATAAAGTAAAATAAAAGTTATTATCGTATACCGACTTCTGCTAGTTCCATTAATTCATTAATTCCCAAGAGGATGCCGGTGTCCGCACACCTATTGTCTTTCTATTGTGTCTCTAATTACGGTATTCAAAAGGTGAAGTCGGTAAAAAAAATAAGCATACAGGTTACTTTTTCTTTTTAATTTAAATAAACATGACTCATGGTAATATGCTGTGAAACATTGCAAAAATAGACCCAAGCATTTGTACCTATGCACAAGAAACCATGCATCCACCAGAAACATACCTGTTGATAAATATCATTTGCACTTGTCCCTTGAGTTTCCTATTTATCCTTCGATATTTATCAAACAAAGATAAAATAACAAAAACAAAACAAGCACAGATTTGATGATCTATTTTTAAATGATAAATTAAATAGGACTTACAGTGATAAAGTAACAAAAACCACAAAATAGGATCCTTCCACCTAAACAAAAATATTTATTTAAAATAGTAAATACTTTTTGAGAAAAAAAAAGTCTATAAAGAAAATTATGAAAATGAAAACATGAAAACTAAATGCTGTCAAGGTGACGTTTGACATTTCAGTAGCGGTGGGCGAGTTTATTTATTTTAATCGAGTAGTTCAAAGTTTCGAAGCAACCCACTTGTACAAACGAGTCAAATCGAGTTGCTTTTTCCGCCGACGAACAAGAATTAGACGATTCATTTTCCCACAAAGTTCTCCACACGTTAGTTTTAAAGGAACTAGGCTTCCCATAACTATACTGCTATCATCCACATTGGTCTCACTTCTCTGCTTATAGTAAGACTGACTTGAGGTGCTATCGAAACCCACCATTTACAAATTAATTTTTAATTATTTTGACTGTCTTGTTTTTCACCAATTTTTAAAAGTTTTGTTGTTTTGTCTGAAAAAGACTGCAATTTTATTTTCGCAGAAATATCTGTTACTCCTATGTCATTTTTTGATCAGTAATATTAATGTTTTGTCTTCTGAATAGAAAAATAAGAGGATAGTGCAACTATGCCTTCATCTTGATTTAATTTTCTCATAGTATTATAATGCCATTTAGTCATTATTAAAAGTAACGACTGCTGTTACTCGTTTTACCTCTTCCAGATTTTTGAGCAGATAATTTAAAATTGCAGCAATGTCATTCTTACCATGCGCTCTCTATGAACGTAAATAAAGAAAAGACGAAAGTTTCCTTGGACTGATTTAAATTGAAGTTCCAACTGTTTTAGTTGTTATGTATGTTAGAAGGTCCGGGAATCAACTGTACGCTCTTACTATCACATGTAGAAGTTTTGATAAATTCAGGCCAACTTACGTTTAAATCTAACCTAGAACTATATTTCTTTTACAAAAACAACTTTTGTAGTTACAAAAGGGTTCGCTAGGGTTCATTTTTTTTTAAGATTAAAACAATATGTCCTACAAAACGTTTTGGGAGCTTTATTTTGATCGCTATTCCGTTAAGTGTAATATAATGAGATTTGATTCCAAGTCATCGGTATACCGATGATTTGAGGGTAGTTGTAAAAAAAACTGTTAATAACCAGATGTGAACTCGATTAATTGTTTAACTGACTACAATAAACACCTTTTGTACTTATGGTCGTAAACGTAGTGCGTATATTCTCTTTGCTTATGATTCATAACCTACTAATAAAATAAATAAATAAAAAAAGACCGTGTCGCGACATGGCGTACAGAAGGCTGGATTAAATTTAAATCGCGATTTAGAATAAAATTAAAATTTGGACTTTGCGTTAAATCAAGTTCTACATAGTTAATTGATTCGTGGGGATCGTGCGACTCGCATAGCGTTGTTGTCGTCTTGCGAGTCAATTCGAATTGAAGGAAAAGAGTTGATTCGCGCGGGATGTCGCGTTTCGACTCTCGTGTCGCGTTCACGTCGACTTGCGAATCAATTCGAATTGAAGGAAAAAACAACTCGAATTGATTCCTTTGTAGTTTAAACCAGGAATCGAGTCTGACGTGAGTTGGCATATCGCTAACTTCGAATTCAATTACTTACTGTCGATTCTTTGATTGTATTCTCTGTAGTGCTTACATACTCTCTGGTATTCTCTTTGTCTTTGATTTCTCGCTATTCTGTAATCAAATCGATCTGTCGATTTTGCTGTCGATCTTATCTTTACCGAAGATGTAGTATCTCTTTGTAATCTGTGCCGAAGATATAGGCTAGCGTTGTTCTTCATAATTTGTTGTCTGAGGAAATCAAGAATCTCTCTTCTTTTTATTAAAATTTCACATGTTTTACATTGAATGTTTGTGTTAATAGTATAATATAAAATTGGACATAAGATACGAGACACCTACCCGAGAACAGTATGCACGATAGGGTAAGAAACGCTTTTGGTTATTTTGGAGACTGTTTATAATTTTTAATAATATGTATAAAAAGTCGCCCTCTTGCAACCAAATGAGTCATCTACTCCTTGTGTTTAAACTTGAATTCTTCGTTTCTAATAAGACACCTCTTGAAAATCGGTATTTTTCAAATACCTACTCGACAATATTCATTCAATTTGGTATCTGATTGTATCAATGAAAATAATCAAGCTAGTTCTATTAATTATCCACCAAATATTAATCAGAATGTGTATCAGCGCATGGATTTAAAACTAAAGCATTCCTTTTACAATAGCTCTCAAAGCAAGGTCAAACTTATTTGTGTACAGCATAAATGCTTGATAGCACTTAAATTAGCTACATTGGTATTGTCATAATGATCTAATTGTCTTAAATGAGGATGCAGTTACTTTAGGAATAGACTGCTGTTGAAGTTTTAATATCTATGACTCCAATTTCATAATCTGTATTAGAGAAATTGTTACCTAATAGTAGATAGATAGGTACTACCAGGATTTGGTTTCCACTTTAACTCTGCACAGCCTTTATTCCAAGCAGCATCTTTCCTGCAGCAAATATGGCCTCTCAATTTATTCATTGCTTATTGATCTTAAATCAGTGGATCCTGTGTTCTCAAGAAGCACATGTGGAACCATACTTTCTTATCCATGCTTGCTCTGCATAGAGAACTGTCTGTTACGCCTGTTAAGTGGAAGTGTCTCTAGAATGTTAAGGTTTTTCACACTGAGTGTGTGTGAAAGGGAGAAGGAGGACTTTGCCTAATCATGAGACCACAGGCTAATTAGATCTTTCAATCTGCCTAGCTTTGCAACAACCATACAGATTAGGGTCTACTGCCAGTAAAACTAAATGATTTTTAGTCTCAAGCCTTTTTTTTTGGTTTTTCTTTCCCATTGTAGCCTGTTGCTCTAGTGGTTAGTGACCCTGACTGCTAAGTCGGAGGTTGTGGGTTTGATAGTCATCCAGGAAAATGTGGAATGAGCACAATCATTTTTTCTGTATTTGGGTGTGATTTATCTATAATATGTATGTATAAGTAAATAAGTAGCCCAATCTTCAAAGCCTTGAGCACAGGTGTAAGGTAGCCAGCCGTTTGGTATTTTATTGGATGCATTTTGGAGAGTGCACGGGAATTGCATGACTTGATTCCGCCATCTTAATTTCACCATCGGACAACCCGACGTATGGCGAGTATCCATCCTTACGTGGTTGAAACATCTACAGTCCGGACTAGGCATCTCGCCTCGTCGTTCATACCGCGTAAGTCGAGGGACTGGAACAATTTGCCTGCTGCGGTCTTCCCGTCTGATTATAATTTGGGTGTCTTCAAGGCTAGAGTGAATAGGCTCTTAATAAACTAGTGCGACTCACCATCCACGATTGCATCACTGCTTACCATCAGGTGGGATTGCAGTCAAGCACTAGTTTATAACAAATAAAAAAAATCAGTTGTCTAGTACTCATAGCACAAGCTCTGCTTAGTTTGAGACTAGATGGTGTTGTGTGATAGTTGTAGATAAAAAATATTGTACTTCTTCTTCTTCCTGCCCTTGTCCCATATTACTTGGGGTCGGCGCAACACGTTTTTTTCTTCCACTCTATCCTGTCAGCCGTCACACTATCACTAACTTCCTTTTCTTTCATATCACTGCTCACACAATCCATCCATCTCTTCTTCGGCCTCCCTCTTCCTCTCCATCCATCTACTTGTAAACTCAGAACTCTTTTAGTAACATGTGTTTCATCCCTCCTCTTCACATGACCATACCAAGACAAACGATTTCCTTTCAACTTTTCAGAAAAAACTTTCAACTTTCAACTTTCAACTTTTCAACTTTCAACTTTTTATAAAAAATATTGTACTTATTCTTTCGATATTTTACAGATTCTAAATGCTCATTAGGGCAGGATGGCATCACCTCAAAATATCTCGGTGGACCAAATGAGACTGATCCTGACCGAAGTCATAGATGCTCTTGAATCTCCTGACTATGCCTCCAAGCTGGATGAGGCCAAGGAAGCAGCCGGCAATGAAATGCTGAAGATGATGCAGATTGTCTTCCCTATGGTCGTCCAGATTGAGATGGAAACTATTAAACGTCATGGATTTACTAATTCCAGAGAAGGTAATTTTATTTTATTAGAACCACTTAAAGAAAATTTTGCTTAACTGGCTGTAGAGGCTATTTTAACCGTGTACACTTGCTTGTTGGATTGGTCCAACGAATATTTTCATGTCCTATTCGCCAGGGGCGTGTGTTTGCGATTGGATATGCCATCTCGTTTAGCTCTTCAATCCCTATAGGTGACAGAAAGGCTGATGAGATGGAATATTTGGTGGTGTGTTGTGTTTTTCGGATATATCCGCCATAGGAGATGAAAAAATTTACGTTGTTTTTTTATACTGTATATAAAACTCGCGTTTGACCACTATCTCACCTGATGGTAAGCGATGATGTGGTCGACCATGGAGTATGCTTGCCCACAAGTAACCTATTCACTCTTGACTCTAAAGACCTCAAGGTTATGGCTATCAGGAATCACTATTGAATGTTACATTGATATTTTTAGGCATAGTGCAGTTCACGCAGCTGGTTCGTGAGATGGAGACACTGGACGGTGAGGTGGCGCGCCTGCACACTCAGATCAGAAGCCATTACCTGCCTCCCGTGTCCATCAGCTCGACTGTCGATACCTCTCTGTAAACTGCTTAACTGGTGAGGACCTTATCTATTCAAAGCCCATTAATAAACGCAAGTAGTCAAGCGATGCCAAATCGGACTAATATTTTAAACGAGAATGCATGTATACACCGTTAATTTCTTTTCGATTTAATCCCGCGGAGGGTCGATTCGGTATATGAAATAGTATCGATTTGTAAAGAGAAAATAAAAAATAACAGTACATTTTTTTTAAACTCTAATTAATTTTATGCATGTATGAAACTAATTTCTTTAAGTAAACGTCAGCTGAGCGAGGCTAATGAACTGTAGGTAGTTATTTCGCAACGACCGACAACTACCTACAAGGTTATTGACTCGTTTAATCGAGTTTTTGAAAAAAGTCCTTAATTTTTATATTTTTTTTTAAAGGTTATAGTATTTCATGTACCGAATCGACCCTCCGCGGGATTAAAACGACTAAAATTTAACAGTGTATGGTTATTTGTTACTCTTTAACGCTAAAACTACTGAATGGATTTCGATGAAACTTGGTATACAGGTAGAGCATGTCATGGATAGCACATAGGATACTTTTTATCCTGGGATTATGTGCCCTTGGGACTATTTTCTACTATCACTCGGGCGAAACCGCTGGCAGCAGCTAGTTAACACCTAATTTCACCTCGGCGAGCAATGCTGTTTGCCGAAGTCGAATCAGAGACGGGTCTTCTGATATTGTTTTTCTTTTTAAAATAAGAAATGGTTTGGCATAGTAATTGTTTGTTATTGACTATAACCGACAATACTATTCCTAAATGAATGGCATACCTATTTCCTAAATGCTATGCAATGGCCATTAGATGCGAGAACTGATAACTTCTGAGAACTTTTGTGTGATGCAAACTTCGTAACTGTAATTTCATGACATGACAAAATAAACGTCTTTGTTTTGTTTAGCGGTTGACTGGCTTCAGATCAATATGCGTACCGAAATCCGTTTTCAAGTCGCACCATACATTTAGTTGACTGAAATATATATAATCCTTCTTCGAATACCAAGCCATCCCCACCAAAACGCGGCTTCGCCCACGTGAAAGTCTCAGGCCGTGTTTACGGAGAGGCGGCGCGTTGGACGCTTCGTCGTACATTGCAGCAGCGGGCCGCGTCATCGCTCGCGCAAACACAAACATATGGCAATGTACGACGGACCGCCCGACGTGCCGCGTCTCCGTAATCGAGCACTCATGCGGGCGAAGCCGCAGGCAGAAGCTAGAACTACTTAAGGTGGAACTACACTAGCCGATCTAGGCGCGTCGTTCTCCATACATTTTATATGGAAACTAAACTTGTAGAGCTACACTTGATCCACGCCACGCGACGTCGTGCTACGTACAAATCAGGCGTGGCACACGTGTGCGCCGGTCTAATGTAGTTCTAGCTTTAATCTATAAATATAAAAAAAAAAAAGAGGAGAAAGGCTAAAAGGGTGCTTATACCTGAACTCTGTTGGCATTCGGTAATTTTGTCACTCATTCGAATATTTCTTAAAACTTCATCCAGCAAACATGCAATTTTTTTAAACTTTTCTACAGTATTTTTGTCTAAATGTGCAAAGATTCTATAAATATCTTTTTAATTTATGAGTTCATTTTTAAGCGCCAAAGTTCACGCAAAATAGTAGACTTTAATAAGTTTCTACTGCATTAGTTTTACTCAAATTATGTTTTGATTTTAATAGAAACCTAGATAGTATCCACAAGATATCTGTGTTTCCAAATATCTAGACGAAGATGAGTAAAACGTAAAAAGCACAGCGCGTATGAAAATTTATCTCGGTTGGACACTCTTAAATATATTCATGTTTGTGTTATGTTTTAGTTATGGATCCGAGATTTCAATTTTTTTTTTTTTTTAAAGGGATTCTGATTTAGAGAGTGAAGCGGCTCCCTAATTAATTTTACCAGACTGCTGGTTTTGCTATTAGAGTGAAAAACATACAGACAAAGAAACGCAAGAAGCTTTACGCCGCTTGTACACGTTAAGAAAAGTCGCCGTGTCTGTGCAAGAATTCGTAAACTGTATACACTGCTTTCGGACCAAAAAAAAAAATTTTGTCTGCGCTTGCTGGACTGAATGCGTGAAGTTGCTATCGTGAAGTAGGGGGTCGGGGTAGCTGAGAGAGTGCCACGATACATTTTCGTGCCTGATCCGACAAAATGCTTATCGTATACATGATGAATTGGTTCTATCTGCCGTAGACACGGTGTTAGCATGTACAAGTGCCCTAAATATCATGTTCTATGTGCTTCTGAGTGAAATAAACTACATGTTGGTTTCAAAAACTTCCGTTTCTAATGCCTCAAAATTAAGAATGTTTTTAGAATCATGTTAATTATGTTTTAGGTGCCGCGGCAGGCGCAATAGTCACATCAAAAGCACATACGAATTAAGATTGTACACGTACAGTGTAATTCATAAACATCTGTTTAACACTTGAAAAGCAACTGTAATCAGTTTCGAATAAAGTATATAAAATTAAAAAAAGTTCAGCTTGACTGCTCAGATTTTTATGGATTCTCTGATATTATTTACTTTAGATATTATTATATAAAACCACAAAATGTATTATTAGATTAGTAACTTATGCCTTTATATTTTAAATAAATTCCATTTTTATAATACAGATTATATTTACTTTATTTCAAGTTACAATACTTAGATTTCAGATGGCACACCCCAGCTTTACACGGAGGTTAGAAATTTTTCGTAATATACACCTAAACCTTCATGAGCCACTCTATCCATTGGTGAAAACCGCATAGAAATTAGTTTAGTATTTTTTGAGTACATCGCGTTCATACAGACTAATAATAGACTACTGCATTGGTGTTAAAATTAAAAAAGGTTAAATTCTTGTACACTCTCATTTGATTTTGTATATTAAGTCATAAATTGTTGAATAAAATAATTGCCCTTTAGGATGAACATTTTGTAAACCAAGTCTTTTATTGAAAAAGCTAACCCCGTATTTGTTTTCAATGACAAGCCAAATTTTCAGGGACGGTTCAGAATTAACATGTTATATTAATATGAGGAAAAAAAATTACAAGATTTTATTCATTATGATTATGACGGCCCGTAAAGTATGAAAGATAGAAATTATTTGGACTTTAATTTCTTATAACATAGAATTTTTTTATTTGACAATATATTGCAATAATCTTAACTGTTTGACAGTTCTGTCATAATCGAAGTAGTATTTTAGTTTCGGTATTATTAAATTTATCATGTTGGTAATGACTTTTACACTATTCCTCATTACGAATAGAACAAAAAATAGTCGTACAATTGTTTATTACCATTAAGTTTGCACATAAATATCCTTTTTGTTGCAGTGTACGCGGTGGCGCGGCTAGGAAGCATGCTATCTGGCCGCACCACCGATTTTGTTAAATAATTTATTTGTACAATAATGAACATATTATGTACATTTATTCTTATTAACTCCCAATTCAAAATGCGACTGTGGCGCGGCCAGAAAGTACCTCGCTATGAATTTTGATACCCTTGAGAGTGTCGACACATGCGTTTTTTGCGACATCAAAACATCATCATCGTCATCTCTTTTTTTTTACCTTAGTAGTTTGATTTTGTGGCAGTGGAGCAGGACCAGCATTTAACCAAGCCTTGTTTATCAAGGATATAATCTTCCTCTTTATAATAATTAGGCTTGCCTACATATTGTACGTTTTATACGTGTTTTATTTTGATTCATTCAATTGGATAATCTCAAGTGGTATTTTATAATAAAATTTTACCACCACAGATTTGTGTATATGGTTTTAAGGGGATTACATCGCCCAAATCCAAAAAAACACCTAGGTTGTTTGAAGTTTCCTTATGTACGATTACCATATAAAAAATGAAGGGGATACTTAAGGACATTACTAATAAATTGTATTGATTACGTTTCTCAAAAAAAATACCCTAACTCTAGAAAAAAAATCTGGTAAATAGGCCTTTTTTGAACATTAATTCCACATTTTCTCGAAAACGGCTCTATATTTATACATTGAATTTATACCAAAATATATGTTACGATAAATTGAATAACTTGTATTGATTTTTTTTCGAATTTCATTGAATATCGATAAGTAATCAAGAAAAAACTCGAATCAGTACTAACACCCCGCGCGCAGCACCCCCTGCAATGCCTGTTTAGAGGTCAATTCTTCTCTACTAATGTAGAGGTAAATTCTTGAAGGTCATTGAGCGATGTAATACCCTTAATTTCAACTCGATTCCTCCACGCGTTCTCGAGATAAAGGGTCTTGACAGACGGACTAAAAAGTGATCCTATAAGGGTTCCGGTTTTTCCTTATATTGTTTTCATTCTCATTTGATTTATCCGAACATTCCCTCTGTCTAGATTGACACGATGTTGAGTTAAAGGGTTTTAATAACATACGATCGGCGAGGTACGGAACCCTAAAATATATTCAAAAATATCGGACTGGTTATAAAACACCGCATGAAATCTGTGTTCTGTAAAACAGTTGTAGGTAAAAACCTACAATTCGTTTTCATAGGGGGGAACATCTGTATGTTTTAGTCTATGATTGTAAAATGGAGGGCGCTTTTTTGGAATACTTATTATCTTTTCTATTATATTATTATGATATTAGAAGCAATTACATCGCTTGGATAACCAGTAGTTTTATTTCTTTAACTACAGAATTATTATTTATGTCCAGGTTTACTTTGATTCGAATTTATTTGCGCCGTTCCCAAACTGCATGAACGTCAAAATTGCACCAATGTCAGCTGAGCGCGGACTGTAGTGTCTGCAGTTCACCTGATTAGAAAAAAGTGAATGTACAGCACGCGTCATCTAGTGCATATATATCGATGACATCACCACACATTCCCTTTGAAAATGATGATAAAAAATATTGTTTGTATAAAATTTTTCTTGTAATACTAATTGAATATCATTAAACATTACATCAAGCAAGAATAATCTTAATAATATAGAACATCTTTCTTCATAATCAAATGATAAGTACTTAAACTACCTATTACTAGCGATTGGCTAAGCTAATATTTTACCGAGAATCGCATATCAGCTCTTCAGACTGTTCTATTTACAGGCCATCCTTACGAATGTGAACAGTTCAGACGCCTTTTAAGCTTACGTATTTTATCTCTTAATATTAACTAACAAAATTAATAAAAAATAGTAGTGCGAAGTATTAGGAGTGCAGTAAAATTCAACAGTTGACACCGGGCGCTGCGAGGTCCTGGTATACTTCCAACATCCCTGCACTGCGCGCGACGTGTGTCACATACCGGGATCTAGACGCGTTGGTCTGCATACATTTTATAGACTTGCAGAGCTACACTTAATCCACGCCACGCGACGCCGTTCTACGTACATATCAGGTGTGTTACACGTGTGCGTGGCTGGGTCTAAGTAATTCGAGCTTGATCAAACGCAACGTAGATATCTGCTACCATATAATAGGTGCTTTTTAATTCTAATTCTTTTTAATAGAATTATTCGGTCCTAAAAATCTACATTGCCTTTAAAATTACTAATTCAGCCAAAATTAACGAGCGTCTGAATGATACTCGTACTATCTTAGCCACAAGTTATATCTTCTTTTTTTTTATTAGCCTATACTTTCCCACTGCTGGGCAAAGGCCTCCCCCAATTCCTTCCAGGTATTTTTCTCTCGGGCCACCTCAAACCAGTTCTTGCGGTAGTCGTCCAGGTCGACCTCGGCGGCCTCCTTTTATATCTTCTATCTAAATAATTTTCTGGGTGGTTATATAACCGTGTGGTGGTTGCTATAAAACCGAACCCTTATAGGATCACTTTTTAGTCCGTCTGTCTGTCTGTCAAGACCCTTTATCTCGAGAACGCGTGGAGGAATCGAGTTGAAATTAAAACCATATACACAAATCTGTGGTGGTAAAATTTTATAATAAAATACCACTTAAGATTATCCAATTGAATGAATCCAAATTTAAAACACGTATAAAACGTACACTATGTTGACAAGCATATTATAAAGTGGAAGATTATATCCTTGATAAACAATGCTTGGTTAAATGCTGGTCCTGCTCCACTGCCACAAAATCAAACTACCAAGGTAAAAAAAGAGATACTGGCCATGTCCATTGAGGACTTGTGTTAGCCAGAAAGTAATCACGCTGTGGCGCCTTTCTACGTTTATCACTCCTCAAAGATGAGATTTACCACTACGATTTAGGTGTGCCCAACCATATACTTAAACACGAGATTGTAGTCATGATAATAAACAACTTTTACTATGGGACCAAACCTGAATTCGGCCAAGTTTAGTACATTTTGACCAGTTAGGGGAACAAAAATGTACTGACCAGCAGATATACTGACGTTTACTTGAAGAAATTAATTAAATAAATTCGTACATGGTTAAATTAATTCGAGTTAAAAAAAAGTACAAAAAATCTCAGCTCCATTTTTAAGAAAATTAACTATATAATTGTGAAGAAAAAAAAATAATTAAAAAATAAAAATATTGCAATTACTTACCAAGCAGCAACACCGACTCGCCGCGTTTAAAAACTAGCTATCAGTTACGTCATGCCAACAGATATAATTAAAAACAAACATGATAGTCTCTGATAACGAACACTTTACGACTAGCATGCCAACTTAAACCTAGAGACTCGATTTGATATAACAGAATTTCAAAGAATTGCAAAAATAATGAATAATAAACCAAAATAACTTGTTTTCAGGTATTTCCAGCAGTAATGAATCTCTTAAAAATCTCAAAACAAACAAAAATGAAACGAAGACACTTGAAATACGTCGTGTGTGCGTGTGTGCTAGTGTACATATACGACTTCTTTGGTGTTAGTGACTACCTCCATGCTAAAAGCTTCGACAACGACTTCAAATACCCTCTGAACGTGGATATTAGACGCCTCGTGAACGATGTCTTAGCAGGCAAGAAGGTCAAAGTGACGCCTATTAACTACTACCCCTACAGGTTCCTAACCAACTCAGGGAAATGTTCCACCACAGACACTTTGGATCTGTTCATAGTGGTGAAGTCAGCAATGGACCACTTCGGACACAGGGACGCCATCCGGAAAACATACGGACTAGAAAACGTGCCAGGGCGAACTGTCAAAACATTATTCTTCTTAGGGATAGATGGCGAACCGAAATCAGATCTGCAGAAAGAAATAGACAAAGAAATGGCCAAATTCAAGGACATAATACAAATGGATTTCATCGATAACTACTTCAACAACACTATAAAGACGATGATGTCGTTCCGTTGGTTGTTCGAGCACTGCTCCACCGCCGACTACTACCTGTTCACTGACGACGACATGTACATATCGGTGAACAACCTGCTGGCGTACATCCACGACAGAGACGCGACGAGCATCCCCGACCTCCAGCAGGTCACAAACACAGCCACGTCATTCGCGCCGAATGACGACTACTTGTTCACCGGCTACGTATTCAAGTCGACTCCGCAAAGATTCAAGTCGAGCAAATGGTGGGTTTCTTATAAAGAATACCCATATGACAAGTGGCCTGCCTACGTCACAGCGGGCGCTTACGTCGTGTCGAATACAGCTATGAAAGATCTGTACGTGGCGAGCCTCTTCGTCAAACACTTTCGGTTCGACGACATCTACTTGGGCATAGTGGCGAAGAAGATCGGTATTACACCGACACATTGTGAAGATTTCTACTTCTACAAGAAGTCGTTTAGTAAACAGGACTATTTAAATGTTATAGCGTCTCATGGTTATGGCGACCATCAGGAACTGCTCAGAGTATGGAATGCGATGAATGATTATATTAGTACCTAACTAAAATGAATTATTATTTATATGATACTATTTTCAATAGGGAATATGCATTTTTTTTTAATTTGTAAAATCAAAATTTAGTAAACAAATCGATACCTCCAACGCGTGAAATCGTAACACATTTTTTGAGTAAACTTGTTTTACAAAAATATAAAATAAAAATTGTTATTTCTTATTACATCTAGCGTCTGGTAGTGTGTAGGCGCGGTTCTGCGGACGGCAAGCAATGGGTAGCTCGCTGTCCGACCGTCCGGTATTTGTCCGGACCGAGCCCAATTCGGCAACGGCGCGTGCTGTACCCGTGCGAGTCAAGAAGTTGACAGAAAACTGTAGGGGCCCAGCAGGGTCGAAACCTACTCTGGGGCCTTGGGTAAATGTGAGTGTACACCACGGCCCTGGTTTAAAGGCAATGAAGGAACGGGGTGGGTTTTTTAGTCGTAAAAGTCTGACACCATCTCCCGCTCCGCCCAAGGGCGGGAAGTCGTCATTGAATGATTTTTACTCACCAAAAAAAGAGTCTGGTAGTTTTTTTTTTATGGTAGGTAATATCATCAAATGACAAATCCCGCCCTCGGGTGGAGTGGGAGATAGTGTCAGACTCTTACTGTCTAAAAACTTACCCTGTTCCATTCATTGCCTTCGATCCAGGGCCCCGGGGTTCATTTTCACCTAACCCCTGGAAGCGTCTGGTAGTGTAATCATAAAACGAATGTTGATCAAATTACTTACACAATAACAAAACGGCATCTCTTGAAAAAATGCACTTTTTGCCTTTACCTTATACGTGGAAGGTGTCGAAATATGAAAGAATTTTATATTTTTATCATCAACGAAGTTACTAAAAGCTTTGGTAATTAGAAAAAAAAGTCTGATATGAACGGTGACGTCAAATTACATCACGCCCGCACCACGTTACGACCATAGAAAAATACGTCTTGGCGAGAGAGAGATATATTTGTTATATCTCGTTTGCTTTTCTTGTGATTTTGATATTGGTTTCACAGTTAGTATTATATTTATTAATAAACTGGTTCATGCATATTCCCTATACTCCTAGAGTTACACGTTTGTTGTGTAGTACAAGACATTGATCGTTAATGATAGACAGGAAGATCGCAACTGGCGGTGCATCTATGAACTATACAATTTCTTGAAATTACGTGTAACGTAAATCCAGTCTGGAGCTCTAACCGCGTAATTCCCGGAGAGCTCGGCGTCTATGTGTGACACACGCCACCTGTACTTCATTCGAAATTATATAATATTTCCACAACTATCACACAACACCGTCTAGTCCCAAGCTAAGCAGAGCTTGTGTTATGGGTACCAGACAGCTGATAAACATACTTATATATTTCTAAATACATATATATTATAGATAAATAACACCCAGACACAGAACAAATAATCGTGTTCATCACACAAACATTTGTCCTGGGTAGGAATCGAACCCACGACCTCCGGCATAGCAGTCAGGGCCACTAACTACTAAACCAACAGGCCAGTCACAAGAAACATAAGACATAAGATTAGCAATTCAACACAAACAAACTTATTTTACTGTTGGTTTAACCGATTTTGACTATTGCGTTGTTGGCATGACAAATGGCTGCTGCAGTTAATAGTTTGTATTGTAACCACTTTTTTTTGCTTTTAATACCATCCCTTTTGTCTACGGAATAGAATACAAAATTGGTTGAACCGACAGTAAAAAAGGTATGTTTAATCTTGTTTGGAATGGAGTATAGTTGGCTTAAACATAGTGATCCTTGTAAAGTATGTATTGTGTATACTAATCGGTGATATGCATTAATTAACTTCAAAGCCAAACGCTTAGGGGGTGTGTATCATGTGGCTGCAAATATGTTTTATTATGTCAAATATGTTGACCACTCTGAAGTTAGGCGTTCCGAACTAGCATACTTAAATTACACATTCGCTGTAATTAAGATTCTTAAAAAGAATGACTGCGCAGCCAATTGTGCGAAATTCGGAGCGGCCAAGATATTTCGGCCTTAAGGTGAATGCATACTTATCCGAGTCGAACGCGTCGAATCTGGAAAGAAGTCAAAAAGAAAGAATTCTAAAATTCTTTTCTTTCAATTCGTGCGACACGTTTGTTTCGGGTAAGTGTGCGTTCACCTTTACTGTGCATCTTACTAAATGCTCAAAGACTATTTCTAAAACAATGCTTGGTGTTGAAAGACTGACCACGATCTTGATTTTTTTTTTATTCTGTAAGTACTAATGTTAAATATAAAAAAATCTGCTTGAACTCTCAAGGCTCTTAAGCATCATTAAAAGGTGTCAAAAAGGGATTTTTCTACTAATAAGTAAATTAATTTATAAATATTCTATGTCATAGAAAAAAATATTGGGTGTATTATTATAAACTCCCAATTTTTTTTAATTACGTGGCTTGTTAAACCAAAAGAGTTTTTTTTTTTAGTTTTGTAATAATTTCTCAACTAAAAGTTGATTATGTTCCTCTTTGTCACATCTTAATAAAACTATTGCTTTCTTTTTATTATTTGTAATTTTATAAGGTAGTAAAAACCGATTCAAATTGAAATGACAGCGACGCGGCGAGCACTTTTATGACGTGGTCACACGTACCGAGCGAACGGGCATGACAGTGCTCTCGACCGAATACTCGGTACGTATAAACATAGAGACGAGACAATGGTGTAAGCGCTCGGCCAAGCAACATTTTACTGTCTCGCCATTTTCCTCGAAATATTTATAAACTGTATCTTCATTGTTAAAAGACTAGCCTAGGTTCAAGTTACAATCATTTCGTTTAGCGTGAAAGCTTGGAGTTGGCCACGACCCCAAATCCTTTGTTCTGACGTCATCTCAACAAAGGAATTGGGGGCGTGGTCAACTTCAAGGTTCACGCTAAACGAAACGATTGTAACTTGGCTAGGGGGGCGGTATCGTTTGAAAGGTTCGAAAAGTAAAGCGGCCACGCGTGCTCCTGCCAGCGGCCGGTTCCCCTAGCCTCTTTGTGTCGCTGCCATTCCGATGTGAACCGGACTATTTAGATTAGTTTAGAGTAAAGGATACTTGTAGCTTGATTGTGCAATTAGATTGATATTATCGTAAACGTATTCCATATAATCGTGTTGATCGCATCTCATCTGATTGTTGTCGGAGCTCGTAACAAAATTACTCCAAATTACTTTACCTGTATTGGGTTAAAAGTGCGTGATTTCTTTATTATGTTGTACTTAGTCATTATTATTTTTAAGATTTTTTTTTTAGCTTTTTATTGGATATTCATTTTTAAGTTAACAGCCTCTAATATCAGATCTTGATTACATAATTATATCTGACGATTTGTGTATCTGTTGATCAACTTGTGTTTTAAGGTAGAACTACACTGGTCACACGTGTGCCACACACGCCGACCTGGGCGCGTCAGCTCCATACATTTTATATGGAAACTAGACTTGTGGAGCTACACTTGATCCACGCCACGCGACGTCGTTTTACGTACAAATCAGGCGTGGCACACGTGTGCGTCGGTCTAATGTAGTTCTAGCTTTATACTTTTATAAAATCACTCATATTCAAAAACAATATGTTTAAGAGATTTCATATTTACTGTCATTTAGCTTCTGCGACTGTTATTACACATACATATAAACGAACTTTCGCTTTTTATTATGTGTAATGTGATAGAGAAGTACAATTAATATTCTAATGTACTCTACACGTTAAGTTTTGTACTTACGATGGTATATTTGAATTTAGAAGTTATTTAAATTATATTAAAATAAAATGTTTCCCTATATCCCTTCCTTACGCCATAACTTGAGGACGACTTTACCGATTTCAATCACCTTTTTTTTCTAATACTTACAAAGTATTAGAAAAAAAGTCGGTATTTTCTGCAGAAAGTGAAATTAAGAAAAATGCGCAAAACATACATACTTCAAGGCTTTTGTTTTATAGAAAACAGTCATTTGAAATCAAGTCGATACTTGAGTGGTGGCGATGTATTGAAATATATCTCAAATTATGAATTCAAGTGTAAATTAGATTATTGTTTGTAGTTAACTCAACCAGATCATGGATACTTTTCTAGCATTACTAAGTTTAACTTAACTAATACATCTGTTAGAACTGATCACAAATTCGTGAGATTATTATTTACCAATTTTTCGTAATATTGTGTAGAAGAATGAAGGCATTTTTAGTTTCGGCGATGATTGCGAGAAAAAAATAGATCGCATTTACATTATATTCCGCTCACTTTTATCCTGTCATTGCTCCCAAGAATACTATAAATAAAGAAAATGAAATTTAAACATTTGTAATTAATTATTTACCTTCTGATATGTCCTTGACCAGTATGTAGTGCAAAACAGTACACATAAAGCTCAACTGTCCCTCGCCTCCCTCCATCCTATCTCATATCTCGCTTTCAGTTTCTAGGTTCTTCACACGCAAAGAATCTGCGTTCCTCTAATAATCTCCTACTGCTCTGTCCTTCTCATACTTCTGATTTTGACCATTCTTCTTTCTATATACAGTCCATTCTTCTGTGGAATGCGCTTCCTCTCGAAATCAGGGCGGCCGAAAGTCGGTAAGCATTTAAGCGGAAGTAGTTGCGGAATTATTTTCTCCACTAATAGCAGAATCGTCTCAATAACCTCTTTCGTTACTTTATATTTATGTATATATATATATGTATGTTTATTTGAACTTTAAGTATCTATACTTTGTACTCATGTTTTCTAAAAATATGTTCCTTGCTCGCATTCTTTTGTAGACCGTATGTCAAGGTAGTTAAGGTTTATATTAAATTGTTGTCTTCAATTGCGCTCCGCCGCGCCTCCAGCGGTGTGCGCTGGGCCTTAAGAAGACATTTAACCAGTCCCGCTATTCTGTACGTGTGGTCAGCTACGCCCACGACCCTCGTCTCGCAATATGAGGGCACCTTGTTATACTGGCCCACCGCCGAAATTGTCTTGCGGCATATGTTTAGCCTACCCTCTGAAGACAGACCTATGTTGTGCCAAACAGGAAGAATAGTACTTACTATGAAAGTTATATAGGTATAGGTAAGTGGCGATGAGCCTCTTCATCTTTGGTCCGACGATGTCCCACCGATATCACCCAAGCATTGTCCAGATTTCTACTTCGGCTTATTCCGTTTATCCACTCCAAAACTGCCAGTCTACGATGGATACAATACGCGACATATAAGTCGAAACAAATTGGGGATCGACCTTGAATGCGCAGTAACAGACTTTCAGGTCTCAATCGAAGCGGGGGCTGCGCGTAACCATAGCAACAGGGTCAACTTATTTACCGCGTAAGTACTATGCTGAGAAATCGCATTCATCAATCCGCCCTGACGTGGATAATCGACTGACTCATCGATATCACCATGGGTCGTAGGAAGTACAGTGTGCCTTCAATAACCTAAATAATAGTGCAGGTACACTGTTTAAATCAAACAAATCGAATGTAAACAGTTGTTATTTAATAACATCATACTATCAAAGATAACTAACAAATTGGAAACAAAAGCAATAGAATGAGAAATTGAAGCGACGAACCTCGCTTATGCTAACTGACAGTCTTCCATCTCTTTCTATAGTGCCTCGTTGTACTTAAAATGCCACACTCTGACAAACATAAATGTCAATAAAATATTAGGTATACCTAATATATAGGGTGACTGGTAATTAGTGACCGATACTTAAACACGTGATTGTAGTCATGAGAACAAAAAACTTTTACTATGGGACCAAACCTGAAATAGCGAAAAAAATCAGACAAATTTAGTACATTTTGACCAGTTAGGCGAACATAAATGTGCTGACCAGCATATACATATTTTCGCGATTTCAGGTTTTGTCCCATTGTAAAAGTTGTTTGTTATAATGACTACAATCACGTGTTTAAGTATCGTTCACTAATTACCAGTCACCCTATAGTATATGCCAATACGTATACGTCTTTTTCATCTTTGTTCAGCCTAATATAGTTACAGCTTGCCTGACTACCTATCCTGTAAAAATATGTTGGTAGCTAGAGTCCACTACAAGTCGGACTCGTCAAGGAAGACAAGATACCACCTTTTTCGCAAATCATCATATCTAACAATTACAGGACTGACTCATTCTAAATACCTTAACATAGTACAAGTTATTTACATTACATACACCTACATACTCAATGTATGTTTGTCATATATGCTTTGCATATTTTTAATTAAGCTAGATTATATATTATTATAATACATAAATAAATTTTCTTCGGTGTGAAGAACACCACTATATTGTATAAAACAAAGTCGCTTCCCGCTGTCTGTCCCTATGTATGCTTAGATCTTTAAAACTACGCAACGGATTTTAATGCGGTTATTTTAATAGTTAGAGTAATTCAAGAGGGAGGTTTATATGTATAATACATGCATAATCACAATATTAAATATCACCATTGCACCCGTGCGAAGCTGGGGCGGGTCGCTAGTTTAATAATAAAATTCGTTTTTGTGCGAATACAGTACAACCCGCCTTCCAAGTTGTTATATCTAGCTCTTGTTGTGTTTATATTATACCCACTACCAACATTTTTATTTTTAGATTCGCCAATTATTATCATTGTACGACCTGCTAGCAAATACTAGGTCTTTAGCACCGAAAGTGAAGAGGATGTCGACACATCATCCCTTACACAAGTTTTATTCAACAAATGTCTATCCCCGAATTCCCCGATTTCTGAATAAAGAATTTGATGTTGAAGGTTGAGTCAGTCTTATAACCTGACCAATTTGAGCAATGAAGTAGAATTTGACACATTCTAACTTAACTTCAAATATTTTCTCAATTCATAAACCATCCAGTACTAACAAAAAATTCCCCTTCCTACTAGGCTGCAGCATCTAACTCCTTGAAGACGTAGGTGATCTTCATGATAGCCAGCCATAAATCTTCATCTGTGATCTCGCGGTGGATGGTGAATCGAATTGTCTTGCTATTGAAGTATATCGCCTTTAGTATCACACCCTCGTCGTTAGGTGTTTTGCAGTCGCCCTGAAGAGACAAAAAAACTTTTTGTTTATTTTTATTTAGGGTTTTATTGGAAAAAAAAAATTATTAAAACTATCTACTGCTCGAATTAATATACGCATGTATGAAATTAGTTTTTTTAAGTAAACATCAGCTAATCGAGTGCAATGACCTGTAGGTATTTAGTACGCAACGACTGACAACTACCTACAAGTCATTGGACTCGCTCAGCTGTTTATTAAAATAATCAAAATTTAGCCGTGTATATGTCTAACTACATCCCTCTTTCTCGCTCGCACACTAGATACTTTAACATACCATGTTAAAGCCCCTGAAGCCAGGGAAATGCCTTCATCATCCTATCAGATCTTGGTCTGTAGGCAACTAACTTGTTCCCACGTACCTGTGTCTCAGCTAGGCAGACCTGTGCGAGTCGTGCCACCACCTTCTGAGCCGTCACCGAGCTGTGTTCTGGTATCCTCACGAGGATTATGTTGCTGTGCTGGCCCTCCACGTCCACTGTGAACGTCTTCAGGAATAGGCCTTCGATTACTGGAACGTCGATGAAAATAAGTTAGAAATAGAAAGGGGACTAATGTGGTGCTGTTGACACTTGGCCTGTATAGGTAAGCTCGGGTAATTTCGTGAGCTTTAAGTAAATGGGGTACCGTCCACCGTCTGCATGATTTTTTTTCTTGGTGCTCTATTGAAAAGGCAGATCTTGATATCGGTTTTGACTTGCGCTTTTCGTACTAAGTAGCTAAACTTATATCCGATTGACCTTGATTTTTTTTTAAAGGATATTTACCATGGAGTTTCTTGCCGGTTCTTCTCCATAGGAAACGACCAATTTGGTTTTATAAGTGCCCATGTAGGCCTCTAAAAAATAAAAACATTTTGACTTTGACTTTGACCCAAATAATTTTATAGAAACAATCTGTGGTGCCGCCGGCGCCGTTAGCCGTGCTATCATGCAGACTAGGCGCGCTCTAAGAACACACTACAATTTTGTCGACACTTTATTGCTCCCATCTGCTGGCTGGTAGTTTATTTCCAGTCCACCTTTTTTACGATTTAACTATCAAAGTTTTGAAATTATCTATTTATTTAATCACGATACAGCAAGTGATTTACCACAATAGGGAATACGCAAATCTTTCATAGTTACGATTCTAAAAAACCTACCTTTAGCCATGATATTGGCCCGCTTATGGTCGAGCTTGAGCTTGGGCACCACCTCGTCCAGAGCCACGATGGCGGCCGCAGCCAGCACGCCCGCCTGACGCATGCCTCCGCCGAGCAACTTGCGCATGCGCCGAGCTCTAGAAATAGGTGAGCATTTGGTTAGTTACTTCTGGAAGTTTCTTTAATGATTACTTTGTATAGAAATTTATACAGACAGGTGTAGCTGTCTCGACAAACGTAGTTCTGCCATAAAAATTATCCAAGAAAATAATGGGGGGCAGGAGTCATAATCTATTTCTTGCTCGTGATTTATTCTCAGACCTACTAAACCGCCCGTCTTCTGTGGCATAATAAGGATATTCGTCCCCTCACGATTGCGGTCATTGTATTCACTGGCTTTCCTGCTTCACAGAAGGAGGTAACCGCTTTCCATTCCCTTTCACTATGGCCTGAATCAGGGCCGAACGTGAGAGTCCTTTCATATTCTTAATATACATCACCTTTGTATGCAAAAGGAACCTTCGTGAAAAATTATTCAGTATTCTACGTCCAAGGGTTTGGGCTGGGCGTTGATGAATTAGTGAGTCAGGACTTGGTAGATAATATTTTCAAAATACTAACTGGTCAATAAAATGATAAGACCCGACGATCGCAGACCCTACAGGAGCTGACAGTCCCTTGCTGAAGCACACGGAGACGCTGTCGCAATCCCTGACGACCCTGCTGGGTTCCTCCTGAAGGTATTCACAGGCATTGAACAGCCTGGCGCCATCCATGTGGATGGGCAGGTTGTGGCGCTTGCAGATAGCTGATAAATCATCCAAGAACTTGAGAGGTAGAGCCTGAAATTAGAAGGTTTGGTGGTGTTGATTATGTGGGTTTGAGAGTGGTGTGACGGGGATATCGTTATTGGAGTGGAGTTTTCTATGAACATATATAAGCATCTGTATGACCATACTTTATTCATGAATCTAAGCTGAACAATGAACGTGATGTTTGAAACGGAAGCAATAACTTTCTCGCCGACAAAATAAAATTTAATCTTTAAATTTAAAATTTAAACTACGCGATCTGCACCCAGCCTTTGATGTCAAAGCTGAGACAGACAGTGTGTACCGGCCGGAATATCTAGCTATTCGTTTGTGGGGCATAGTTTCAGGTTTACTATTTATAACTGTAGCTCCTTTAGATATCATGGTGCAATTGTTTGAGCAGATATTCCCAATGTATGCTTCCTTCAGGGAGATTGTATCCTACTTGCTAAATCAGAAACCATTTATGTTATTGTTACCCAAGGGGCAAAGTTCTGATGGAGATTCTAATATCTTCAGCAGACCTTTTCCCCGTGGATGGTTTTTTTTTTTTTTTTTTAACGTAGGTAAAATCATCTAATGACGAATCCCGCCCTTGGGTGGGGCGGGAAACAGTGTCAGACTTTTACTGACTAAAAACCTACCTTTCCATTCCTTGCCTTTATCCTGGGGCCTTTGGTGACAGTCTCACATAACCTTTGGCCCCAGTAGGCTTCGGCCCTGCTGGACCCCTACAGTTTGCTGACAACTCCTTGAGGCGCGCGGGAACGGTGCGCGCCGTAGACGACCTGAGCTCGGACCGGTCTGTTACCGGACGGACGGACAGCGAGCTACCCATTGCCCACCGTCCGCGAGCCCGCGCCTACGGTGGCCGGAAATTGGGATCGGAAACCCGGCGGCGGCGGCGGCGTGTCCGCCTTTGCCTAAGGCGGTCGGCCTCCTCCTTTACTAGCATTACTGCTTCGCAGAAGGAGGCGACCGCCTGCCACTCCTCCTCGCTCCGGAGCATGGCTTGAACCAAGCCCCGGTCCCCGTGGATGGTGTAAATTAATGAATATTATTAGAAAAAAGTTATCATAAAAGTACTACTACTATTAGTAACTTGTTCTACCTGTACTCTCTATCAAGATGGTCCAATGTGTTGCATGCGAGATTGGGTGCCCGGGTAAGTAAATGTAAAGTGCTCGAATATAGCTACTAAGCATTTTTAATATTATATCTAGTTTATTTAAGCTCCGTGAGTTTGACCGTGGTATCACCGCGGGGGCGCGGGCCCTAACAGAATACCAGCGCTGCGTTATTTTACGTTCTTAAATATCGCAGCATTATGCTGAGTTACAGCGCATTCAGGACTTCGGTCTTAGCGGCGAGCGGCGCCGTATCGGTAGACGATTGGTCGACGCCGCTCATAGCGGCCACCGAAGTCGTGGATGGGCCTTAGGCGCCTTTTTGGCCTTGCACAGATTTGAATGTTATTTTTCTCTAACTATTTTTTATTTTACTGTATGTATGAAGTACGAATAAACGTTTTTCTTTATTTCTTTCTTATAATTGCATAGTTAACTTTGTCTACTTGTTTGTTAGGTTTTCACGCCTAAGCTGCTAAACTGACACATCACACAAGCTAGTATGATATAGGTGCTTATGAAGTTAGACATTAATAACAAACTATGGAAAAGCACAGATCTACTAAGGGGATCCACTGACCTTACCACCACAGACGTTGTGGGTGTTCTCCACGGAGACGAGCGAGGTGAGCGGGTCGTGGTCCCTGGCCGCTTTAGAAGGTTTCTGTTACCCCATCAATCATTACAAATGGTTCTCTAGTAAATATAAGACAAAATAGGCATTTCTCAAAATTCTGGTAAAAACTGACGGTACATACGATATGCTATGCGGTACTGTGGTGGCTCAGTGGTATTTACACCTACTTACAAGTCGTATACTCGTATGTCGCCGGTTTAAAGTTTCAAACCTAGGCAGGCGCTTTACTTTCTGTAATTTATTTCACTCTGCGGGCCTAAAAAAGTCATGAGCAATTCATCTAGAGCAAATCATATTCCGAATTCTTAGCAGATCATATGCAATTCTTCTAATGTTCGTAAAATGGTTGCACTATATTTAGTCGATTCATACTCAATTCAGTGCTGCATATCAGAATCATATTCTTTGTAAATATTGCCGTATAAAAAAAGTATGATTCATATAATGATTCTACAAAAGTGGCCTTTTTAGACCTGCTGTAGTAACCCGTCCCGGCTTCGCACACCAGAGGCCCTACCACGAATTCTTAACGCGATCCACTTGACGACCTAAACTGAACTGCTAAAGGGATGGAGCTGGAACCGACCCTCCACGGGATTAAAACGACCAAAATTTAAAGGTGTATAGTACAAGTCCTTCATTAGCTTTTGAACACCAAAAAATGATCAAGAGCATACTGACCTTACCACCGCAGACATTATGCGTGTTTTCCACAGCTACTAAGGCGCTGATGGGTTCATGAACATCAGTGCCTCGGAACCGACTCTCCAGCTCAGCCAGGTCGAAGGTGCCGTCAGGTTTGTTGACGAGCGTCGAGAGAAGGACACCGGCTACGTGGGCTGCACCACCTGGGTAACCAGAGAGAAGTCGTGGTAGGGTACATTAGAGATCAAGGGAATCGGGGCATAGTATTTGATAGTGATTCCGTCCGAACCGCTTAACACTAGCAACTGTGTCTGACGGTATCACGGCCAATGGGCATCGTTGTTTTGTATTGTAAATCAGCAGTCACTTCAGGAAAATACTGGTATTCAGTCGCATTCAGTTAGACTAGAAACCAACCTCGACTTGGTTAGGACCTAGGTTTTTCGTACCAAGTTGAGTTTGGCTCGGGGATGGCGAACCTAAGGCACGCGACAAATAATATAATTGGAGTGCGGCCGTAAGATCATAAGATGTACAATAAAGAAGGTTTTTTTTAAGGTAGGTAAAATCCAATGACAAATCCCGCCCTTGGGCGGAGCGGGAAGTAGTGTCATATTCTTACTGACTAAAAACCTACCCCGTTCCTTCGTAGCCTATCGTACCAGGGCCGGGTATTCCTTTCGGAAGCTAACCCATGACCCCAGTAGGCTTCGACCCTGCCTGCCTGCATTTAGCAGGCTGGGCCTCTTCGGTGTGCTGACAGCTCGTTGAGACGCGCGGGAACAGAACGCGCCGTCGACGACTTGGGCTCGGTCCGGTCGGTTACCGGACGATCGGACAGCGTGCTACCCATTGCACGTCGTCCGCAAGCCCGCGCCTACGGTGGCCGGAAATCGGGATCGGAATCCCGGCGGCGGCTGGGGCGAGCGCCCGTTGCCTCTGCCTGATGCGGTCGGCCTCCTCCTTTGCTAGCATTACTGCTTCGCAGAAGCAGGCGACCGCCTACCATCCCTCCTCACTACGGACCATGGCCTGAACCAAGGCCCGGCGAGAGAGATCGCTGCCGCCGATCGCCCCCACGAGGACACGGCGATGCTCCGCCCAGGCGGGGCACACCTCTACAGTGTGCTCCACCGTGTCCTCCGTACAATAAAGAAGGTGACTTCGCGGGCTTGCGAAGTTACCAACTTTGTCCTAGTCCTTTGTCCTTTGTCGTCCGGATGGTAATATATATCTTGCGGTCCAGATGGTCACCGGACAGTCGGACAGCGAGCTACCTATTGCTCGCCGTCTGCAATTGTGGCCGGAAATCGGGATCAGAATCCCGACGGCTAGGGCGGGCTGCCACCCCCTCACGCGTGCACGTGCGGCCCCTCCTTTGCTAGCATTACTGCTTCGCAGAAGGACCATGGCCTGGCGCGAGAGATAAGCATAGGTAACTTAGCCTTCAGTGACATGAAACCTTGCAGCATCACCCACAGATTAAGGTTACCTAGTTCTTATTTAAGATACAGCAACATTACATATTTTTCGATTTATCTCCATTTGACAAGTAAATATTGCGCCACTATTAAGAGGAATTTGATAGCGATCAACATTACCTTGTTCGTATTTATAGATGTGTGATTGGTTGCCGACAAATGCTTCAGAGCCGCGCTTGTTACAATGCACCATTACTAGAACAAAATATTGATCAATTAGTATAAACAAACACGTGTTATCTTAAGGATATTATCTAAACTAATAAAATAAAGAGGTAATATTTTTGTTTTTATCGGAAGTAGGGGCAAGTAAATATCTTCCAAAGTAATGTGTGGAATGACATATAGCACGTTAGTTAAGATATTTGATATTTCTAAGCTACGTGTCCGGTGTACCGGCTCAATTCCGGCACGAACCAAATGTTCCAATGAGAAGCGTTTGAGAACTATTGATGGACTATCTTATTGGAATGTTTAAGGTTAGGTGCTAAAAACTGGTCAAGTGCGAGTCGGACTCGCACACTGAGGATTCCGTACAAACTAACTTATGTAAATAGAGCAATTCCCGAACCGAGTCTCTAAGATTTTACGGAATCGAAAGTTTTTATTTTGTGACGTAACGTTTTCCCATTTATTCCTATACTTCTGCTATGAGACCTTGCTTCATGCTAAATTTCAGGGTTCTGGGTCAACGGTAAGTAGGTAGGTACCCTATGAATTTTGATTCCCTTAAGAGTGCCGAAACATTATTTATTATTATTTATTTATTTATAGTTAATTAAAACGGTAAATGCCCACTTACATTAATTAACATAGAATTGTGAAAAACATAAGAAATAATAATAATACATAATATTGGTACCTAATTGCATGGAATTTTAGATTATGAATTGATTGACATACGTTTTTTGCGCCATAAACGGCCATAACTTTATTTTTCGTTAACTTAGAATTTAGATTTTTTTCACACACCACAGACCTGAGTATATTGTGGTTCTAATTTCAACTCGATACCTCCACGCGTTTCCGAGATAAAAGATCTTGACAGACAGATAGAGACATAGACAAACAGACAACAAAGTGGTCCTGTGGTCTTATAAGGTTTCCGTTTTTTTTTTTCTTTTGATACCCCCCCCTCCATCCCCCCTACTCTCCTCCCTCCCTTTTTAAGGTTCCGTGCCCGGAACCTAGCTCGAGAAGACACCGGTGTTCTCTCACATCCACTCCACTATAGGCCATAATTCCGATGTTTAAAGTCTACTTTTGTATGAACAAGTTTGGTAGTAGTGGTACTCAAATGTTAAAAAGGGCGAGCTTCTTAAATCACACGTCTGTATTACTAAATTAATTTACCAATAAATTCATTTAGCAAGTCTTGTATTGCGTGTCAAGATTGTTTGATCGTCAACTGCTATATTTGTCACCGTAACGGTCAAGCGCGTAAGTTATCTACTCAATTCACAAGGCGATTGCGTGTGATTGTGGTCATCCCGTCATCGTTACTCTACGCACGTATATAATCATCTTGTAGGTACTCGTACATAACCAGGATGTCTTGAGCAGTTTATTGATTGACTTTTTTATGATAATAATTTGCAAATCAAATGAGCAAAGGAGAACCGGTTATTATTCCGATATTGATTGGTTTGCGCAGTGGCTGGTGTTTGGTTAGGTTTTGCGAACTTTGGATGCCTTATTCCAAGTTGGCGGTTCAAAGTTCGTCGCTCGTCTAGGAAACAAAGAAGTTACGCCGTTCCATGCACTTTTCCTGGGTCTGGGATATTTGGGTTCCTGCGCGTAACCGTAGCAACGATCGCCATTTTTGTTCGACTTATAATTATGCCGCGTAGATACAATACGCTACTTTCATGGACTAGAACAATTCAATTTTCAAATACCTTTATAACATTTATGATATAACCAGATATAACACTTCAAACTAGCGATTAGTCTTCGTCTTTATAAAAGAGATGGACCAGAACAAAAACCGCGGAAACTAACAGACGGCCGATCGATCGGTGTGGCTCCGGTATGTGTCCGTTAGCACTACATACTGCATGCACTAACGGGCAGGCCTATTGCGACAAGAAAGCTCCTCTGATACTTGGTCAAATAATATTTCTAAGCTCCGAAGGCGTGATGACTATAGTCTAATGGCCATTAAAAACACAAATTAAAATTCAAGTAAGCTTTAAAATAAATTCCGCTGGTAGTCGTGTTAATTTAAATTTTATGAAAATGCCATTTTCCTGACGTTGCCTTATGCCAATTTACTTGGGTTTGATGCAAAATTGTAATCATCTTCTGAACAAAACTTCACTATATCATGGGGCGTGATGATTATATCTCCTTCATACTTTTCGCCACCTCCTTCTCTTGCATTATTGCTTCACAGAAGACGGTGACTGCTTCCCTTGCTCTCTCGTTTCTTACCATGACCGAAACAGGGTCAGAAGCGAAAGTCGCCGCCGACGCCGTCGGTTGCCTGGTTCAATGGTATAGGAGTGCTATCACGAGCTGAACTGTTAAGCGGATGGAGCTATACAGCTCTATTCGTCATTCTCAGGGCCTCAAGTCTGCTATTACATTAGTGTCAGAATCGTCTATCATTGATTTCATCATGGTTGATTTTGACAAGTTTGGTAATCTACTAATATAATGGCGTCACTATGACTTTCCAACAGTCAATCACTGACACACCATTGAAAGAAATAGTAAACTCGTACATAATAACAAATTAATTTCTGAACAAAGGGGTAATCTGCCAAAACTTTGTCAGTTCCTTTGATTAGTGACTTACCATTAGATTTGTCTGAATACGACAAAGTCATTCTACCACCATTCGTTTACGAGACCAATAACCGACCAATGATCGACCATTATGATTTAGCAGATTAAGAACTTTTACCAAAATGACAATGGGATTGTGTTGAAATGTCGAATTTACAAAAATAGCAGACTCGGGCCCCTGGGCAATACCCCGTCCAAGCGCATACTCGGGCGTTTTTTTTGTTCCACTGAATCCGAAACAGGAATTTCCTAAAACCATGTCCGGTGAGGACCTGTGCCATGTGAGTGAGGACGACGCGACGTGGCACCTATTCACCTCTACGATCCTACTCACTCCTTTTGTAAGGTATATCGTCTTATGATAAAATACTCATCACATCACATTACATCTGATTTTACTTAATTTAGTTGGGTAATTCAAATTACAAATACATACATAATCATAGTGACTGCAATCGAGTCCTATGCTTCGTGTGGTAATTAATTAATTAGGTCCGTCACATAATCCGTCAAGGGTAACGATAATTTTAAATGCTGCTGTGATGCTAATTATGTGTCATTTACGTACACAAAGGACAAGCTCAACAAGACAATCGTTGATACAGTTCTGTTTCATGTTTGGCCGATTTTGTGAAGTACTAAAACATAACATCACCCCGATATCCTCTCAAGGGTTAGGCAAAGGATGTAGCCAAAGTTGACAGGGCCCGTCAGGATCCAGGAACACAAAGGATCAATTGAAGGAACACGTGTGAGTTTTAGTTAGTAAAAGTTTGACACTCCCTCTCGCTCTACTCTACCGTTTCGAACAGTACTGCCAATCCAACATCTCATCAATGCCAGTTTTAAATTACAGTTGCATTTAAATCTTTATCTGACTCAACGCGAACGCGGTTTCGAAGCGAACCAATGCGGTTCACGCAAATTCGACGCGATGCGGTGGCTTTCACGTGCGTGTGAAATTAGGGCCGAAATATCTGCTCCGGATTTCGTTCTATTAACTGCGCAGTAATTCTTTTTATGAATCATAATTTAGCGAATGCGTATTCTTTCGAGTATGCGCATAGTTCGGAACGCCAGCTTCAGAGTGGTCAATATATTTTAACCATATTGTACGCCTCCGTGAAGTACTGCTTCTTACAGGATTCATATGGCTTATCTTCATCTATCAACTAGACTTTCCCGCTACACGTTATGTAATGACAGATTTTTATTCAGATCGTAACATCCGATACTGGGCAACGCAACGGGTTTGCTATGTCGTAAACACATGTCGAAATCTTGTTTTAAAAATCCGGTTATCAACCTAGTGATTATAAAATCGTGTAATACCTTTTGTAAATAAGAACGTATGTATGTTACGATGTATATAACCAATCACTTTTCTAGTCCTAAACGTACATGTATGTACAGAGGCCAGGGGCGTAGCTACCGAATCGACCCTCCGGGGGATTAAAACTACCAAAATTTAACGGTGTATTGTGTGGATTAGCACATGAAATACCTAATATATCCTGGCCACGTAGGTTTTTTTTTTATGGTAGGTAAAATCATCCAATGACAAATCCCGCCCTTGGGTGGAGCGGGAAGTAGTGTCAGACTCTTACTGACTAAAAACCTACCTCGTTCCTTCGTTGCCTATAGTGCCGGGGCTGAGCCTTCGTCTCAGAAAACGGCCCTTGACCCCAGCAAGGTTAGTTTTTAACTTTCAAGAGGGTAAAACCGCTGTCAAAAGTTCGTTCAGGTAATAAGTACCTAGCATGCGAAAATTGACGGCCATATTCGTGAGCAGAACAGTGACTGCTTTTGTTCAAAAATTAGTAATATAAAGCGACGAAATTAGGAATTGTAATCAGTTTTTTGTTCTGACTTTGTTCAATGGCGTTTTAATTGTTTTTTTTTTTTGTCATTATATAAGGAATAACTATTATAATATAAAAGGTATATTTTTTTTTTAAAGGTGTATTTCAGTTTTTCTGAAAGTCCTTAATATTATTTAATTAAATTATCTCTTATGGAGGCCAACCCTAACGTGGGGTTTGCATGATCGTTTTGGCGTTCATATATAACCGATAAACCGACAGATATAGTAATCAAAATACTTCTTATCAGCAGTAGCTCTCAGTTCCGTACTAGCGACCCGCCCCAGCTTCGCACGGGTGCAATGGTGATATTAGATATATTATGCATGTATTATACATATAAACCTTCCTCTTGAATCGCTTTATCTATTAAAAAACCGCATCAAAATACATTGCGCAGTTTTAAAGATCTAAGCATACACAGGGACAGACAGTGGGAAGCGACTTTTTAAACTATGTAGTGATACGCTGGGATTTAATTGCCTGTTGGTTTTGTGCATGAACGGCTAAAACCATCAAGCAAACCCTCAGAGCAATTACCAAGGTTAAATGCTCTAAGAGCAAACCCTAACGTCTTACGTGTATGGCCTCCACTATTGTTTGAATGTATTTGAAAGGAAATACCGGCGACGCGATGGTCCGACCATATTGACATGAAACTTTAAGAGCCACCATCGTGCCTGTAGTAATGTTTTTCTTATAGATATTTGACACCAGAATGCAGAATCTTTGGTTTTTACTGTTTCATCGATTGTGGCCTCACCAGAAAGCTTAAAGTCACCCAAAGCGCAATGGCAATGGAAAGGGTTATGTTCTGAGTTTCTTTACATGATCGCATCAGAAAAGAAAATATCCGAAGGAGAACCAAGGTTACCGATCCGACATACCTCGAAGAATTACCAAACTTAAGTGGCAGTGGGCAAATAGTCGATGGAGACGAAAGGTTCCACAATGGCGCCACGTAACGGAAGACGCAACTTAGGAAGGCCTCCCCCCACAAGGTGGACCGATGACCTGGTGAGGGTCGCGAGAATCCGATGGATGCGAGACGTACAAGTCTGGGCGTTATGGCGACACTTGCGGGAGGCCTATGTCCGACAGTGATGATGACGATCGATATCGCTCTATTCAACAAGTGTTAAGGATAGTGTAGCCAGGTCCGATTGGATTAAAATCGGGACTAATGGTAAAACAAATTGGGATTTCGGGTTTTAGATCCTAAACTACAGTTAAAGAGCTCAGCACAGCTCTGAACTAGCTAGTGATGTGCCGTGTGTTATTTTAAACGCATTTGATATAAAGATAGTAAAGCGACTGATGTAATACAGCTTAATTTATAGTAATTACTGTGGTAATTACTAATGAAATAGACGATTAAAAAATTATCTTACTTATGTAAACTACCTAATATGATGAGAAATTTTTCACAAAAATTATGCAATTCTTCAATTATTTTTGGCAATAGGTAAGTTGACACGATCGGCGAGAAAATTCTGTCAACAGTTTTACGCATTTAAAACTTTTACCTAAATTAGTTAAGTTATATTAATCTTTTAAATTGGACTTTTGTTCTAATTTGCAATCACTTTTGTTACAGACTGTATCTACCATCGCGTCGTCGTAACCGGAATTCAAAGACTATAGATAATTTAGAAAAAAAAAGCTGAAAAATACCAAAGAAACCAATGTTTGCAGAAGTGAAAAATAATTATTTTTATTATGACCAAAAATAACTAGAGATGGTTGACATATTGGGTCAAGGAAACAACCGTTCAGCCTAAGAGCCTATCAATAAATTAAGGATCTATCCAATAAAAACCCCACTTACTTGCTATAAGATTAGCCATAGTTCCAGACGGCACGAACAAGGCTGATTGCTTCCCCAGCATAGCAGCCAACTTGCTTTCCAGAGCATTCACTGTAGGGTCCTCTCCATAAACGTCGTCCCCCAAGGCCGAGTTAACCATGGCATGCTTCATAGCCTCGGTGGGCTTCGTAACAGTGTCTGATCGCATATCTACTATGTAAGCCATTGTTACAAGTTTAAAATAATTTATTATTAGCCGCAAAGTAACCTCACAAGTTAGCGCCCAGTCTGACTGAACGCCGGCAGTCGAATGTCGTTGTCAAATAACAACGTGAATGCCGTCAACCTGAGAAACTTATAAGATAAAAATTTAATAATTCTTGTTTATTTTATCTGCTCTAAACTCATATTATCTTAGTGCTCGCCTTGAACTGAGATAACTCTACGAATATCAAACGGAGCCAATAGAATACTCCTGTGTAGGTTGTTTTTATTGTGCTTTTATAATTTATTGGATGATTGGACATGCATTATATCACTCACCAGTTTTCATTTTCTTTAAATTTCCACCTTCATAGACAAAACATAAGAACCATTATTGCTTAAATTATCTATTTTTACAGTCCAAGGAGGTTTTCTTGATAATGGTAACACATTCAACGTTCGGATATTTCGAAACTACTATCGCCATTAAACGACTTTAAAATAGTAATGCTACGTTTACATGTGGGCCAAGCCTCGACCAATCGCCATTGTGTTGACGGGGTTTCCCTGTTTAAACAATGGCTAGACAATAGCGATTGGCCGAGGCTAGGCCCACATGTAAACGTAGCATAAAAGTAAAATTAAATTCTCAACCAAACAAATATTATGAGTTATTTTTTAAAATTTGCTTCCTGCAATTAGATGCAGCACAATTTCTACAAAATATATACTGTTAAATTTTGATTGTTTTAATACTCCTGGTTGGGTCCTCCACGAGTTTAAAACGATTAAAATCATCACATACTCATACATATTTGTTAAGATAAAATAAAAAATAAAGTACTTCTTTTTTAAAACTCGAATTAATTTTACGAAATTAATTTCTTTAAGTAAACATCAGCTGGGAGAGTGGAATGACCTGTAGGTAGTTAGTACGCAACGACCGACAACTACTTACAAGGTCATTGACACGTTTACTTAAAAAAAATATATTCGCACATGCGTATATTAATTCGTGTTTGAGAAAAAAAGTACTTTATTTTTTTATTTTATCTTTACAAGTCGATAGTGTTTCATGATCGACCCTCCACGGAATTAAAAGATCCAAAAACGGTGAATAGAAAGCGCCGTTACGTGTCTTAAATCATTTCTTATTAATTAAGAAATGATTTAAGACACGTAACGGTATTATTGTAGTAAAGTAACAAGCAATTAGTACGATTGTATTTTTTCATAGATCAGGTGTATTGTTAAGCAGCTAGTGACTCATGACGGTCTCAGATAATAAAACCCATCTTGGAGCATTAGCGCTGATAAAATAGCACAATACGCCGCACCAGTGAAACAAAGGCCCAGTAGCTTGGCTTGGCGCGCAACAAAGTGAAAGTGAATTCGATGCTAGCGCCAAATTGGCCCTAGGTCATGGAATTTGGCCCTAGTATCGAATTCAAGAGTACCTAATGTCACAATTCCAATGTCAACCGATCGGAATTAAACTCGAGAGTAAGCCCTCAGATTTGGTCGATTTTCGCTGTAGGATGCAATATATCCCATTTTCTTAACACGGTGGGCTTTGCCGCTGCGACTGCTACAGGAGGTCAGAACGTCAAACGCAACACGCAAATAAATGTAATTGAGAGGTATTAATTTCTATTCTAGTCTTTGTAAATGCCGATGCCTAAAGTAAATTGAGCCGATGTCGACTTTTCTGACAATGTCTAAAGTAAATTTGAAAAGCAAGTGTACTTCAGTCAATGAAAGACAGGCACAAGGGCGTCGCCAACGGGGGCAGGGGGCAACAGTCTCCCACAACATAATGCCCATCCTAAATGTCACCATAGATATAAGGCTAGCAATTAGGAGTTCTAATGTGGAGAAAAAAAACTTTATTGTTATACACGTAGATCCACAACTACCAAACTTGTTCATACAAAAATAGACTCTAAACATCGGAATTAAGGCCTATAGTGGCGTGGATGTGAGAGGACACCGGTGTCCTCTGAGCTAGGACAGATTAAAAAAAATCATTTTTATAATTCTCTTTACTTCCAGCCCCCCCCCCCCCCCTCTTGATAATAGGCTGGCGACGCCCTTGGACAGGCATTTGTATTTGAGCCATTGTCATTAAAATTTTCCATATAAATTCCTGATGACTACAACCCGGGAATCTTTAAGTCAAGAGTGAATAGGTTACTTCTAGGTAAGCTACATCGTAGACCGCATCGTCGCTTTCCATCAGGTGTGATAGCGGTCAAGCGCGAACCCATCAACAATAAAAAAAAATTGCCGGTATTGGAATCTTTTCCCATTGACGATGAGAATTATTTTTTTAATGCATTTTGAGTAAAATATGAAAAAATAAAAAATACTGGCTAAGCGCGAGTTGTACTTACGCACGAACGAAGGATTCTATACCATCTGTAGCAATAAAATCACGGTTCATGAGATACAGCCTGGGATACCCCACTATCCCAGGCTGTATCTCATGAACCGTATATGTATAGCTTAGTAATAGGTTTCCGTTTTACCCTTTGGGTATGGAACTCTAAAAAGGTTTTTTTTTTATTTGCTTGTACGTATTATATTAAATCACTAAGTATATTACTTTTAAGTTAAAAAAGATATACATCGAAGGGTACTCCATAATTTGAGTGGAAAAGAGGAAAACAGTCCATTTTTCTGTTAGGTTTCTGTATTTATGTAAGTTAACATAGAAGACTTCTTGCCTTCTATGTTGTCTTTTCTTACTACTGTACCAATCTTCTCTATTCTCAATCTTGGATAAAAACCTATTTCAAATGAACTAAATAGCTTTTGGGGGATTTTTCCGAATCGATATCAATTGACCAAATTAAAAGAGCAGTCTCTACTTTATTTTACTAATAACAAAAGCACTTTAGTATTCGAATTCATCGAGGCCTTAGGTCTACGAAATCTACATTCGCATCGTTTGTGTATCCGAATTACTTGACTAACGGCTCATTCACGACCTTGCCGCTGCCGCATGCGGTAAAATCAAATGTGTGAAAATTTTTGAAGCACGCTACGAGTAGCCGCTCATAACGCCGCGGCGTGCCGCGCGGTGACTCGTGGCGTACTTCAAACATTTTCATACTTTTGATGTTACCACACTTACCACTCGCCGCCACCGCCAGCCGCTGCCGCTCACAGCGACAAAGTCGTGAACGGGCGGTAAGAGTTTGAGCGTTTTTATTTCTACGAACGCATCCAAATTATGTTCTCTGTTACATTTTTTTGACAGCTGTATGAATGTGTTTCATTGGTTACTGATTGGTAATTTTGTATATTTGGCGAATAACGGCCAATGAAAATGGAATAGACTTAACGGTCATCATACGTTTTCTGTAATCAAAATCAAACTTTGACGACAAGAAAGAAGTGTCGGCGACAAGTCGTTAGCTTATTTTAGTTGTTTTTCAATTACAAAAGTGTATTTTACTTTGTTATTTACGGTGTGAACATGTTTAATGCATGTTCATCAAATGGATAGATAAAGTTCAATTTTCTAATTAAGTAAAACTTTGAAAATCGTGTTCTTATTTCGGCTAAAATCAACGTGAATCGGGCGTCGACCGGTCCATCCCTTCTACCCGTAACCGTCGCCGCCTGTGCTGTCAGTCGCGCTATCGTCATTTTGTACGTATCAGCGCCGTGCGCGGTCACGGCTAACGCGAGGCAAGAGAGCAACGCTGTGTGTATAGCAATAAGCAGGAACGTGTGTTGTGGTGTGCCGGTCTTAGTGACCGATTAATGTGGTATCTAGTGTCGGTGTTGAGCTGTCGTACGGGCCGCGCGGCGTGATCAGGCGGCGCGATGGTGGACATGGATAGGAACGACCCGGAGCTCCGGTACTTGTCGGTGGATAGGAACAGCTTCAATGACCCGGCCACACAGGCGGAATGGACGCAAAAGAGGCTGGTGTGGGTGCCCCACGAGTCCCAGGGCTTCGTGGCGGCTGGGATCAAGGGAGAACAGCGGGGTGATGAGCTGGAGGTAGAGATAGCTGAGTCAGGGAAGCGTATCCTGGTTAATAAAGATGATATCCAGAAGATGAACCCTCCTAAGTTTGACAAAGTTGAGGATATGGCAGAGCTGACCTGTTTGAATGAAGCTTCTGTATTGCACAACATCAAGGACAGATACTACTCTGGACTCATTTATGTAAGTATTCAAATTATATTATTAAAAATCAACAGTTTAGCATTACACACAATTGCAAGGAAAATCTATCAAAAACTTTTATTTTATCATCTGTAACACCAAATTTAGGATTCTTATCTTATCTTCAAAAACTTAATCATCAATGTAAACCCAAATAAGGTCACAACTCTAAGAGTTCATTACTCTTGCCAAAAATATGTACCTAAACAAATGTTCACTAATCATGGCCCAACTTAAAACAAGAACCCAAAAGCTGCCTTAAAATAAAATAAATTATCATTCAAAATAAGTTCAATGTCACATTTTATTTGAAATACCTAACTTAAGAAAAACTTAAGTTACATGTCACAAGTAAATAGGATCGTTTAAATCAATAGAAAAAACATGTAATATGCTTTCCATAAATTTTACAACAGTAATCTGTAATCAAAATTTTAAGGAAAATAGTAATAAAAATCATACTTATTAAAACATGCATTAAAATCAGCCTTCAGCCTTGTACCTAAGTGACTTCATAGTATTATGAACATACAATACAACACTATTTATAGTGCCCCAGCATTTGGACTACCCCAGCAACCAAGTGCTGTGAGTTCAAAGAGAGAGAACTGAAAACCTAAGAAGCAAACTACTTTTACTACTGACAGATAAACCATCAACATCCCTTTTAGATTTGGGATCCGTAGACGTTACTAAATTCACATTCCAACAGGAAAGTTTAAGCTCAGTGTAAAAAGGGTGTGCTACTCTTAATAATTATAACGTTAGTCATCTACCAGTGAAATTCCCGTAAAAATAAATTTAGCCACTACAATACAAAAATTAGTCAGAAGAAAAAATGATAGAAAATTGCATTATTGTTACTGGTATTGAATATACTTTAATTCATTCATTTAATTTTATTCTAATTTGTTACACAAATTACAAACAGAAAATGCTTCAATTTTATTTATATATTAGGTATAGATAAGTAAGGATCTAAAATGCACAAGATATTTAGGTAGCTTCATTTACTTGAGTTCAAACCACACCTGACTAAATAACGCTATGACAATAGTTATCTACATTCTACTCCACACACCATTAAGCACATAATTACATACCGAATAACGAACCTAATGAGGCTTTTTTACCAATACCCATATTTCAAGAATGTACGAAGGTTAACATGAATCATCATTACATAAATATGAAATCATACCTCGAACAAACCTTTTTGGTAACAATGTTGATGAGTTAGTAATGTTTAAAATATGTTTCCGTCACTATCTTTTTATAGCTTCAGGTGGTGTTGCCTGTCTGAAGTTTATTTTTTTGGTTAAGGAAACATACACTCAGAATATGGCCTATTGCAGATCAGGTTCTACCTCAAAGTTTTATTCAAACACACTAACCTTCACTTTGTATTCATAATATTACACAGTCCGTGTACTGGAATAGCATGTGTAACATTTTTTATAGTGGGAGTGTGTTCCTTTCAGACAATTTTCTAGTTTTACATAGAATGTAAAACTAATGGCACAAGTTAGTTAAATGTAAATAAAAAAAAGAGGCTTTTATTCACAAATGTTTTTAATGTCTGTGGCCCTTTTTTACATTAAAAAATAATCTTAAAATACAGTTTACTGTCTTCTACACTACTTTATGACCAAATCTGTTATAAAAAAAACGATCTTTATCCTATTAAATAATTTAAACTACCAGCCTTTTGGCTCTACACTCCTGATACTAATTGGACCTGATATACATATGTGACTGTGTACTAATAAGATAAAACATATCCTCAACTTAACCCTGCATTATCCTTTAAATTGTGTCTATATTTATCCTGTTATTTCAGATAAACTTTATTAAAACAAGCACAGGATAAATGGGTTAAAAACCATAATTCCTGCACCATGACATCATTGTCATAACCTTACCTTATTTGTCACTGATATTTACAGGTATAGATAATTTTTATCACTTTGTACTCCTTATTTATAGTTTTTTTGTTTGATTAAGAATGAAAACAGTCATTGATATAAAAAATGGCCATTCATGTATTAGTAGTTAGTTACCATTTTTAAAGGGACTTTTTTCGATGTAATAACTTCTTTTGGCGGTGAGATAAGTACAACAACATTAGTTAAGCTAGCACTTGGAGTCAATAGAATAACACTTACTATTTATCTGACTACCTAGAATAATAACATGTTTTTCTGCCACTTTAGGAGGTTGAACAAAAACGTATATTACAAAGCATAATATAAAATAAAATAAAAATAATGTTTTGTTATCACATAAAATAAGTTACATAAGTACTTATTAGGTACTTGTTGCAGAAAAATGGAACTACTTTAATAGAGCTTATTTATAATCATTATTATTATGTGACCATAGGCACATAATAATAATGATTATAAATAAGCTCTATCTACACTTGTTTTTGTGAATGTTTGTCCTGCATAATAAATAAATAATAATAGGCCTCCCATAACAAACTCATTCTTTTAAAATGAGTAACCATAGAGTTTCTTGTCAGTTCTTCCCTATAGGAAATATCCAATTAGAACCATGTACTATTAGGCTTATATGAAATAAAAAGATTTTGAACTTTTAACATCCCTCTTACCACTATTTCCAAGCAACCCTGAGAAGCTTGCCATCCATTTACTGGAGGTTGGGATTCACTGAATGGTCTTTCTTGCCAATTCCACTGACAGCATAGATGTCACCAGCCCATGAGTTACATGCAGGCCACTACTATGTTTTTTTATATCTTGTTTTCTAAATAACATTTTCTTTTTTATGTACTTTCCATATTGTCTCTTCACTATCCTAGGTTGGCATGACTAGGTTTGTAGGGAAATCCTAAGGCATTAAATCTGTCTTCATTTATTTTTAGATACTTTATTGTACACAAATCTAATAAATAGTACAATTTGAGCCTTAAACTTAAAAATAGGAAGCCTTATCACATTCTTGCGATCTCTTCCAGGCAATCTGGAATGGAAAGAGATTGCCTTGACATAAAATGTGGTTGCACTTTCTTTCTGTCTTTGTACTTTGTGTTGTAGATTAAATAAATAAGTAAATAATGTTTTCACCACTGCTCTCAAAACGGTGAAGGAAAACATTGTGAGGAAATCGGCATGTCTTAGAACCAATATTTTGAAGACATGCGACATCTACCAACCTGCACTAAGGCAGTGTGGTGGATTACAGCTCATTCCCTCTCCCAGAGAGGAGGCCTGAGTCCCAGCAGGGGGAACATTATAAGGCTGATGCTATGCTATACTAAACAAGGTTTTAATTAATGGGTACATGACTCATGCACTGTAAGTTTTTTTTAATTTTATCATATAAATTCTATTACCATCATAAAAAAAATCTTGATTGGCAAGTAAAGTTCAGACATATGGTCAGCATTCTCTTGTACAGTGTTGCCAACCATATGGTCCATTATAAAATAATCCAGCACTATTCATGAAAGCGTGAAGCTTATGACACATTATAGTTGTCCTAATATGTCCAGGTCACACAGACAGGCCTTACATAGTAGGTATGTGTAACCAATTTACAAATTCTTATATGGCTGTCAACACTGATTATCCTCTTTATGTTGATAAGCTTGATATTTGAGAGGAAAATTAAAAAGTTTTGTTGTAGATGATGAATAAGTTGCCTTGGCCCTCTTCGTTTATTGTTTTAAATATTTTGTTTCCTATGAATTTTGGTGTAAGGTTGTATTTAATTACTAAATAATGCAATTAATGATGAGTATCTTTTTCTTTGTTTATGTTTCCGTGTCTATTAGTATACACTCGCGAAATGAAAAGGTTTCATGCAATTTGTGAACGTATTTCTTTCCCGTTTATCTCGTCACCTTTTCGGTAGTGAATGTGTGGTCGAAAAAGTGATTTAGCTTCATTTGGGTGGTGGGTTTACGGAAGATGAGCGATGGGTAGCTCGCCGTCCAGTAACCATCCGGCCCGACACCGAGTCGTCGACGGCGCGAAGTGTTCCACGCGCTCTTCAAAAACATCAGCAAAACCATAGGGGCCCAGCAGGGCCGAAGCCTATTGGCAACATGGGTAGTCCGAAAGTGAACCCCGGGAACCTGTAACGCAAGTCTGACACGCCCTCCCGCTCCGTTCTAGAGCGCTAGAAGTCATTGGATGATTTCCCACCTTAAAAAAAACACATTTGGTTTAAAAGGTAAGTCCCGAAAGAGGCTTCATCTAGTGATTGTAAGTACGTCAAATAAGACGCCCTCCGTCAGTAAATATCAGACAAACTACGTAACTTGACAACATTTTAAAGGTCTACAAGTCAAGTCTATGTTGTAACAGCTTGCACACACGCTTATTTATATTGTCCTCCATATTTAGCTGTCACGTCCACACTCCGGCTATCAGATAACAGCTTACTTTTTACAGCATACACCCAGTTCTGTAATGACCTCTGTGCATAAATGGTATAATTAAAAATATTTTATTGCACAAGCTTTTTGCAATAACCTAAAAAGACCTTTTATCGTGTGATTTTGATCTATAGCGATATAGGAGCTAAACTGTATCATAGTATCCACATTCTCCGCGTGATTAGAACATATACAACAGTCCGAAATCGACTATCGCGCCGTTGCCTGGACCTGACACAATACCCGTCTGGTCGAAGGATCCAATCCCTTATCAACGGAGGTTTGTGGAACTTAAACCCTGTTCCGTGTACCTCTAAAGATTAATCTGTGAAAATAACGAAATAAGTAAATTATATAATTTTATTTTCTTGTTAGATTGTCAATAATATCGCCATCCCGGTTCATTAATTTCACACTTGCTATTTAAAATAACGGGATGCCAGCATCTTACAATATGGTCAGAAAGAATATAATGACTACTCTGAAGTCAGGCGTTTCAAAATAAGCTCATAATCGAAAAAAAATACGCATTCGCCATATGATTTGTAAAAGGAATTACTGCGCAGCCAATTGTCCGAAGTTCGGAGTGGTCAAGATATTTCGACCTTACTGTACACATATTTTAGGTGCCCTTTCCTTTGCAGCTGCAATGCAAAAGTTAGTTTGAAATTTGAATAAAGATGCAACACTAACACCAAAAATAATAATCCAACCAAAATGGCAGCCACTTCGGAATTTTACACCTAACAATAAACTCATTATTCCTAGTCTTAAGTGCCAGTCTACATGCAACTATAAGTGTCATCAATTAAAGCAGTGTTCGCGATATTAATGGGGCGTGAAATCCTTAGATTTACATAACAAAGGTGCCACCATTCATTGTCAGATGGTGACCGTCATCGATTGTCCGGACGACTGCTACAGACAGACTTGGCATGCATCATGCTGTCTTGTATTGCCTGAAGGCTAGATTATAACTTACTGGCTTAGTCTGATAGTTTAGGTAGTTAGCTTTCGTCAGCAAATTAGATCTGCGATTTTCTAGTCATTCGGCACGTCGAGAAAGATTTCCGATACAAGTCTTGTTAGTATAAGTCAACGCAAACTACAAATAAGGCCGTTTATGGTCTTTTTAGGCGCATATTTGTCTAAATATGCACCCAAATATGGTTAACCTTGCTTCATGCAAGGTATCTTAGCAGAAGTTTAAAAAAAAAATGGTTTTTTTAATTACGTCACAAAAAAAAAACTTTTGCGATTCAGAAGATCTTCAGGACTTGATTTGGGAATTGAACTATTTACTTTTTTTATGGTAGGTAAAGTCATTCAATGACAAATCCCGCCCTTGGGCGGAGCGGGAAGTAGTGTCAGACTCTTATTGACCAAAAACCTACTCCGTTCCTTCGTTGCCTATAGTGCCGGGGCCGGGTATTCCTTCCGGAAGCTGACCCATGACCCAAGCAGGCTTCGACCCTGCCGAACTATTTACTTGTGAGTTCGACTCACACTTGCCTATTTTTTTACTTCGACTATTTCGTATAGCGAAGTGTCTTAAGAACTCAAAGCATTATGGAATGCTTGCTGAAAAGTTCATGTAGCTGATCGCCTACGGGTCCATTCTAAGCCGATTCCTTTTTAATAGTCACGATTCGCGTGGGATGATTAACGGTAAATTGTGATTAGTTCCGAAATACCTGCATAAGTAAGACCTGCGCCGTTGGATCTTGATTTTTGCTTGGCTTATCATTCCTGAGTGTCCTTTGTGGTAAAACTTGAAACTGCGTTCATTTTGCTTTCTTTTTCTTGGGCTTCTGGATTTGACATTCTTCTCAGGCCGTGTGTCCCATAACGGGACCGATAGCTGCTAGGGCTGTATTGTTCGAAGGAATTACCGCGACTCTCGCAAAGGACAACTAAAGGAAATCTGTTTTTTTTTTTATTTATATATAAAATAGTGCTTGACTGCAATCCCACCTGCTGGCAAGCAGTGATGCAATCGTTGATGGTGAGGCGCATTAGTTTAATAAGAGCCTATTCACTCTAGCCTCGAAGACAACTAAATTATAATCGGACAGGAGGACCGCAGCAGGCAAACTGTTCCAGACCTTCTATTTACGTGGTATAAACGACGAAGCAAAACCCTTAGTCCGGACCGTAGAAGTTTCAACAACGTAAGGGTGGATATTCGCCGTTTGTTGTATTATAGTCAATAAGTCCATTTTTCAGAAATCACTTGATTTGCCACGCAAAAAACGCGTCGTGTCTATTTACTTCTTTCTTAACACAATTTTCTTTTTCCAACTAAATTCAGACGATCAAAACTGACAATGCTATAACAGGACTTGCTCAAGTTTTGCATGAGTTCACCGTTACGCCATGCAAATTCCCTCCATGGCATGGTGGTCCAATTGGAGCCAAAACTTCCTTTTGTGACTCACATTTTTAACAATGGTGGTCTCCATTCGGCCACGTTTTTGCTTTTATTGTTCATTTTCTTTGCCCCTTAAGGCGATTCTTGGTTTAATACTGTTTTTATAGAGCAATGAGCTGTATTGTGACTGGTGGTGGATAAAAGTTAAGTAGATGTTTGTTAATTTGGGACTGCTTGAAATTATTAAGGTTCTAAGGTAGTGTCCGACCGAAGGTTTTGGTCAAAAAGTGACAAATATTCGGCTCGGCCGAAAGTAGTGTCTATTTAAGCTTAGCTGGCACCCTATGTAAAAGCTTGTGTTTAGGGTGCCAGCGACCTAAAGTCAAACTCTTCTTGTTCATCTTTGTGTGTAATCATCGTTTTATTAGTTTAATAAAAAATACATAGACATAGATAGACACATTTGTTTTGGCAATTTTTCTGTTATCACGTGAGTTTCGGCTGAACCTAGATAGAGAACCGAGCATTCAATTAGAAAGAAAAAATAAAATTGCGTTTAGTTGCATTACAAAAACGGTAACACCTTAAAATTAAGCAAAACTTACACTAAATACTGCCAAAAGGGTCTCTGCTCAGCATAATGCCAAATGGTAACAAAGGTAAGGCAATGGTACCACCGAAGCTGATTTGCAGCTGCAGCCCCTGCCTAGCCCAACTACGGTTTCGGCTCTCGAACACTTGTAAGCTAATTCCTTTGGTAGCCGGCCAATCCTAATAATGATATCGGATAGTAGTCTTTAGCAGACCTATCTTTTGAATTAGAGTTCCGTACCCAATGGGTAAAACGGGACCTGTATTACTTACTAAGACTCCATGTCCATCTGTCTGTCCGACTGTCACCAGGCTGTATCTCATGAACCGTGATAGCTAGACAGTTGAAAGTTTCACAGATGTTGTTCGAGTATTTTTGTTGCCGCTATAACAACAAAAACAACAGAATAAAATACATATTTAACAAACAACAAACGTGATTTTTTGCCAGTTTTTACTACGGACGGTATGGATCTTTGTGCACGAGTCCAATTCGCACTTACCGGTTGTTAACATTCATAATATTATATCCATCTGGCGAAAAATGATTCATTAGTCCATTAAGAATTTCTATTTCCTTTCAACTGTTTGTCAAATAATGTACAGTTCACTTGAATACTTCATTATATTGGGTATAACGAGTTTGTATACGTACTCACTTTGAGTACATACACGCAAAATATTTTCTTGTTTAAAGAGTGTTGACCTCTGCGAATAGGATTAGAGGATTTGCAAGTTCAAGTATGTATGGTGACGTGTGCCGTCATTACCATCAGACCATTGCATTCCTTGAAGGTTTTTACATGATATTAAATATTTCTATTATATGCAGATATTTTTACATTACTCACTCTTTGTTCGTTACTTATCAACAGTGATAGGAATAGGTAGTGCCTATTTGCCTAAACTTCGAAGAACAGAGACAAGAAACGGAGACTTCCTAAGGACTAAATTTTTTCCGAGACATCTATCCCGAAATTTCGAGACAACACTTAAATACATTTAAAAATATTGTTATTTGGAATAAGTAATTCGTCTATATTTACCTAAAGTTTGCGACTAGATATATCATAATAAATAACATACACAGTCGTTACAACCATTCAATTTTCTGAATTTTTTTTGGAGAACATTTTGTAAATGACTTGTTGATCGTAATACACAATGAATCACAATGTTTTTATAAGAAGCTGTACACGTTTCGAAGTAAATATCTTCTTTCTAGCTCACTCTCGGCTACGTTTAATGAGATTTCTAAAGTTCAAGTGTAAAAAAAGGCTTTCAAATAATAAAACGGTAATTTTTTATCATTTTAGCATTCTCTATAGTAGAAAGAATTTATCATTAAAAAAAGGTACTTAAAATAAATAAATAATTCATTTATTTGCCAGAATGTAGGTATACAAAGTGGTATGATCTTAATATTAATGAGGTTTCTTTTTTGCATGGAAATCTCCTAAGAATCGCCAGACAATATCGGTGGTGTCAAAGGACCCTTACGTTTTTTTTAAAATAGTTAGTGCCCGCGGCTTTTCCCGCGTGTACTACTGTTTTTATATCCCATGGGAACTGTACTTTTTTTTTAATAGGAAGTAGCCTATGTGCTAATCCACACCTGAATCTATATCACTACCAAATTCAGCATTTTCAGCAATTGAGTAATGGACATCCATACAAACTATCACATTTATAATATTAGTAATTCCATAGGTATTAGATATAACATAGTCTGTGGTTTCTGCCTACTCCTCCGGGATAAAGGTGTGAAAAAAATACGGAAGTCATCTATATCATGCACATTTTAAGAAGACCTCTCTGATCACAACAATACAAACACACGCAGTGTGTGTCACTAGGCTGATATAGCCTTGCATTGCATTGCATCAGCCTTATAATGTTCCTACTGCTGGGACTCAGGCCTCTTCTCTAGGAGAGGGATATATAGACTAATATAGGATAGGCTGATATAGGATAAGTTGTTATTATAGAGTTTTATGTCTAATCGCAAACTTTACATAAATATAGACGAATTACTTATTCCAAATAACACATTTTTTAAATGTATTTAAGTGTTGTCTCGAAATTTCGAGACAGATGTCCTGGAAATAATTTAGTCCTAAGGAAGTCTCCGTTTTTTGTCTCTGTTCTTCGAAGTTTAGGCTAATAGGCACTACCTATTCCTATCACTGCTTATCAATTTAACAGATGAGTCACGTTTCCATAAAGGCGATAGGAAACTACGTCCGATTTCGACAAAACACTCTTTTATCTTGCAAAGAAACAAGATTTAATTTCAATTTCTTCATTAGAACGAGCATCATGTACCAGGGCAACATAGGATCGAGTAGATTGTCGCGAGTAACCGAAATGCAACGCGACCAATTCGAGTAGGCGGCTGATACCCTAGAAGGGTTAATTCTAAAGCGGTGTTCGAAAGTTGTTCGAGTTAATTCAAACGTTTGGCTAAAGCGTCGTGCTCGAGATGAATGTCAAGGTGAGGCGCGCCGCCGGCCGAAACGGCCGCGGATGTCGTTGACCTGGCGGTGGCGCGGGGGATGCGGGGGGGACGGCCCACGCGAATATGTACGCTACGTTTGAACCTCCTCCGATGTTCTAACATCCTGGTACTTGTGGCAAACTTGACTGTTAGTCCTTTTCACTCTCGCGTGATTTTTTATTTGTTATCATGTCGTACAAATATTTACTTGCTACGGGCCAAAAAAATATCTGGCTTTAAATTCAACGATATGCGAACAAGAGGAAATACGCCTTTATGTTTTGTATTCTTATTTAAGTTCGTTCACGTTTGCACTGAGTTCGTTACCGCTGAAGATCTTTGTAACTTAAGTTTCAGAAAACAAAATACCCATGGGCGTTTACGATAAAAAAGCAATTCTAACAAAAAAAGCGTCAAACAGCCTGCTGTTTACGAAATGTTGCCAAGTCTATAGGCTGAAATCACTCTTATATCCGCTCACGGCTTTAATGGTAACCATCGCAGTCACGTTCACGGACGATAACTCGTCTGTACGTAGACGCTTTCGTAAACAATGGTTTAGCACGTCCAGACTTCTAACTTAATGCTACGTTTACATGTGGGCCCAGCTTCGGCCAATCGCCATTGTGTTAACGGGGTTACCTCGTTTGTACAATGGCTACACAATACTGATTGGCCGAGGCTGGGCCCACATTTAAACTTAGCATTACGGATATATTGCAGGAGTCTTACTGTCTGTCTTATCATCCTTATCAAAAAAGTATATAGATACTAGCAGCTTTCTTTGTTTCACCTATTCTTGCACTCGCTATTTCCTCGCTCTTCATTTTGTCAAGATATAACTACTTAAAGTCAGTTGCCCTTTGCACCTTGTTGTAGGAAAATGTTACGAACTCTTAACATTCATGAGATGCGAATGTCACCGACCTCGGAGCTACTCGATACTCAATAATAATATACGATTTGATGACAATATGCAAATTTTCTAATAATACTGCATATCGAACCTTGACTGTAGGTATGTTTATTTGCAACTTTACCTCTTAAGTAGCGTATTAATACATATTATTCTATTTTTAATCGAAACTTTATTTTTAAAAGAAAAAAAAACTTCCCAAATCAACGACTCAACTTTGCCCAAATGTGTGTGTGTGTGTGAGAAATAAGCTCACGAGTAGTTATCATTGCGTATTCCTAAATATAGTGGGTTATGTGAACAAGCCATACATATTTCATGACAACGGCCTTTCATGGAAAAGTCAGTATTCATCGCCACGGGGATGTTATCATAGATATTTCATTAAGTGTTCTTACCCTCACCCTATGACAGTTTTTTCATTAACTGTCAGGTCATTGGCGTTCTGGCGTTTTATGTGGTGTCCAATCTGGGAGAGGAACATTTGCAACTCAATGGGAGTGCAAAAATTAATGCCTTAATTTAAAGTTATTCCAAAAATAGCTTAAGACAAAGATACTAAAAATAGCATAAGGACAAGATACGAAAAATAGCATAAGGCAAAAATACGAAAAATAGCATAAGGCAAAAATACAAAAAATAGAATTTTGGTAAAGATACAAAAAGTCCAAATAATTGGACAGGATGTTATAAATTTGATTTCGTACTAATCTTGTACGTCAGTAAATTCGTGTTATTTTCATTATAAAGCAGATTTCTGATACAACAAGGCCGTTTGATAACAATGTGATTACTTAATTCGGCTGATTTTGGTTTTACAAAGGCTAATCTGTATGTTGATAACAAATCGAATTACATGCTAAAGGGAATCGTTAGTCCTAGAACAATAGTTTTATCAGTGTATTATGCAGGGGTATGTACTCTTCGTAGCGTAAAAACCAAAAGTGTTGAAACGCTGGAGTCTCGTTTACATAGATTTTCTAGAGTTCCGTACTCCAAGGGTCCTAACGGGACCCTATTACTCAACCTCCACTATCCGTATGGCCGTCTGTCAGCGGGCTCTATCTCATAAACCGTAAAAGTATTCCTATTACCGCTACAATAACAAAACTCAAACTCATTTATTTCAATTTTCAGGCACTTTGAACTGTTATAATGTCGTTAAAGTCAATAAAAGTGACGCTAAATTGCAAGGCCCAAAGTGTAGATCTCTATGGAGAAGAATGTGCAAAAAACTTCATGAACACTCTTTTAAAATCATATTATGAGATACATTAATCATTGGTTAATAATTTCTTGTCGCTTCTATTATGTGAGCACAATGTAGAAAAGAAATTAGGTTATTAAAAATAGAAATTGAATTAAGCCACTGGCAGCTAAGTGATGACCAGTCTCAACTGACGGTGCCCTTTCACGAGCATGAGGTGTGCTTCAGCCCCACTCTGCTCAACCATATTGAAGGGAACAGAATGACCCTGACATTTGAGTGAGAATGACAAACTCTCGACTGACATGCTCGTTTATGTCAAATAAGTTGTAACCTAGTAAAAATGCTCCATGGTACTTTACATTTACAAAATTTGATAAAAGTGCTTCTACATTATACAATGCTTATGTTTCATCAAAAAAAAAAAAAAATCAAGAACAAAAATAATAAGATTGAAATTAAGAATTAAACGGGGTTCCTATCTATGAAGCGTTATTTTATCGGCGTTTTTAACTCGATTTTAATATTGTAGTACGGAATCCTTCATGTTCGAGTCCGACACGCACTTGTCTAGTTTTATTAAACCATCGAATAAAGTACAAACACCTAAGTAAATTAAATCTCCATATCTTTAACCTAATAACCCCGTTATATCAAAACTGTAGACAAACATCTTTTCAAAACGAAACAAATATTTAGGAAAATTTGGTAAAAATCCGTTCCCCCTCGAGAGTTCGAATCAATTATTCAATCGTCTCCCTGTAGCAGTTCATTGCTGGACATAGGCCTCTCCCAAGTAGCGTCAGAATCCGCATGTGGCATCTAAAATAGAACGTGCAGATTGTCGATAGTCTTTCTTTTTTTAATGGTATAAACTAGTGCTTGACTGCGACCCCACCTGATGGTGAGCACGAGCAGTGATCTATTATAACAATAATATTATATAATACATATATAGAGGAGCGCAGCAGGCAAATTGTTCCAGTCCTTCAATGTACGCGGTATAAACGACGAGGCAAAATGCTTAGTCTCGACCGTAGACTTTCTTTAACTTAAGTTCCGTGTCTCCTAGATGGGGCAGAGGGCGTCCACAGTGCGCCGCCATCCCGTTCGGTTTTTGAGCTCGCGTTTCATTTCGCTCCAGGTCTTCACTATTTTCTTCGCCTCTGCGATGATGTCGCCAGGTCTGCTTAGGGAGACCACGTATAAGCTGTCCTTGACCCGGAGTTTATGCGTGGTGTCTTTTCTGACCTTCCACGTCTCACACTCAAACAGCAATACGGTTTTGACGTTGGACCGGAATATCTTGAGCTTAACTCTTCTAGTCAGTTTCCGCGATTGCCATATAAGACAGAGCCGTGTGAAGATTGTTCTTGCCTTGGTGATCCTCGAAACGATGTTCTTTTCGGTCCCTCTAGTCTCTGACACACAACAATGTCGTTTCGTGGACGGTTCCGACACTCCAACAATCGAAGCTATCCACTTTATCTGCTTCTTATCTCGCCGATAGCGCAGGAATCTCATATGAATGGAATTTTGTAATCAGTATATGCTAACTGGATTTCTTTAGTTTTATAATGGTCAGGGTTAATGTTGTGATCGGAATAAGAACCAGCCCAATATCTGTCGGAATTCTTTACTTACTTTCTCTCATTAGATGAGATTGTTTTTGGTGTTTTTAGCTTTTTAGATTTCGTGTCTTATGTTTTTTTAAACATATTAAGTGCCTTAGGATTCGCCGCAACAGATAGATAAATTAGAAGTCTCCTTTTCAATTAAATGAGACGATCATTAGTAAATCTAATTTCTTTTTCTTTACCTCCGGTATGCAGTTAAAGTTATACATTTAGCAAAATGCGTCAGTCATTGTGGACGTTTCAATTGCCTTGTTGTTCAGATAACTGCACTAGGAAGGATGAGTAAGAGTATTGTAATGTAGCTGCCATTACCTATATATACTATTTAAATACTGCTGCTAGGATAATAACACATAATATATATATATATATATTATTGATGGGCTCGCGTTTGACCACTATCTCACCTGATGGTAAGCGATGATGTGACCCACGCTGGAACACGCTTGGGAAACACAGGCTCCGGCAGTTAAGTTCACTCCTTAGCTGTACGCATATTGAATCTGTTCTCAAAACGCTTTGTACGTATGGGTGGGATGTCCACTAAGTACCGAAAATAATGTGTAAATAAAAATAATAATATGTAACATAATAATAATATGTAAAAAATGATACAAGATCGCAATTTGTAGGACATAATGACGTAAAGAATAAGAATATGTCAACATATTAAGTTTCGATCGAGATTGAGTTGAAGTAAAACTTGTGGTTCTGCTGCTTGCATAACGCAGCAATTATACTACATAGTTAAGTTACGTTATTAAATAATATTATTTTAAAAGTATTACAGTTACATTACCTACGTCTTAATAAAGCACCCCGCAATAACGTACATGAAAAAATGCAAAGCCAGTAAAATATTTCTGGGCAAATCTGATTTCATGCTTCACAACTGACTTTTCATCTAATTAACCGCACCCCTAAATAGTGCACTAGCAACAGTTACACCACTTAGTCGTCCATTAATTTGCTTACCCCTACTTTGAAACCTATCAGCAGTAAAGTCTGAACGAGCCGCGCCCTCGCAGACACCCCCAGTTCCCCCAGGGGGTTGCATAGGGCGCAGGCATGGGTGCAGACGGGGTTATGAAACTTTCAGACGACTCGCGACGGATTGTTTGCGCAGGATATGTCCGACATATGGCCCGTAAATTGTAGAGGCTTCCCGACTAAATATTAGGGGCTCCTTTTTCTGATTGAAGGGGTGAACATTTGCGGGGGAAAATACAGGTGCTTTAAGGGATGGAAACAGTAAAATATTGGACTGTCTGTTGTGACTTATGCATGTACTAAAGCGCTTCTATTTTCTGCTGAGTATCAGCAAGTTGCAAAGGCTGATCATTACGCATTGTCTCACCTTATAACCAAGCAATAAACACGTCATTTACACTTAGAATTCTATGTAGAAAACCTTCGAGGAGCCTCGACCTCAAACTGACCATCATGTATTCAACCCACAGCCTGCCGATACTTCTTCCCTATTTGTATTACATCGTACAAGTCATTTTAATACCTCAATAAAAATCACCGATCCATTTTGCGGTCGTCAAAAACATTATGGTTGACGTCTGACGAAGGAAAGTATATTTGTTTTGGCAAGCGAGCAACATGGTAATGTGTTGAAATATAACACTGATGGATTACGGCTTGCCAATGATATTGCTAAGACTTTTTTTTGTTTTAGTCGCTTTTGGTAGATTGGTTTACAATGCAGCTTTGAATTTAAATAATTCAGACATCAATGGAGAAGTCGAAAATTATTAGTAAAGGCTGGGATTGCATCAAAACTTCTTTCTGAATCAGTGTTTACTTTGTTTCGGATTTAAAGACCAGCAAATATGGTTCAGCGAACTCAATCATTGAATGTTTTGCTCGTTCACGAGTAAAACACTTTTAACAAGCGAACCTTATTGCTCTTTATCTTGCGCTCACTAACAACTTCATATCTGCGCAAATGCATTCAGCTCGTTCAGTTGCAAAAATGTTGCCTGTGGCTTTGCACGGCCGCTCTATAAGCTTAGCTATGGACGCTGATGTATAGGACTCTCCTGCACTGCGGATACCGGCGCCGCAATGGACCACGTTTCTGCATTGCTTAGCATGTGCTTCAAAAACATTTGCAAAGTTTAAACTTTACTGTCAAATTTTAATTTCAACACATCATAGCTTATTATGTAGCTTCCTGCGATCTTAATATAGTGTACCAGTTTTTCTGCTGCTAGTATTACAATTACAACTTCACAGAGCTCAAAATTGCGTATTGAATAATCTTCCGAAAAAGGTTAAAGCACTTATAAAATCGTGAAATGTTCGAAGTGGATAATATATTGTTGTTAAAATATTATTCAAACGTTATTTGCGAAGCTTAACTTTAAATCGATAGATACTGGTTTGATTTACAAATCGTTCTCGTTCGTGTTATCATAATTAAAGTTCCGTTAATGGACAGAAAATACTGAATCATTGGTCAGATTTTGCCGAGGTCTGTAGATTAGTTTAATCCATATGGATTTCCTTAGAATAGAGATAGGGTTTTTAGTATTGCCGACAGCATTGTTAAGTATGGCTGGACTTTGCTCTCGAGAATTAAATAGGAAAGTCCTTTGCAAGTCAGTGAAACTAATTATAGACATGCTAGACAGCAGTAGGCTGACTACGCCTTGCGTGTAGCTCAACTCTAGTTGATTAATATATCTCAAAGTTTTGCTATCCCTGCAGGAGAGAACGCAAGACGATATATAGAAAATTTATCTGTTTCTAATGGTCCAGGCAATCTATTTAAAGACGGATGATGCAACCGTTTTAACATTGGAGAGGTCTTCGATCTAATGTTATATTTGTACGTTGCGTACATATGAATTATTGTTTGTTTTCTATAACTTTTGGAGGAAGGTGCCAGGAATATGAATGGAGCTGATGATGTATGCAATATTTTGGTCGGTTATGCCAATGTTTTGTAGTACCTAGTGCGTGGGATTAGAAGCAATATCAAGTTTGGTGAAGTCATTGTTGCAGTAGTTTGAGAGGTGGCACAAGGTTGTTTGTAGCAGGGATCTTATGGATATGAAGTTGCAGATCTGGATGTAGTATTTTTATTTAGCCTATACTTTCCCACTGCTGGACAAAGGCCTCCCTCAACTTCTTCCAGATATTCGAGCAACCACCTCGAATCAGCCCTTGCGTTAGGCGTCTAGGTCATTTCACCACCTCTTCCCAGGTAAACCTCAGCTGCGTCGTCGATCCTCAGGTACCCACTTGATACGGATATAGGATCGATATTACACCGGTTTTAAATACAGCTATTGTATTAATTTTTTCGGATAATCCGCAGATTTTGGATAGTTTCGGTTACGGAAATAAGAATTATAAAAGTGAAATAATTAGTAGCAGCAAGATTTGACTTTTATTTCTAGACTAGATTATCATTTGTTTGGCCGGTTAAAACAAGCGGGGCTCCATAACATCACGAGCTCTTAACGTTATTCATTTGAAAAGCTAAACTGAATTGTTAAAGAGACGGAGCTATATAGGGTATATAGCTCCATCCCTCTTTGTCGCTCGCCTGACATTTTAACACGTCATGGTAAGGACCCTAGATTTAAAAGTAAATTGCTGACGTAGTTACAGGTCATTTGCCTGTTGCCTACGTGCGTTACATTAACCTATTCTGGTCATCCGGGTATTGTAGTTGCAGTTCTTATAAATAAATCGGTGACTCAGCAAAATAATAATATCAATGAATAGAATTATTATAATATCATCATAACCGTCTACAACTGAATTTTTCAACAGGTTCTTTTTTACTTGATCTATTTTATATATTTTTTATATTGAATTTTGAAATGAGTCCGCTTCGTAATCTAATAATTTTCACCTAACAGGGTACAATGGAGGTTACAATTTTTTTTATGTTAATCTATTCAATTCATCCATTCTTAAACCATCTGTGACCTTCCACTAGTCGTGATCCACGATCGCCGGGCCACACGTGCGTGCAAAATTAATATGGAATAATTGACTATGAATGAAACTCCTTGTTACACTAGAGGAATAATTTCTACCATATCTAGTGGGTTATAGTTAGAACATAGTTATTTTTGGTCCAGTCACGTTGCTATGTTATCTGATATGTTCGGAATGCATAATGTCGTGATGGATTGAAATATCCTTACGTAATATTCTAGGTAGATAGAATTTTTAATGAAACTAGAAAATTATTGTTTACAATTGTTTTAATGCATTTCAAAATAATTGGAGGCTCAGTGTAGTTCATTGCTGAACTCCAAATCTTCTTCGAATAAATATAAAACAGAATCACTTTCCGCATTCTACTCTTTATCTGAATGTATTTATTTTCTATATCTAAAATATATTTATTTAAAATAAGCCTAGGTATCATAACACATCTCAGTTTAACAAGTCAGGCATGGTATCAGAAGCTGAACTGAAATCATTGTTTATATAATTAATGTGAAATTAGATCATCACGGTTTCTAGTTCATTGTATCAAAGAGTTTACCTACATATTAGTTTGATGTGTTTAGATGAAAAACAAACATTCGAAAAGATATTGTTTTCTGAATTTTCTTTGTTTATACCTGTATGTTGAATTTGACTTACAGTTTATTCAATATGTTTCCTATAATAGATGGGATGGTTTTTCTAATGCGAAAGTAGAGTATCCACATATTTCAGAATTTTGCTATTTTTATTCCATTTAAAATTGAAAACACATTACAGCAACCCTGATACAGTCAGAGTGCCAAAAGTTACTTATCCTGCTGCTAACTTATAATCATACAGAAACACTGCACCAACGATTAAATAATTGCCAATACATTACAAACCTTCCGGTCTGCAGTCTTTATTACTGCAAAATGTTTATGTTCCTCCATTTATTTTACAATGTAATCATTTGTTGTGCATGCTGTCTAGACGATGCGCCGTAAAACCTAGACGACGTAAAACTCAGTCCACCCCAAGCCTTAGGTTCGGTATTCAGGAGAGCCTTTTCAAATATAATTAGTTCTACTAACTTCAGCCAGCGGCTTCGCCCGTGCGAAAGTTAAAAAATATCCCTTGGGAATGTACTCCTGGGATAAAAAGGATCTTATGTATTAATTAAGGACATGGTCCTCCGGTATGCCAAATTTCATCAAGTGGAGGAGTAACATAAAAACTTTCGCCTATATAATATTAGTGTGGTGGTTTCTTTGTTGAAATGGATAAAGTGAGAAATCCATTAGGAGAAGTTTGAAAATAGCGCCAGTGACTGAAAAGTTGAAAGGAAATCGTTTGTCTCGATATGGTCATGTGAAGAGGAGGGATGAAACGCATTTTACTAAAAGAGTTTGAGTTTACATGTGGTTGGATGGATAGGGAGAGGGAGGCCAAAGAAGAGATGGATGGATTGTGTGAGGAGTGATATGAAAGAAAAGGGAGTTAGTGATAGCGTTACGAGTGACAGGACAGAATGGAAGAAAATAACGGGTTGCGCCGACCCCAAGTAAAACGGGACAAGGGCAGGAAGATGATGATGGTTTCTTTGTTGAAATACCTAAGTATTTAATTGTTTAAATACTTACACACTTGAGGAAGCTACGACGTATGGTCATCACGGACATTTTCTTGAGTACATATTGTAATGTCTTTTCACATTATCGCTGTCATTTAAGTATTTTTTTAAGCATCGTAGTCACTATAAAAAATAGCTTCAGTTTTAATTATTTTGTCAAGGCAACCTAATTTATAAAAGTTAATGTCTGATTCTAAGCGACCTTGAAACTACGAGTACTTCCTCGGAGTATCGGAAACGCCAAAATTTTTCGAATTTTCTGATCGTTGAGGAGTGAAAATATACACATTAAAGGTAATTCTTGCAGTTCTACAAATTAAGGAATCCTGTGCGTTTTGCCTTGTGTTAATTTTGTAATTGAGATTGGTATTCACATAAGAATGTTGATTGTTTTTATTTGCAATTTATGAAGGTTATTCAGTAGGGATTCAGTGAAAAGTCAGTCAGTATCAAAGAAAGTTGTAATTAGAAACTTAATCTTTTCGCTCAGTTATTGCTTATGAGTTTACTTATTTATTTGTATAACTTGTAATCTACATATTATAGAATAGGCGATGGGCGCCTATTCTCTATTATGTAGATTAAAAGTTATTGATGACATTGTGTTAAAAGTATAATAAATAATGAGACTCAAGTTATTGCTTTTATGGTCTCTTAGTCAAATTATAAAATTATCCCATATTGCATTAGATATAATTAATTCACCATTATGGTCTAAAGATATGCTGGTCTCAATCAGGGCAGTATGCCGTTATGTTATGTATAATTGAGGTTTAAATAAGGTCTTGAAAGATTACTATGGCATACATATTTTACCGGTATTTTTGTTTACATTATTTTTATTTTGCAATCGAAATGGCGTATACCGGAAGATGCCGTGTTGGAAGGTAGACCGCCGGTCTATCTCACAAGATAGACCGGCGACCTGGTGAGGGTCGCGGGCATCCGATAGAAACTAGACGCTCAGTATCAGTCACTGGCGATATTTGGCGGAGCAGTAGAGTTACAGTGGGACGTTTCGGCTGAAACGATGATAAAAATAGATCAAAAAATATTTATAGTATTTTCAAAATAATATTATTTTACGTTCAACAAAACTGCTACTTTAATGAAAGACAGCGATATTATAGTCAATCAGTATGCGTAAATTCGTACAAATACAACAAATCTACCAAATGATGATACATCAACGCGGGAGGTGCTTGAAACAAAGCACATGCTCATAGTCTCTTGACCTGCCAACCGTAACCGAATACATCACAATCGTACTTTAACGACCATAAAAATAAGGTTGAAATTCACACAACAACATATTAGATAGTACTGTAGCATAATCAGCTCTTGTCTTTGTTCAGGACATCTGTTAATTAAAGTCTTTATTGCTTTTTGCGAGCGATCTGACGATCTATTATAAGTGATTGTTATTAAGAGTTTCGATTGTAACGTTTATAATATAATACGTATCGCTAAGTTGTTGTTAATTGCGCTTGAACGTGCTCAGACGCTTTGCAATATGGCGCCATGTCTAATGATCAATTTAGTGCAAAATTCATCTAATACGCAAATTCGCTTAATCAAACTCTTCAAGCATTAGTAATTGAAGCTATACTGTTCCTGCCAATGCTCAAATCAAAATACTAAAGTATGCCACTATTAGGCTGCTAAATTGTTTGAAAGAGGCAAGAAACACAAAGGGCAGAGAACACGGGTGACTCTCACTCTTCTCCTATATCAGGAGAAGTTATTTCATGATTTCCCAACCTTAAAAAAAGCCACTTCAAAACCAATATGCTCCGTGCTTTGCCCTTAAAGTCTGAGTACAACTAAACGTTCTCGATATGGAGTGTTACTTGGGTCAAAGTTCAAAATGTATAGAGTCATGAATTGCCCTTGGCTAAGAGATTAAGGTCAGCTTGTTAGTTCGTTTGATTAAGGTCGTCTTAAATAAATCATCTAAGGGCTTAACTACTGCTACTCTTGTGTATTGTATGACAACAGTATAAAATAACTGAACCGCTGTTCGAATTCTAAGCGAATCTCGGTTATTTTATTAAGGTTCATTTTCCTCATCAGATTTCTGGTGTATGAATCGTTTACAGCTTTGTAATACATCATTTTGCAAATGTTGTCCAAAACGTTTTCGAAAGCATTACATTACAATCCACGTCAGCCTCATTGACTTCAATATTCGTAAGTTTGACACGTCCATTCATCATGACCGTAAAAGTTGTCACAAACGCATGTACCGCTGAATTCGTCGAACAAACCATGTCGTCCATATGTGCCACCTTATATGGCCATGTTTTAGCCGCCATATGCCATGCCGGTGTACCGTGCCGATCACGACTGGTCATTACACATGGTGCATTGATTAACTGTAAACGGCTTTGGAGCGCAATCAACGATCGCATTGAAAGCAAAGCGCCATTTTTTGTTAGTTCTTAGCTAGATATTGATACCGTGCTTTAAATCGTGTTGTGGCATTCTTTTCATCGATTAAACTGTTAATGCTTAATTAAGTTTTGTGGCTTTTAGCTACAGTTTTGAACTTTGTATTTTTTTCTCTCGCTACATAATTAAGGACAACAGTTTGCACGTAAAACCTCTGAATTATGATCATTGCGTTACAGATAACAATCTAGACAGTTCTCGCCCTTTATGTATTTTTACCATATTTGAGTTTTACTGCCAGATTTATGTTTTAATCAAACGAAATTTACTTTCCAAATATGGTAAAGTTTCCAACATTTAATTGTATATAATAAAATATGAACAATACGAGAGTTTCGCGCAGAATCAGCGACTTGCGTAACCATGTAATGCCTTACATGGCATAAGTCGGGCCGGTATAGGACCTTCAAGAAGTGGGTCGCCGTTAATGCCATCTGGTCAGACAGGACAGGGCGCGATGCAACCACGCTGTGGTGTAATACCACCGTAACGGTACCAGAATGCCTCGTGTGAGAGAACTAAGGGCTAATTAACATTCTGACGGTATACCATTCCGGTTTTGATCCTTTTACGATTCGTTAATTTACTACTGTTCTCTTTTACTTTATGTAAGTTTAAGTTGTTGCGAGCTTTTATTCCGTATTGCGGTGGATATTTCAAATTGTATTATTATGTAGGCGTCCTTGTGAAGGTCCAAGCGTTGCCTTATCCGAAGTAGTTATTACCAACGTTGAGAGAACAGATTGTGTTAATCAGTCACGGTATATTTACTGCTTGAAGCATTGTAATAGTTTTGTTCTTCATCTCAGTTATTTTATGTGTGATGTTACGAGTAATATTTCAGTCTCTTTCACATAAGTTGGTAAAATTATTAATCAGGAAACTTAAAAATCTGAGCTGGGAACTTTAAATTCGGTAATGTTAGAATCCTTTCCCTTAAACGTATCGATTCAGTTACTAAGAAATATTAATAGTTTAATGCACCAACGTAGCCTCAAGAATAATAAGTAGCCTTCGTTAATTTGCAAATCGATACACATATCAATAACATGGTGCGTCAACATTACTTGGAATTGTCGTACGTCATCGATCCGACAGAAGCGTTTGACTGATTGGGCCCTAAGAGGCGAGCTTTAACAGACGGGCTAGTAGCCTGTTGCTATGTTGTTGTGACCTTCGCATACTATCCTTTTACTAATACCATAAATCATAGTACCTATATTATAATTATTATTGAAGCTTCAGTTGCGATTGGTCAGTTTGCCCAAGAAGTTTCCTTTTGGTTAAGAGTAGCAGCATTATTATCATAACTTTAGGTTTTGACGTTCTCACTTTCGAAAATTTAAGAATGCTTTCGATTTCATCCTTTAGATTTAAGATAATTTTAGATTTTCATCTTTGTTGCTTGGAGTCCTTTTTTTGCAATTTAATATTTTGCATATTATGTTCTGTTGATTATTCCTTGAATTCCTGCATAACTCATCTATATATCAAACACAAGACATACAATATTCACAGGTGCCACTATTCTTCCTATTGTTAATATCTATTGTGTGAAGGTGACATCATGTTACCGCTGGCTCGTCATTGGTTCCCAGCATTGTATCGTACGTGGTATACATCTTTATTGCACCGATACTTGCACTTACACTCTCTCTTTTAATGAAATGCTTACTTGGTATAATTCCGCAGACACGTATTTGGAGATAGGCCTTCTCTCAATTAGTGGTATGATCGTCTCTCCGCTCCCATCCCTAACTTTGGAGAGATTCTCATGTGTGTCAATGTATCTCCTTCCTCCATGATATTCCATGAAAATAATGCTAAAGACGATATGATTTTCGATATTGATGTTATTAAGAATACAGTGACAGAGTTGTGTATCGATTTTAGCGTTTCTATCAATCTATTTAACTACAGATGTAAGCATTGCTGTTTGATAAAACTTTTACGACATCTTTAGTCATGGCAAGCATTTCTTGACTAGTTTTGCAGCAACTTTAAATTAATATCTAAAGCGATAATAAACTACCTGGTAGGTGTTAACCACCTATCAAAAAGGTCGTGAGTTCAAAACTGCGTTCAGCTGTGGTGTAATAATATGCAGTAGCTAAGCATTGAACGTTAAAGTGAATGGAGCCGCAGGCTGCATTAAATAACTTGTGTAACATAACTTTAATAAATGTCTTTCTTTTTTTCGCAGGTAAGTTCCTGATTTCGATCTTCGTAATATTTTCGGACTAAACGTGTGATGTCATCGAGGTAAACTGTATTCCATAGGGTTTTAATAACAAAAACATTCAAATAAAAATATGCTCGCTGGCGAATCGAAAGGTTGCATATTGCATTTTAGAACCTTTATAATTTTTCACAGTACCTAGTAAATTTTAATGTTAATTCTCATCGTCTACACCTTTTGGCTTCAGTATAACAGTCATAATATCTTCTCGTTACAAGTTTCCCTCTAAGATCGATATAATATGTCGAGGCGGGCGATCCACAAACCGGTATCGGTACCGTTGCCACTGGCATTTTGTTTATGGGTCGCGGGTTCGAACCAGACAACAGTCTTGTTTCTTTTTTTTAGAAGAATCACCGTCCTGATTCTGTGTCGGCGTTTTAAAGTTTTAAGTTAAGTGCAAATTAAGATAAGGAAGAGTCCTTACTTCAGCTGCCTGTATAACACTGATTGCAGTTTCAAGTTCATCAGTGTCTTAGATATGAACGTCTAAGTGATATAGTCAAAGAAATATGCATAACAAAGGTCATTGTGTAAAGTTCACACAGTCGTTAGGGACAATAGGGTTATTTTCATTCTTGAATGAAAGAAATGCAGTCTACTAGTTGGTCATATGGGTGTTGCATAATTAGAGCAAGAGGTCACGATCAGGAAGCCTAACCACGTCTGACTATGTATAGTTGTGAAAGCATCGTTAAATCTTTGGTAATTAAGTCAATATTTGGAGTTTTTACAGCTTCTTATGATGAAGTCTTTCAATTTGAAGCATCTAGTTATTTCCAACTACAACTGCTATTATTATATTATATATTTACTGCTGGTTTTTCTTTTTCATTTGTACCATCACCAGTAACATGAAACTACTAAACAAGTTTTCGAGAGTGAATTTTGCTATAATAGCTCCGTGTATTCATGATTCCAAATCTCTATAAAACTCCACTTCATAAGCCAGGTAAAGAGCGTGAAGAAAAACTAAGTAAATCCTTCCATTCTCAGTTAATTGAGTATCTCATAATGGTCGTTCCGTTACGTGGTCGTCGGTCATTGTCGTCACTCGCCGAACGAGTCGAGTCCACTGGGCTGCGGCGCTTTTTTTGCTTTGTTCTCTTTTCTCAGTCTACCCTGCACTTTCTTTGTTTACGCTTTTTGTGGTGATAGGTTTTGAATCTTTGTTGCAGCTGTTATATTGTTTCCTTCGTTATTGATATCTATGAGAGCTCTAGTTGCTGTTGTCATTGATATTTATTATTCAATGCAATGAGATTAATTAATAAAATATAATATTATTATATGTTTTAAAGGCGAATTATGACTAATCAGTAGCGAAGCAAACGAGATTACCGTAATCGTATCGACACGATCTATCATGGATTCTCGTAAGTTTAGCATAATCGTAAGTGATGTCTAGTAAACATCTGACCTCATGTTTATGTACTTACAGTGGAAAAATAGGATCTAAAGCATCTTGGCTTGCGACCATATGGTCAGCTAACATCACTTAATTCACGGCGAGCGCCATGATGAATTGTTTGGTCACAGCTGTGCTAGCCCAATAACTGCCATACTTCAAGTACCCACCCATTCTGAATTCTAATGTCCAGGCTTACCAAATCACTATCTTAATATCACAGGATTCTGAACTCCATTACAATGGCGATAAGGATTAAACGTTGTTTTTGGTGGTGATCTAACTGGAAATGTAGCAAGGTGCGTCAAGGACATCACTTAACGTTTGACTGTGGTTGTTACAACTTTTTTTTCAACCAGTTCGTGTCTTGACTTAGGGTTGGTGCACCGGATTTAGGATGATAAACTTTATCGATTTAATGTTCATAGAATAAAACAATGAGTAAACATAACATTATTTTGAATTCCATATAGATAAGGTAGACGGAAATTTTTAGCATTATAATTTTCCTTAATTTAATATTGTCAACTTTGATGTCGTAAAAAATCAACTCCAGAGTGATTTTACTATGCCGTTTCGATATTAAGTACCATCTCTAACTACCAATGAAACCCTATAACGGTAGTTTTTTTTTTCATAAATATTCCTTTCCTTTTTATTTGAAATAACTGTGTGAGGCAACACTAGAAGTAACTCCTGTATCGTGTGTGCGTTCACCAACATGTGAACTCACATACATAAGAAACCCAAACACGGAACACTATCTGTAAGACATACAGACATGTCTCGTGCAGGAATCGAACCCGCGACACGCATCACAGCAGCCAATTGTTCAAACTACTGCGCCAACCGTGCCGACAGAAAATGAAAAAAAAAAAAAAATTCAGAAATTACATTTTCCTGTCAATGACAGCCCTAGTCCCTCCCGCGCCCCCCGGCCTCCTCCGCGTCCTCAGCGGGCGAAGGCACCTCTTCGAATTTTGAATAGTACCGACGACAATATGGCAACCTCGTTACCGGATGTGTCGTAGGCTACTAACAATTCGCTAAATTCGAATTATTCGTTCCATTGTTAAAATAATTTGGCATAAAGTGGATTAAAAGGCTTTGATTACAATAAAATGCAATAAACATTAATTGTATGTTAATGCTTCAGGTTGTTGTTTTTTTCTAAAATAGATCTTGATTGTAATTAATGTGTTTGGCTACGCTTGTTTTTGTAACGGTTACTGTCTGCACTGAGCGATGATGATGATGGTCAAACTGGATTTTTTAGGAGCTTACATTTTTGTTGCCTTAAATGCTATCCTAGATTTTTCGCTCCGATTACATAAATAACGAATGAGGCCTTTAGATATTGTGTTTAGATTAAATAAATAAACGTAAATGGCAATTAGCTACTTATACACCGTTAAATTTTGGTCGTTTTAATTCCGTGGAGGATCGATTCGGTACATGAAACACTATAGATTTATAAAGACAAAATTAAAAAATAAAGCACTTTTTTATCTAAAAATAGAATTAATATATGCATGTACAAAATTAATTTCTTTAAGTAAACGAGTCAATGACCTTGTAGGGAGTTGTCGGTCGTTGCATACTAACTACCTACAGTTCATTGGCCTCGATCAGCTGACGTTTACTTAAAGAAATCAATTTCGTACAAGCGTAAAATAATTCGAGTTGAAAAAAAAAAAAAACTTTATTTTTCATTTTTATCTTAACAAACCGATAAGGTTTCATGTACCGAATCGATACTCCACGGGATAAAAACGACCAAAATTTAACGGTGTATGTAAAATGAGAAACTGACTGACTGACATATCAACGCATAGCCGAAATTACTAGGACTAGGAGCATGAAATTTTGCACAAAACTTTTTACGACGTAGACGAGCACTAAGGATTTTCTAAAATTCAACCGTAAAGGCATTGAACGGGGTTCCAAAGTTTGTATGGAGAATCCTTCTTTCATGCGGGCGAAATCGCTGGTAGAAGATGCTACAGTGACAAATTTGCACGTGTATCAAACGTTTTTCAATATACTTACGATGAATTCAATAAACGGAGGTTGATGCGCGACCCGTGGGGGTCCCCGCGCGCCCAGCCTGCTACGATAAATGTAATAAAATTGTCACGAAGTCGAGCAAGAGCACTTTTCTGTACTAGTGCGGAAAACAGTCTATTGCATGCCTAAAAGCTGTGGGATAAGAGCAGGTTTTCGAGTAAGTGTATTTAAAAATTAACAATTATTGAACGCGTTAAAAGGTCAGTGACAGACAGACATTCCGTAGATAACCGCTCCTAATTAAATAACAACATAGTGGTTATTAATTGTATGGAACATGTTAATTGGACGCATTATTATTGAATCGTGACGATAAACTTAATCATTTCGACTAATTAATATTATGTGTTTGTTTCGGTGCACATTGAAGACTGTATATTCATCATAGCCGGAAAATGTTTTATATTAAAATATTGAATACATACTTTCTGTATGTAGGTATGTTATTCTACATATTCCTTTTGATCTTTGCGTCAATAAAGCAAAGTCGTGCTTTTATTTTAAAATGACATAAACTAGTGTTTGACTGCGATCCCACCTGATGGTAAGCAGTGATGCAACCGTTGATGATGAGGCGCACTAGTTTATTAAGAGCCTATTCAGTCTAACCTTGACACCTAAATTATAATTTCTCGTCGCCAAAGTTTAACAACACAAATAAAACATCAATACTTTCATATAAGATTTAATAGCGTTTAAGTCTGTCATTTAGTCATGACTGTGGCGTTCCGAACACACTTTCCTTTGTCATGTATACGAGACTTTGGCGGTTAAACGATTATCATTATTTACATATTTTCCAAGTCTATAGATTAGACAATCAGGCGATGACTTCAATAATATATTCGGTCTGATCGTAAACAGACATTCAAAAGTATTAAATAATAATATTTATAATACTATTCGTCGTAGCCCGAAGATCTAGTTGAACCAGAAATGCAACTAACAAGAGTGGTCTCAATAAAAACCACCATAAAACGAAACAAAATACCGACCCATTATACGGTTGTCAAGTTGTCATTCAACCAAATGATCTTGTGAAGCATAATGTTCTTGGAGATTTACTTATTAGCTTGAGTCTATTGAATAGAATAGTATAAAATGGAAATACTTTTATTGAAGACAGACACAGCACAACGGTTACAAACACAAAGTAAAAAGAACAAAAGTACTGAGTACACTGAGCGTGCCCGCACCGAAAGGGTGACCACCATAGCATTTGCTGGGCGTCAGACACCCAGCACAGGTTTTCAGTTGGCACAACACAACACAACAACAGTGGACTTCTTACGGATGAAATGATGACGATGATGATGATGATATCCGTTATTAAAAGCTTAGACTTAATCACAAAAGCAATGTTAAAATAGACGTAAAAGTTAATGATGTGAATGAAAAAATGGCTGTCGCTGTCAGCATGCGTGTACCCGTTAAGCTTTAAAGGAGTATTCTCAAACCAAGAGCTGGTGGAAATAAAACGGTATCAGTCGTCCGATTGCAATTTATCATTGGAACAACCAATTGTCGTCTTAGGTACTTACTTCTTTGACATTCTGCTTTTCGTTGTCATTCTCTATTACAATAGGTATTATCAACAGTCTAACTTGGCACACTATCCGCATTGTGCCAACTCGAAACTGTTCGTCTGAGCTCCGACACAGTCCTCCCTTTTCGCGTGTTTATACCCAAGCTACAGTCCCAAGCTCATCCAGGTACTTTCCTTATCATTACCGGTTTAGAGGTATTATGTAGAACAGGGTGTAAAGTTCCACTTACCTCCGTTGAAAAGAGAGGATCTTCCAACCAGACGCATATTTTGTCTGGTCCGGGCAACTACCCGATAGTTATTTTCAGCCTGTTGTTTATGTTCTAATTGGGTGGAGAACTCTAATGCCGCGATGCAGGATCTTGGGTTTTAGTTCTTATGTGGCGTCATAGATACCAAAAATTTCAAACAGTCAGACATAAAATTTAACCCTACCGAAAATCAAAACCATAAACAGAGCGAGATTCTTATAATTAAATTTTTGTGCTGCGCAGCCCACCCACTGGGTGTAACATGCTCAAGCGCCGCTGGTTCAACGGCCGTGCTAAAATGTGCGAATGTCATTGTGTACGCCCCACATTAGAATAACAGCATAATTGTTCGCCTTTTGCCCATAATTCGATTGTACGAAAATTTTCGATTTTTGGGCGTGGTTGAGGGTAGAGCGCTACTTGGAAGATAATATGTATAAAATTGAAGAAATATGAGATGCGGAAGACGAACGATGGAAGCTTTTCAGAGATACCAGAAAAAAGGATCTTAACAAGCAAAAATAGGAGTAAATCAACTGAAAATGATATATCAATAAAAAGGACTTTCTAGAGAAAATGTCGTGTGGGACTTTTGAATCTGGATAGCTTTAAGTGTAAGGGAAGACCAAATAAAGGATGGATGGAGCATCTGAAAGATAGAAGGCTAGTAAAGGGATGACAACTGAGAAGACAACTGATAAAGATGTTTAAGAAGAAGACATTAAGCTCATGCCCAAAAATCTATTTGGGATTCAAGAGAATTGGGATGTATTGATGACAAACTTATAGTTCTTTATGTTACTTAGTACAAATTCGCTTTACGAAACTGCCTGTTTATCTGTTAACTCCTATTACACGCAACGGATTTTAATGAGGTTTTCACTAATAGAAAAAGCAGTAAGCGAGGAAGGTTTATTCAAATAATTTGCTGCTCAAGCGAAGCTTAAAAAAAAGTATTTCTAAATGTAAAACTGCCACACCTGGTTCACGTTTAGTTATGGTTTGAAGTGCTACTTCATTAAGACTCGAGTGAAACCCAATCTTATCTCACTAGACTAGCCGGCGATAAACTCAGAAACTTGACATTGTGCCTGCTTTTATCAGAAATTGTCAGATAGCAAGCTATAGAGCAACTTTCTAATTTGCAGATTAATTTGAATACAATATAAACCCTAGATATGAAATCTAGACATAACTGCGACCAAATTTGTTTATCAGCTCCGTACTTTTATAAAGCTTCGTTCTATCATAGTTTTTTATTCAAATATTTTATACCATATTTTCTGTGAATTCACGATGCTAAGTCAACATGCTTTTTTTTTTCAAACGGTTTTTAAACTTTTTTATTAGACTTGCTTCATCAAAAATCCACTTACACCCGTATTTATAAAAAAGTAATAACTTGTTACTAAGTCAAATCTTATTATGTCATTACTTGACGTTTGAAATCTTCATTCAAAATTAAAAAAAAATCTTAACTATAAAATACAAATCGTTACTTAAGTAGTCACTTTTACTCAAGTCATCACTTTTACTTGTTTATAAATGCGGGTGCGACTGCCCAAAAAAAAAAAAAAAAATTCCGTTTCACTAGATTGGTTTATACCCATTCCAAAGCTTGAAAAGAAGGCTCAGAACTTCCTGATCGAAAATGCTTGATCATTCTGTAGCTCCTTCGACTGCAAGTACTGCTTAACCAAACCACCCAGTTCTCTAGCAAATCTGGTGTTCGATTTTGACATAATAACATGAAATCTTTACCGTACGTGTCGTGGCCACGATCGTAATAATTACTTTTTAACCGCGCCGCCCGCCGCAAAGGATTGGGGTCATGGAGCCAGCTATTGTCTTGTAGCTTCTGACTTATAATTATTGGCCAATGCTTCGATCGTAATGATCGGGATTATTCGTATTCTGAACGGAAAACTTTGACAGTTAGATGGCTTCTGTGTTTTTAGAATACTGCTGTCTACACCTAAATCCATTTAAGTAGGATCAAGTTTGGTAATCTCGCAAAATAAAATCCTATGCTCGTTTTTATTATCCTAAATTATGGACCCATAACTGTCCATAACAAAAATACTTTACTTAATATCCTTTTAAAGTAACTTATGGCTCGTTAAACTTGGCCCACGGTCGGAGAAAGTTATCTCGTTTCTTATCATGATTACCTCATGCCGTCGTAATGTTTCTTTCCTCGTCTTCGTAAAAGCTTAAAACTCAAGCAATTACCTTGTTCCCGAAGTCAGGCAAATACGCGTGACTTAACTATTGTCAACAAAGTAACGACATCAGTTCTCCGTGAGAAATACTTTGAGGAAATCTCTTCACTCCATGTCGAAGTTACAATTGCTGTGAAGTCTTTATTTTTGCACCGTTTCCCGGAAAAGACTTGATTTCAGCGAATTGACTACGTATAGGTTAACTACCTATGTAAATAATTGTGTTTGTTTAATATTTATAGTAACCCAATTTATCTAACAGGTAAAGCTAAATTATTAGTTGTACGTTTGCAGAATAATATTTTCCTTAACTGCAAACTTGATGTTGATCCAAATAGTATACGAGATAAAAGCAACAGAATACATAAAAAAACTTCAACAGTAACTACTGCTGTTTCAAATAATGGTAATGCTTCAGAAGCATTATAAAGAACTGGTAATTCCAATGAATTTGTGTCGAAGTTGACCACAATACAAGTTGGTTAAAGCATGACCTTCAGTAGGATGACCCAGATATTCAACTATTGTGGCTTTGGTGATCTCAAAGCGATTTTCGCTATAAGCTCTACACGTAAACGAAATATATTTATGGACGTCATAAAACTGCAATAACTGTTATTCACCTCATAAGATGTTCAACGTAATAACTCTCATAAACAGAATTCGATGTTGCATTTAAATATTTGTTTATAGATGTTTTATGGATCTCTCTGAGGGTGCTGCCTCTTTTGTAATCTTAGGCATTGTGACTATGTTTAAGGCACAGCACTGACACTGTTCTGAACATAAAATGACGACATTTCAAAGCATTAATATTATACCCTAATCAAATGTTAAAAGCAATTTCTGCTATCCAAGCAATAACCTATGTGTCGTTTACGATCAAAACATCACCGTTCCTGCCATGTTAGCAAGCACTAAAGCTGACTAAGCCCATCACTCCGACAATGTCTGGACATTCAGGAGACGGAGTCGAGGCAGCCATATCTATTTATTCGACAAGTTGCGACTGGCTGACTGCCAACTGTCTAGAGCTAGCTTTTAAAGGACCGTCTTGCAGAACTTTCAGTGTTAATAGACGAGGGTTATTTAATTAGATCCATTGTGGCATTTAGTTCTTGCGGTAATTTGGTGTCTGTGGCGCCAATGAGGAGATGAGGAATTTGTAGTATGGAATGTGTGTAGACAGGAAGCCAGGAGAAGAGCTGAGTATCAGTTCTTTTTTATCGTCGTTTAAATCGAGGTTTGAATTCCGACAAGTTTTTACTTTCGTTTCAATTTGATTGATGCTTCCTAAAGAAACAAAACCTCACACTGGGGCAGTCGGTGAAAAAGAATATTTTAAGCTTTAGAAAGAATGACAGGGTAGATTTGACGCGAATCCAGGTATTTATGTCTCTTTTAGTAGAATTCTCATAGATATCCCACATATCAATATCGAAATCGATTTACCAATGGTTCGAATAAGCGTTCACCGTTTTATAACTTATGGCAAGTTGCTTATGACCTTTGGCTAGTTTTAGTGCTGAGCGCAGAACTTGGCGACATATTTAGCGCTGGCTACTCGTGACTCATTTTAACGGTCGCTCGTCGAGTTTTTACACAACAATCTAATAAAACTAGACAGTAACACATGGCCAGTGAATCATTGGACGTTGAGTTCGAATAGTTTCCGTTTATGTACGGATTTGGGGGCCGGTAAATTAGTTATGGCGAGTATGGAGGAAAATTGTATCGTCTATCCTGTAACAAGTTGTGTCCCGTTGGCTAATGGGTATTGTATGGATCATTCGCCGTATAATAATGATATCTTTATCTCTACTGTTACTAAAACAGTTATAGGTATACATGTAGATAGATAGAGAGGGATAGAGAAGCCAAAGAAAATTTGAAAGAAAATAAATTCAGTGATAGCGTGACGGGCTGACGCGTGACGGTTCATAGCATATGGAAGAAAAACAACGTAATGCGCCGACCCCAAATAATACGGGACAAGGGCAGGAAAATTTTAGGGCACTTCTAAAACGTCAGAAGTTAGTGCACGATATATTTAGATGATAATGAATATACTAGATCCTAAACAACTGCGCTTTCCTTTGTTCAAAAGGACACTGAAGGGTCATGAACCCAACTCACTGTTTACGTTAATTTAACACCCAATACTAACAAACAACTGCCAAAATCATCACTCCTGCATCTTTACTGCTCATCAAGGAGCTATTGTACGTTTCACCGGTCAGATCCGGGCAATTAACACCTTTAATCTCGTCTTACCTGTATTACCTGAACTCCAAGACAAAGGACCACGTTCTAATAGTTTCTTAATCGCACAAAATATAAGACTTGATTGTACTAATGTGAATTGTTTAGTTAATAACAACACTATGGAGGCATTGAACGCTGGGTTGCAGATCATCATTGCAATGTTTTAGGGTTGCTGCATATTCGAGCAATTTTTGGTCACTCAGCACTAGTGATGTGTCGGATAATTAAAAATGTAGATCCGCAGAAATGGATCTGCATACGGATCATTGGCGTCAAGATCTGTGGTTACGGATATGGATCATAACTTTCTTTTGTTTTGCTTACAGTTTAGTGTAACACTGGGCAGCATTGATAACGTTTGTGTTTGTTAAATAAATGTCTAAAATGAAGTTTTTTTGTAAAATTTGGAATTAGTTCGTGTTCATAAATAATAATGAATGGGCAAAGTGTTTAATTTGTGACAGAAAGTACTTCCGATAGGGTAAAGGCATGACGTCTTTAAAAAAATCAGCTACAGAGAGAACATGCAGAAGCATTCGATTTATTCTTAAAAGATGATTCCGCTAACAAGAGTACCGTCGAAATGTCACGGCCGGGAATATCTTTGCAAACAGTAAAAAAGATTTTTTTTTCAAAAGACATCCGTCAAAAATATAACGGATTGGGATTCGGATATGGACCTTCTTCTCCCGCGGATATCCGGAACACCACTACCAGCACATAGCACTAAAGCAAACTCCAAAAGGATGCAGAACATTACGTAGTTATTGGCATTTCGTCTTTTGTAACACGCTTTCGAGAAAATTAATTTCTGATGACAGTAATCGGCGCTTGTTCGTGAAGTAATTATGCGTTGCCAGATTTTTTGCCAATTACGTGGCTATTTTCAGAAATCTTTTGCAATTTAACGTTATTTTGATCTCGCGTAACCTTTCGATACCAATTATAGCGATCAGTAAAGTAAAAATAGTGTCATAAAGTTGGTTCTCTGATGGGTATTACACTTGTCTCGTGAATATCTGAGTTTAATTGTTGTTGGCAGCCCTAGTGTCGTTCGGCGGTCGTTACCGTTCGAACAATGCTGCGCGGTCAACGCACGGTGCACGGACCAAACGTCAAAACAAAACTGATTTTACAACTTGCCACGTGCGGCCAATTTGAGTGAACTGTTTAATTGCATAGACCTGTGTTTTTTAGGGTTCCGTACCCAAAGGGTAAAAACGGTATGGTAAAAACCCTATTACTGACTTCGCTATCTGTCCGTCTATCTGTATCTCAAGAACCACTATAGCTAGACAGTTTAAATTTTCACAGATGATGTATTTCTGTTGTGTAATGATAGAGAAAGAAAGAAACTAAAAGTTCTTCTTCATTAACTTTCCAAGTGATTGATGTGTTTTTGTGGACTTTGAATCCAATGAGTTGATGCAGTAATTGTGAACTTGATTAAAAGTAAAGAGGTCGGCCTCTACAATTTTGCCATGAGTGCTAAAACTTCAGTAGTGTTGCAATACTTTAATTTTATTTTGTCAAGTAGGTATTCATGCGTCAATTGAACTCATTTCTAAGTACACATTGATATATGCGGGACCGATAAAAATTTACTGTTTGGCATAAAAATGCGCTTACGCATCGACAACCTCATTGGAGCGGGTTTATAATTGTTTTATATAGAATTAATGTATTCAGGTCAATGAGTAACACCTTACTTAGTTTGATGATATTATGTGTTTTCGCGAATTGATGACTTATTCGTTGCTTTAGTTTGTATTCATTTGAAATATGTATGGTATTTTAGGCATTGTATTATTGACTGCAAAGAATAGTCGTGTGTGTCTCGCATCCATCGTATTCCCGAGACCCTCATCAGGTCATCAGTCCAGCTTGTGGGAGGCCGCGCCAAGGCTGCATCATCCAGTGTGCAGTCACACTTCAGAACCTTTCCTTTCTACTATTTTTTTTTTTGTTTTTACTATTTTCCATTCGTTGTAGCGACGCTTGGGGAGGTCTATATGCGGAGACAAAAGTGGACATTTATTCGCCTTTTGGCTGATATGATGATGATTGACTGCACCAATTAAGGGCGTTACTGTATCGAGATGTTCAGAGTTTAGTTTCAGAGTCAGTCAGTAAAACTGACACTTCTTCTTCATTTCTACGTCACCCAGAGCGGGAAATAATAAAAGAAAAATCCAAAAAAATAAGTATTGCCTTTCTATTACCAAACTAGCTTCTGCCAACGGCTTCGCCCGCGTGTAAGTAGGTTTCTCCATACAAACTTTGCTGCCATTTTCACCCTCTTAGGGTTCGAATTTCGAAAAATCCTTTCTTATCGGATACCTGCGTCATACAAAGAATATACCCTCCAAGTTTCAGGTCTTTACGACCAGCGGTTTAGGCTGTGCATTGATCTGTCAGTCATTCAGGACAAAGCATTTTATATTGATAGATAGATGACGTTGTGCAATGGCATAAAAGTAACATAACTTCACATGCAGGGTTTTTAAAAATTTACATTAAGTTAGAATGATGCGATATTTCTCCGAAAATGGTCTTTTTGTCGGAACTTGGTAACAGAGGAAGTGAAGAACGCATGACTCACTTTGCATATTTAAGTTTTCAAAATTCGCCGAAGCAGTTTATGAATTCAAACGAGCATGACAGTTTTATGCGAAATTAATAATACCTTTGGACTTTCCAGTGAATGAATATGAGTTTCAATCCGTCCCTGCGACCGTTACGCTGAATTCAGTGTTGGGGTGCCGATGGTCGATACCACTGTGCTTTATACGTTACCACTTCTAAAAATATTCTTAGAGCGAAAACAATGAGAAAACACGGTCGATACTGCTTCAATCCTGATTTAATTTGCAACAAGTTTAGTCTCTCTATGTATTTATAATTGAGATTTGTTTTAGACTAGAATGGAATAAACTTCATTGTACACCAAAAAACAAATAATTTTTTACACGAACGTAAGTCTATGGGTGCAATGGCGGTTTTATCGCTGGATGAATAGAAAAAATAAAAAGGTTATTTGTCTACTACTAGTAAATATAATCTGTATTTATATAAAAGGCAAAGTCTTGATTCAATGATTCATCGTCCTTTGGATCTAGAACGTTAAAATTTTGCAGTGGTTGCTTTTATAATTAAATAATACGAAACGATTTTCCAAATTTCACCTAAAGGGATGAAATGGGGTCCAAAATTTGTATGGAGAAACCTACTTTCACGCAAGAAAAAACGCTGGTATATTGTATAGCAGACATGATATAAGTTTATTCCAAATATGGAAACTTCTTGACTAATTTTAGATTTTATTTTTCTTTCAATTTCCCGCACTGAGTCGCCACGTTTAATATTGATTTTTTCAATGATTTCTGTTATGTGTCACCAATTCAATCTTCTACGCATTTGATTAGGTTTTCTTATCTTCGTCTGTACAAATCGAAATACCTCCAAATCAATCGAAGTTATTTATTCCAAAGTCTGTTTACTTTAGCAGATATTTCTGTGCTTCCATATTTATTCGAATCGTAAATTTTTCGTGTATTAGCTCACCGGGGAAAGGCTTCGTACCTGCGATGAGTCAAGAGAGACGCAAGCAAGATGGATGGTTGACCCCAATGATACATGGATAATTGTTAAGTGAATCATTTCATTTTGTTCGAAGATCCTTACATGAAGGGTTTGCCTGGTGTATGACATTTTTGTAGCTGTTATGGTGTTAGATATCAAATACATAGTGGGTTAATATCGTTTATTATTATGTGTCATTAGTCTGTAGAATTCCATCCCTTACTTGAAAAATCCTTCCAATTTTCCTTCATATGACAAGTCTGTTGATGTAGTAGTCAGTGGCCCTGACTGCTATGCCGGAGATCGTGGGTTCGATGCCCGCCCAGGACAAATGTTTGTGTGATGAGCACGATCATTTGTTCTGTGTCTGGATGTAATTTATCTATAATATTTATGTATTTAGAAATATATAAGTATGTTTATCAGTTGTCTAGTACACAAGCTCTGCTTAGCTTGGGAGTAGATGGTGTTGTGTGATAGTTGTGGAATTTATTATATTTTATAATAAGAACTGCTTTGCTGGGCAAGCGTATGTGTAGTCCCTCTTCTGGCTATGCCTAAACGATTCCAAATTAGACACAATTAAGACAGTCATCAGTACCATTAAATTAATTAGTCATTCTTTGTATGTTGTAATTGTAAGTGAAAGGTCTCGTAAACTCTCGGATACCATTCGGATTTTCCCATTACGTGGTTTATCAATTCCCCTAAACAAACGGAACTTCGGGCAGTGGTTTTGTAATATCCAGGTACTGGAAAACCCCGGTTCGATGTGCCCCTCATAATCAGGTAATGTTTTGAATTATGATACATAGAAAATAGAGAGTTAGTAAGATTAGGGCAGTACTTGTCATCTTGCTTTGACACAAGCTCGAATGTGTTCCACAAACACAAAATCTGCAGTCTTCAAGTCTTTTCTCATATCCGATCATTGATTCATGAACCAGTTTGGTGAGTAACTTATAATTAATAGCTCTTTCTTTCAATAGCTTCTGGTTCGCTGTGACTCAAATAGTTGCTTCATTCGTCCGATGTTTGTGACGCATTATCTTGAGTTTTATAAGAATCCTCGGGCGGTTAACCAAGTTTACTGTTTGTTTTGCCTTGTGACGTTCTTGTGGTCAAAACGGTATTATTGGAGTTGAAATATATTTAGCTGGTCATAGTAGCAAGAATTTTGTTGTCAAATGACGTTTGTTATTCTGGAATTAGATATAATCAATTGCCTTGCGCAGTTTAATCACTATGATTCATATTTTACCATATGTTCTAGTATTTCTTTTTTGAGTTGAGAAATCATCCGTTGACTTCTCCCGGTCTAGGGCGCAAGGGAAAGCGTGTCAGACTTTTACTTTTCAACCAAACCTAAGTTCCTTCTTTGCATTCTAGGACTTCGAGTAACCTTTTCAGAAGTCAGCCCATGGCACTATTAGTTAAGGTTTGCCAACATGCTAGGTGTAGTAGTACTAGGTCATAAACTAACAGATCGCGTTCTAAGCACTATGCTGCGCTCCAAAACACAGGTGGTTGACGTGGTTCAGTAGGTTACCTAGATTAAGTGGCCCTGGGCAAGACATGTCTGCTGCATGCAGATCGAGCGATGAGCCCGTAAAGTACAAAATTGGTGCTCTGAAATCGCACGACGGGGTCTCTGCAGACCACGAAGGACGACTTAGAATTTGGATGTCTTCCTTAGGCAAGAAGTGATTCAGAGCCGGAACAATCGAAGGAATCGATAGATATAATAATAAAATCACCATAGAGTTCTAATAATGCCATTAAGAAACAACAGCCTCTACTTTTTGTTCATCGTTTGTAACCTTTTTACGGCCTCACCGTATCTTCGACACAATAAACACATTATGGTCATGTTTTTCAACCTCATATCTCTGCCCATGACAATAGGTTCTTTGACGTGAGGTCATTCATACACGCTACGAGGGACCGCGGACGATCGGCCGAGTTGTGCAGATCGTGACGGATTGTATCAGGCTGAATGAGACATTTTCCTTATTTGTCCTATATAAAAACTATTAGCAGAACTCGCTATCTTCCATTCCGGGAATAGCATAGCCAATAGTATGTAACTCGTTAAGAATTATAACTAAGTTTTAGTTTTTTTATGCATATAGCATGTGATATCAGCCTTACGATATTCCTACTGCTAGGACTCAGGCCTCCTCTCTAAGAGAGGTCCTCGTAAAGGGTGGGCCAGGCGGTTGCAGCTACATGGATGTAAATTACGCGCCAACATGTTTGCAAACCAGTCACTGAGGTTGGAAACACGCGTCTCACAACCAAGAGCGATGAAAGTCATGTTTTACAATGGTTGTAAAAACGCGCCTCCCAACCAAGGACGTTGAAGGTCATAGTTTAAAACCACCGTCTACACGGATTGAAAATAGCAAGGTCACCTTGGTTGGGACGTTGGTTTACAACCCTTAAAGATTGAGCTACATCTTTCCTATGCCTCTATGCTTTTCCTTCACATAAGACCGTTATTTGCTAGAGCCAGAAAGACAACGGGAGTGCGATTGTGAATTGTGATTGATATGCGGCGGGATCGACGAGGCGGCCATCACACATGTCTTCGAATTTTAGATTCTAGGACACGCCGATTCAAAATAAAAAAAAATCAAAATATTTTTATTTTACATAGGCCTACATGGGCACTTATAAAACGTCAGAAGCTAGTGCACGGTTCCAAATTGGTCGTTTCCTATGGAAAAGAACCGGCAAGAAACTCCATGGTTACTCTTTTAAAAAAAGGTTTATATTACAATATTTTTATATTTTTGTATTCATTAATATATTATGTAAGGACAATGTAGACCAGTCAATGTTGTACCAGAAAGCACAACAAAAATAATCATATAAAAGTAAGTCATGATAAGAAGTAATCTAAGAATTTAATTTAATTTTAGTAAGCAGTAAACGGTACATTTAAATAATCTTTGTACTTATGTTTTATACGATTTCTTAAAATAAAAAGTTTGTCTTTATTTATTTTTATCAAGATTGTTTAGTTAAATACCTAAACAGAAGGAGTATATATCTATTTCAACCTGTTATTTCTTATATTGTCTAGTAGGCTAAGTATGACATCTGATTTCTGAACAAAGCTACAATCAATAGCAGAGTTAATTAGCAATCGATCTTATCAGTATGCTAATCTGTCCTATTTCCCTCAATTGATTCCAGTGAGGTCTATTCCAGCGGAATATTAATGATTTATTGCTTTTGTGAACAACATCTTGTTTATCTAAATGCCTTTTGTAGTAACGGTTACGCTTCATGCGTAAAATATTAACAAACTAGTTTCTGCCAGCGGCTCCGCCCGCGTGTAAATCGGTTTCTCCCATCGTTTCTCCATACAAACTTCCAACCCCGTTCTACCCCCTTAGGGGTTGAGTTTCGTAAAAATCTGTTCTTAGCACACATCTACACCCTATAAGGAACCTACCTGCCAAATTTTAAGTTTGTAGGTGTTATAGTTTCTGAGATTTCGTGATTAATCCGTGACTGGTTTTTCGCTTTTATAATTGTTATTTACTGATGAACACACTGCAATTTTTCGTGAATGCCATCATTCTATCTTATAAGATTAGGAAAGGGGAGAAAAAAACCAACCAAGTGCGAGTCTGACTAGCGCACAAGGGGTTCCGTACCGTTCGTAGCACAAAACGGCAATTAAAAAAAAAATACATTTACTTATTTCATTCTGTTTTGAGTGTTTGTTGTTATAGCGACAACAGAAATGCATCATCTGTAAAAATGTCTACTGTCTAACTATCACGGTCCATGAGATACAGCGTGGTGACACACGGACAGACATACGGACGGACAGCGAAGTCTTAGTAATAGGGTCACGTTTTACCATTTAGATACGGAACACTAAAAATAAGCATCCCGGTCTATTTTCCAGTGGCTTCAGGTTAATTCTTTAAACTTTAGAACTGAAATCAAATGTCAGAACTCACCAACATGTCTCCCACTTAAGTTCATGGTTCGTTAACATCTGTAAAGAATGAGAATGTTAACAGCACGCGGGGAATCCCCGTATTCAGAGAAATGATACAAAGACGATTGTTGTGTCTTGTATGCGATGCCTATTGCCCAAAGCTTTTATACATAAAAACTTGGTTCTAACAACTACGATCAATCATTTGATCGCTATCTCACAAAAAGTAAAGAAATATGTTTAAAACTAGTGCGCCTCACCATCAACGATTGCATCACTGCTTACCATCAGGTAGGATTACAGCCAAGCAGTAGTTTAAATATTAACTAAAAAAAAATATTAAAAATATTATCACTGTCGGTGTTTTACAAGATGCAGTTTAGAGAGTGTGCGTGGAAATTGTATGATTTGATTCCGCCATCTCATTTCTACCATCGGACAACCTGCCGTACTGCAAGCATCCACCTTTAAGTTGTTGAAACCTCTACGGTTCGGACTAAGCGTTTCGCTTCGTCGTTTATACCGCTTACATCGAAGGACTGGAACAATTTGCCTTCTGTGGTCTTCCCGTCTGATTATAATTTAGGTGTCTTTAAGGTTAGAGTTAATAGTATCTTAATAAACTAGTGCGCCTCACCATCAACGATTGCATCACTGTTTACCATCAGGTGGGATCGCAATCAAGCACTAGTTTATATCAATTAAACAAAATCACCTGATAAACTTGGCAACTGCTACAGCAAAAATCTAATCTAAAAAGCATTCAATAAGATATCGCACCATAGGACGACGAACAAGGGCGCGGCCCTACCGACCGGTTCGGCGACAGACCGGAAAATTGGCGCGCGACAACGCGACGCCGGCGACAAGAGGCAGTCCTAATTGTATTAGACGGCTACGATTCTTGTACGACTGCTATTCTGCCCTTATAAACCAAAAAGCCTCATTCTCTCACCTATCTCACAATTTTTCGAAATTTTGTTATTTTTCGCCGATAAACCTAAAACTTTCCGCATCACAAGGGTTACTCGATAAAACCTTTATTGGAACATTGAAAAATAAAGACAATCCGTACTTAGTAATATTATAAACGCGAAAATTGAAGGTGGGAAATCATCTAATGATTCGTTCTAGGGTAGAGCGTGAAGACGTGTCTGACTTTAAGGGCCGGAACACTACTGCGTTGCGGCGCCGCAAGGTGTTTGTGTTTCGGCCCTTACTGACTAAAACCCACCACAACTAGTTTATTTATTACTTTAGATTCTATGCTACAAATTAAATATATCACCCATGGACTATTAACCCTTTTCTTCAAAAAAATTTTAGACTGCAGTGGCAAAATGCAACTGCACTTTCGACCGCTGACTGATTTAGCGGTATGTGTCCTTAAAACTGTACTGTGTTAAATATGGTGCGACTGTATGCTCTTCATGCATGTTGTTGATTTTGGCTTTGCGATTGTTTAGTGAGGTATCAGACCAGAAAATAGGCGCTTAAACAATTGAATTGTTGTTGCCTCTATGACTTGATGAAGATATTATGAAGTGTTAGTTATATGCCAAAATCCCGAAAGAACGCTCAGCCCAAACCCTCACAGTTACAACGCTAAAATTTTGAGCAGGTTCCTTTTATGTATTATACACCGTTAAATTTTGGTCGTTTTAATCCCGCGGAGGGTCGATTGGGTACATGAAATACTATAGATTTTTAAAGAGATAATTAAAAAACAAAGTACTTTTTTTTAATTTCAAATAATTTACGCGTGTACTAAATTAATTCCTTTAAGTAAACGTCAGCTGAGCGAGGCCAATGAACTGTAGGTAGTTAGTACGCAACGACTGACAACTACCTACAAGGTCATTGACTCGTTCACCACATGAAATGAATTTCGTACATGCGTAAATTTTGCGTTTAATAAACAAAGTACTTTATTTTTAAATGTTCTCTTTACAAATCGATAGTATCTCATGTATCGAATCGACACAATTTAACGGTGTATATACTCGTATATAAAAGAAAAAAAAAGGATTTTCCAAAATTCACGGCCTAAGGCAGAAATGGCGAACAAGAGCTTGACTGCTTATGTTTACAGTTGTTTTTTTTTATTTAATTGAATAAAAATAAAAATTGTGTGATTACTGCTGTACAAAATCACCTGTATGTTGTACATTTTGCACTGATGTGCCCGAATTATTTTGCCGCATGCCACCACATTGCATGCGTGCCATAGGTTGGCCATCCCCGCCCTAAGAGAATAAAATGGGGGTCTAAAGTTTATATGGAGAAACCTACTTTCACAGGGGCCAAGCAGCTGGCCGAAGCTAATTCTAGTACAAGCATAATGGTGCCCTCTGTCCTCTGCTAGATCTGAGGCGTCTATGGGAAGGAGGGGTTGTAATCCAATAGCGGGCTCAGTGCGGGTTGGTAAATCTCACAAAAAAATAAGTCTTCGTTTTTTTTTTGTTTCTATGGCAGGTCTCCTTACTATGTTTTCCTTTACTGTTTTGAGAGCAGTGCCTTTCAACTATGATGTACCATTCGTAAGTAGGGATCGTTACTACTGGACAGCTACTACTCTTAGTTTTAAGTATCTTATATACTAGGTTGTAAAGAATATAAGTGTAGTTTGTAAAAATACACGCATTGAACTCACACTAAACAAGGTTACACTCTAATCATTAGTAATGAAAGTCAAACGATTTGCCATTCCGACTGTTGTAAGCTGCTTAGTAAGAATACTTACCGTTGCTTTTTGACCATAAAAAGAACAAAATTGGTTACGAAATCATGCGCTCGAGCCGCAGGTTAAATAAAGATTGAATCAGAATTAATATTAAAGCGGTACAATAAGAAATAGCTTGCATATCAAGAGGGTCCCCTGATCGGACCGGTTCGGCGTTAGACCGGAAAATTGGCGCGCGATAAGCCACGCCGCGGCGCGAGTACAGTCTGATTTGTGTACCAGATACATTATTTGGTTGAGGAACAAATATGATGCATATAATATATATAAAAGTATCGTGTCCCATTGTTTTAATACATCCGTAACAAAAGCTTTTTGGAATACATTCATCTTGCGTACAGCTATGAAGTAAAATTCCCATTCGGAATCTATGATTCCCTATAGCTATATTCTGAGGGTCTTTAATTCAAGAGTGAATACTTCTTGCCAAGCGTGTCGCTGACCACATACATAATCACTTATCGGTGAGATACTAGTCAAGCAGGACTCGATCAATGAACTTAGTATATAAAAATGTCGTTTCATTGTGTTTTTTTTACAGAACTTCTGCGAAATAGCTTGACAGATTTTTATTTAAAAAAATGAGCGTATTTAGTAGGTCTGAGAATAGGTCGTAGGCTGTTTTTTACCCTCCTGCCACTGCCGCCATATTTTTCTTCGATAATTTATAGGCCTGGTTCGAGGTGGCCCGAGAGAAAAATACCTGGAAGAAGTTGGGGAAGCCTTTGCCCAGCAGTGGGAAAGTATAGGCTAAAGAAAAAAAAATATATAAGTCTAAACAACGTTTGCCGGGTCTACTACTATTACTATAGGTGAAATGCTCAGTAAGAACTAAGATGTGATGACTTGTAGTCACCAGTCACATGTTCTATGCTAATTTTCTAATAAATCTACTTACAGCCTGCTCTGTGGTTTAACCAGTAATTTAACATTTTATCTGACCTGTCCAACCTTCCTACCGCACTAATGTAAGCCATTAATCTCATTATCCGTGTATATTTAATACGAGACCTATATCATCCGTTCACGCACCTCGACCTCCCAATGTCGGACGTGCTGCAATTAATAAAGAAGTCATAGTATACAAATCCAGTTTAGTATTGAAATGTCTCCGAATATTAACAACGGCACGGCAGGTGGTGGCGCCCCCCTCGTCCCTGCCTGCAGGTGCATTGCCCCCCGAACTCGACCCGACTCGGGAGATTATAGGCTTCGAGAAAGTCAATGTTCAAGTTGGTATTATTGAACTTTTGTCCTCTTGCTGTCCTTTTAAGAGGGTTTCGTTAAGTATAAGAGGCGGTTTATCTTGCTTATTGGTATGTTAGTTCAGAAATAATCCTTTGTTTGTTTTATTATGTAGGATCTCTGTGTAATGTTTTGTGAGTTCAACAACGAATGTTTTTCTTTTATACCGTCGTCATTGTATAGTATTTTTTCAATAGATATTGTTGTAATTCATTTCCGGACTTTCACCTTGTTTAGCGCACCTATCTATTAATTAAATGGGGTTGTTAATTAGTAAAGTGGATGCAGCATTAATTTGTCATTCGAGTATCTAGCTAAAATGTATTGCTACACTTTAGTACTAAATGATAATGCGTACCAATACTAACCCTTTTAGCGTTATTTAGTAGGTTAGCTTGGTAGTTATTTCCACATTAATTGCTATGATAACATGAAATGCGTCTTAGTTAATCCTTCTTGAAAATAGAACCATTTTCACTGCTTATGGTTATATGGATGACATAGTGATCGATTGCGATGTAGTCTTTGTCAGATGCTTTGAGTGTTACTATTGCTACTACGGAAAGGGACACATTTCTTTTCATATCTTCGACATTGTACAGCTTTTCACATGTTACTTTGTGCTTCTAGTTTTCTTGATGACCTCACAGCTTCAGAAGGTCATCCACATAGCCTATTGAACTATTCGACTAACGAGTTACAAATACAAATGCCGCCGTGGGATATGGTCTGACGTCAGCACAATCGCGATCACGTCATCCTTAATCCAGTCTTGATCCACTACACATATTATGTTTGTTCGAACGCTGACAGTGAACGGTGTAAACAATTTCGAACATAGTCGTAGTTAGTTCACTAACATTCTATTGTCAATCAGATTTCTGGTTTACCTTCGATCTCCTGTCTCTGCTCACTTGTGGATATACTTAATCCCGAAAACATAACCCTGCTTCAAGGGCAGTCGGGTAACACTCTTGTTGAGTTTCTGGTTGCTTCTGGCTGATTCTGATCTGGTTTCTAGATCCATATTTCAAGTTGAATCAATCGTATCGAGGTATCGAGTTAGACCTTACAATATGGCACAGAATCATCATTTCAGCCGAAAGATCTCCCCTAAGTGCATAACGACTGGTGAGCAAAAACCTAGAGAGAGTCGCGGGAATCAGATGTATGCGCGATACAAAGATACTGGCCAAAAAATTGCCAGCAGTGGCATGTAGCATTTGAAATCAGGAAGTTTGAATGTCATTTTACTTGATGCCTTTTAATTGCAGTGTACGTGAGGTACGCATAATACCTATCTATTACTTATCTCAGTCCACTCACAGAGTCAAAGGGCAAAGATATATTATGATAATAAACCAGCCTATATCACAGTAATCTTTCACTATTAATCAGTACTCTACATACTTTGACCTGCAGACTGCTACTAGAGGAGATATAGCAGTTTATATCAAAGGTTGCCTATATGGGACCTGTTAAATTCAGCCAATGAATATTGGAGTTTGATGGCTTGATGATGGCCCATTGTGTAGGCCTGTGTAGCAGCCATGTGTGCGACAGACAGACGCCACCTGCCATTTTGGGTGTACTGCTGTAGGCGTAACACATGAGCTTTAACGGTTTTTCTGATGCCGATCCTATTGAAGCCCTTTTAAACAATTTTGCCACTGTATTAACTAATAAAAACAAAAAGCTATAATTAAACGTTCATGTAATGAAAATATATCGGTATTTTATTACTGAGCGTTACATCAGGTCTTCCAGGGAGCACAAACAGACCTTGAATCAGGGCCGGATGACTGCCCAACGGCCCAAATGATTGATGTATTATTTATTTATGATGCCAACAACTGGGTGAGCCCGTACGTACGTCTTTCGCAACTTTTAATGTGTTCAGTGTATGTTTTTGAGACACCCTGACACACATGTCAAGATTAGAATATAACTAGTATACTTTAAAGAGAATAACTGGACATCTTGAATGTCACCGTTATTCCCAAATATTCGGGAATTCCCATAACTAACGTTATTAAAGCCCTGTAACGACTAACCTCTGATTTCTGATTTAAGAATTTGAAGTTGAATATTTCGCATATTCTCCTCTGAAAACCTGTTAAAATTTGGCGGCATTTAAGTAGGGATTGAGACGATCTTAACTCAAAAACACTAAGACAAACGTAATGGCAGCAAACCCTATAACGACTAAGCGTATTTAATGTTTTGATGTTGCCATCTATCTCATGATTGCATCTTAATACTCTTCTATTCATAAGGAATTGTAAACACAATCTACAATTGACCTATCTTCGTGTCAATAAAAACAAGAGCGCAGCACAAGAACAAAACGCACTTATATCGCAAGTATCGCAACGGATGCCACGATACGAAACGAGCCTATATCCTGCGCAGGCGCAGTTGAACGACCCCCGCCATTCCTCCGATAATAAACTAATTATCAACGCTAATTATAATTGTTGAAAAATTGTTTTTATAACAGTGAATAATGCTCAGTGCTCCTTCCTGTGATAAGCCTATGGTTACGTAAAGCTTAGTCACTGATAAGATTGTGAACTACTGGGAAGTAGATGGTAAATAAATATGTCATGTTACCTGATTTAGAAACGGGAGATAGATTTCCATAATCATCTTCATCATTTCAACCAAAAGACGTCCACTGTTGGACATAGGTCTCTACCGGTGGACCGGTGACCTGATGCGGATCGCGGGAATCCGATGGAAGCGAAATACACAGGATCGGTCGTTATGGCGATTTTCTTAATGGTATAAAACTAATTGATAAAGAAAGACCATTACCACATACTTCGTTTACAAAACGTTGCGCATCTCAGAAGGCTTAAGTAGGACTGGACCGGACATGTCTGCCGCAGTAGGGTCGTAAAACATAAAATTGATGCCATGACATCGTGAGACGGGGTCGCAGTAGACCGCAAAAGACATGGTGGGATGACTTAGATGTCTTTCTTAGGAATTAGCAAGACACGGTCCACAGCCTGGTACGAGCTAGATATATAATAATACCACATATAGTAGCAAAAATTGTATAAATAAGCTGAGAGAATTATGTACAGTCAAACGCGGTGAATAGGAACGCAGTGAATAGAGACAAAAATTTGAAGGGGATCTTACGATGTCTATCAGTTTTTTCCAGCATTTAAGTACATTAAGTCATTTAATGTTATAAAAGTCAATACTTTAGCAGAAATCAATAATATAAATAAATACCAAAGTGAACATCCTGATCATAGTTTTGTTTCTATTGACACTAGTGCATGGTAAGTTTCTCTTCAAACACCAGTTTGAAACATCAGGACACCCAATCAAACTTAAACACATCAAAGCACCGCTAGATAACCTTAATGTTATCTCTAAACAAATTGTTATATCTAATCTCGATCTAGGCTCATTGGAGGCAGTATCTTACGGTAGACAATAGCTACGAGTACTTCGCCTACATGCTTCCTTTATCGGCAGAACATTTGGGTGATTTATATTAAAAGCTCACTGTTTGTAGTAGAGAGCATTGTTTTGCATAGCGTTTATAGTGATTAGCCGTCAGTCATATATGGAGCTGTGATCAGATTAGATTAATGACTTTATTTGTTTAAAATTATGGGATATCGTCGATCAGTAGTTGATATTGATTGAGGAAATATTGATGACTGACAAGATGAGAAGGCTGCAGTCATCACGGAGTTTGATATAAGCAACGATAGTACTGAGTAATCATTGACGAGACACACAGATTTTTATGGAAATTGAAATGACCCTAGCAATAACTCCAGAGTAAAATAATTATATTATTGATATAGAAACAGTCACTTTGTGTTTCGTTAAAATACAGTTTTAACACATTGTGAACATTTTTGCAGTATTTGGTAGAAAATGTTTCGAGGTAGCATCTTTCTCGACAAACTTTCCCGAAAGCCATATACGATACCATGGTAAAATTTCCAACACCATTTTACTGAGATCGCACCTGTTTCAATTGTTTCACATATTGTCCAGTTGTGTACGACACTTGAAACCATAAAACTGCTTCAATTTTACACCACACCACTTTAAATCAATTCGCGAAAAATCAAAGTAGTCTTTGAACTTTACAAACTTTTTCAAATATTACCAAAAATGGGATGTTGAAGGTAGTCATGGCAAAAAGCTCTGACTTCATAGGCACCATCGAATATTGCAATGAAAGATAGTGCAAATGAAGTTTTGTTCAATTCGTTTCAGGATAATTCCCAAATCGTCAATCTAAAATTAGCTGGTTTCTCACCTTCAGTTTTGCCCAGTAATAAATATTTACTCCATTACTCATCGTTTTATTCTTATAACAAGTATAGAGAGGCCAATTTTATATCAAAACACTTGAAATGACCATATAAGGAAACCTTCAACTTACGTACATTCGTGATCCAAACGTTTCACCATAAACACGACTGTTAGCCATGACTCATACACTGTTTACATATTTAGTCACACACGTACATGCAAAAGTAAACTAGAATTTTGAAGAATTTGAAGGTGGTAAGGATTGTTTTGGCGTGATGGGTGAGGTAATGTGGGCGTTAGATAAGGATTACCGTCGCCACTGATGTACTAATACGCTGTTTAATTATATCGTCTCCGAAATTGTAGTTGACTTTCGATTGGTGGAAATTTTGGTAGCAGCAGTTGATTTTATGGCAAATTTTAACGTTGCTGCTACTAGTGACAAATAATTTACTCAATTAATGTGCCAAGGAAATTAACAATTCTAGAATTTATGACAAAATTAGTGTTGAAGAATTCTTACCATCTTAAGTTGTCCAAAAGATACCATAGTCTTTAAAAGGCTGGAGCAATAACCCAGTTTTAATGTTGATTAGACTAACCAATTATAACTTAACATCTCAATACGCCATTCATTCCTCCAATAAAGGATCCCACTGAATCGTTAATTACTCTGCATTCTAACGCACTGACTGCAATGAGTGTAATTATAAGTCTTATACATTCTGGTCTAATGGTTGCCTCATTAGGAACATTGATCTTGAAGCTCTAAGTTTTATCGTCTGGTTGCAGATTAAGTGTGATTACGTTTTAATTTTATACGTCAGTAAAAACATCCGTTGCATTTACGATTGCAGCTTAAATTCTTAAATTGACATCAATACCATAACAATTATCATCATCTTCTTGCCTGAACTTAGGGTTGGCGTAACAAGATTTTCTATTTCATTCCTATTCTTTCATATCATTTCTCACACAATCCATCCATCTTTTCTTGGCCTTCCTCACTTACACTAATATCTACATTATGATGATGTACCTTATAACAACTAGCAGATCTCATAGCTGATAGCTGTGTAAAAGCTATAATCATGTCTACATTCTAATTAGAGGTAATACGATTGTACTTAGCAGTGCAGTAATTAAACTGCGGCCTCGCACGGCCTTGCCTACCGTTTGTACAGATGCGCAGGCCCGGCTATCGTCGTTCGGCGCATGAGTCAGGATTGTGAGTGGAGAGATAACGTTATTGGATCAATATTCATTTATTGGAACTATATCGTTATTTATTTTTCGTGATTGAATAGTTTCATTTATACATGAGTGTATCAGATCACTTATATGAGTCAGTACGGTCAATTATTTAGTTATACATATGCAATTCTGTCATCAAATAAGCTAAAGGAAGAAAGATTTGTGAATATGGTCTTGCAGCATACATATCTCGTCAATCCAGTTCCTCACCATCAACGATCTTTGTTTTTATATCGAACTACCCTTCACCATTAACTTCATGCAGTACGCATCCAGGCAATTGACCTGGATAGCACAAGGATGTATCGTCATCGCCTTTGCATTTCAAGACCTTCAGTCGTTTAAAACATTTTAGTTCGTTTTGCATTCGAGACGCAGTTGCTCAATATTAATTAACGGGGAACCATCAATTTTTCCAGTGTCGTCTACCATTAAAAAGTCCTGTACCGGCCTTGATGGTGCTTATTAGCTTCGTCGTTGTGGTATCCCAAGGTCATGATCACTTCTTGGAACAATGATCTTTATCAGCTAATATATTTTATGAATTTATTACTATTGTCGCGTATTTATTTAATTTATAGCTTTGTGATGCTTAGACATACATACATAGTGTAGTCTTTTTTTGTATGGCGGGTGTTGGTCCTCTCGCATTCGGTTTTAATAGAAGTTCGTGTTACGTAGAGCCTTCGAACTGTCTGTGGTTTTTGAAATTACCACAGTTAGCCTTGTCTCCAATACTCATTTATACGGAGATTGGTTAGAAATAATAGCTGTGTTTTGATTGAAAATATATGATTCTAATCTAGATTCATGCGTTGCAACAATCTCGGTTATCGCTGCAAATCTCATTCCATCTTTGGTTTTAGCGTTATACAAAAGAATTTCTCGAGCGTGCTCGTAAACTGGTCCATAAAATATATTTGCGGCCATTTTCGTTTGCCGAATATCGAAGTGGTGAGTCATACGTTACGTTGTAGCTCACCTACCCATTGTGCACACGCCGTGATTGCGTTCCTGATGATGACACATCGGAGGTAAACGACGGTTTTCGACAAATTAACAATGTGGGGTCAAGTCGTGTCGGGTTGCTTGTTTTGGGTCTCGCTTGGACGGTTGCCCAACGGTCTTCAGTTATACATGAGACTTAAGTGACGACCGACGTTTACTACTTACATTTTCTTCCTCACCTTGTAACTGTTTAACAGCGCCAATTATGTCAGTGTATTAAACCTTTGATCTTACTAATTGAAAGACATATTCGCCGCTGTTTGACTAGGCAGTATCTTTACTTTTTTACTCAACACCTATCCTTGGAAACAGCACGATAAGCCTGATATAAATCAACCCAAAAAACTCTTGAATTCACGCTTACGCAGCTGTCATTTTGTCACTTAGATCTTGTAAAATGTCATTCAGTGGGACTTTTAAAGCGTTCGGCGCATTACCAAAGTATTTATTAGTGTGTACCATGTAAGGGTATCGTTGAACACGACCATGTAAGGCTGCAGTCTCGTGGAAACTGTGTCGTATTAGTTTTTGTGGTCCTTCGTAACGGGAGGTTGCGACACACCTCACAATTGGATATACACAGCTGAGTAAAGACAAACTTTAAGTTATTGTGGGTCAATATGTTCAGATGTACGTTGCAGACCTTTTCAGATACTGAATCAAAAATAAGAACTATTATTACCATCGGAAAAAATAAAGAAATATTAATGGGGTTAGATCAGCATGTGAACTGTTATCCAACGTAGGCGTGGGCTTGCGAACGGCGAGCAATGGGTAACTTGACGTGCGGCCGTCCAGTAACCGTCTGGACCAACCCGAGTCGTCTACGGCGCCTCAAGGAGATGTCAAGAAAACTGTAGGGGCATAGCAGGTTCGAAGCCTACTGGGGCCAAGGGAGTAGGTTTTAGTCAGTACAAGTCTGACACGCCCTTGAGCTCCGCCCTAGAGCGGGAGATGTCATTGGATGATATCACACCTAAAAAAATGTGAACCGTTACAATTCAGAATTTACTGTCGGGTATGTACCGAATAGCCGACCTACACTCACGGGATTCCATCTTGAGATTCCTGAGCGAAATGCCTTTTTATATGAGGTCATTGCAAAAGCCTTTGGCAGGACTGAGAGAGCCTTTGGAATTCGCAGAATTCCTAAGTCTGTATCATCACGAAAACGAAAAAGGTTTGATATCTACTTTTATCATCTATTTTTTTGTTTTTGTGACTGGCCTGTTGCACTAATAGTTAGTGGCCCTGACTGCTAAGCCGGAGATCGTAGGTTCGATTATCACCCTAGGACACATGTTTTTGTGATGAGCACGATCTTTAAAAAATAGAAAAGAATTATATAAGTATGTTCATCTAGAGTTATCTAGTACTTATTCCACTAGCTCTGATTAGTTTAGGGACTAGATGGCGTTGTGTGATAGTTGTGGAAAAGAGGTTCCTTATCCTGAGATAGTAAAATATTTTCTACGCTTTCACAGACTCCTTTCATACGCGAAATTTAAAAAAAAACATTCCAATAAACAACAAAAATTTTTCTCATTAACATAATCGGCGATTATAGTCCATAAACTGCCGATGTAGTGTCATACAAACACCAAATTATAGATAAAAAACAATAATAGGATAATAAACTAGGCCATTGATGTTTTTATTATAGCTGGAAATATAGTTTAAAAGTGTGTATAATATTTAAAAATTTACAATGAACTGATGGACGCCATTGGTAGCGTCAAACTCTAAGCTGAATCCTGATTAAATTTCATGGCAAACGAGGATTGGCATATCATTAAATGTTAACGTTTAAACGATAAGGCCAGTTTTAGTTGGCCATATCACCATCATCATCATAATTTCAGCCGATAGACATCCACTGTTGGACATAGGCCTCCTCTATGTATCGCCACAATGAACGGACCTGTAAGACTTGTATCCATCGGATTCTCGCAACCCTTACCAGGTCATCGGAGGACCTTGTAGGAGGCCTTCCAACGCTACGTCTTCCGGTATGTGGTCGCCATTCCAGAACTTTTCCGCGCCAAAGGTCATTCAGTGAGTAATGTGCCCTGCCAGTTTAATTTTGGCGATTCTTCGTGCTGTGTTGGTAATCTTGGTTCTCCTGTAGATATCTCCATTCCTGATTCGATCAAAGTCAAAGTCAAAATGTTATTATTTCATATAGGCCTACATGGGCACTTATAAAACGTCAGAAGCTAGTGCACGGTTCCAAATTGGTCGTTTCCTATGGAGAAGAACCGGCAAGAAACTCCATGGTTACTCTCACGCAAGGAAACTCCGATCATAGCCCTTTACATTGCTGTTTAGGTTACTTTAAGTCTTCTGATGAGGCCCATTGTAAGCGACCACGTTTCGGAGCCACATGCCACACTCTTGGGTCGTAGACTTTTGTCTTAGACACTGTGGTATATTGGACGAGAAGATTCCGCGCAGCTTCCCGAACACTTGCCCGAACCTGGCCATATCATGAAGTGATAAATTCTAAGATCTGGCCACGACATTTACACATTTACACGTCTTTTTCGCTCGTACGCTTGATATTTTATTACGTCATGGTAAGACCCCTGATCTAACAGTTTTTTTATGAAATATTTTAAGACTTTCTATTTTCCTATGACACCAAAAAAAAAAAGAAACAAAACAGAATCGAAGGAAAAAAACCGCAGTAAATTATTATCGAAAGCACATTGTTTAGCATACAAATGTCGTTATTATAGGATTGTAAACAGGTACAACGTTATCTACTAAATTTCCTGTTGTTTAGGACTTGTCTGTTATCTTCTTTAAATATATTTTAAATAGTTTACCTAAAGACTGCGGCGGATTATAGTCGTATTTAAAAGTATCCGAATTCAAATCGCAAAAGGCAATATGCAAGCAATTTGTTTATTTGCCTATTTAAATTATTTTTATTAGCTTTAATAAACAAACAACAAAGTTGTAAAAGACTTGGGCAGTAGACTAAACGATCAAGGCAATTACAAGATTAACATTTGAACGAAAACCTTCTACATTCTAAACGCATTAGTAAACCTATAACCAAGTTAATTAAAGTAACATTAATGTAAAACGATAAAGCACTTTAAACGGAAAGGATAATTCCTTTTATAATTATTTACCTAATGAATGCCTGTTGTTTTTGATTAGTAATGTGTTTTGTGTAAGCTGTATGAATTTGTTTTTATCAAGAAAAATGTTTGGTCTTTCGATACCGATAGCAACCAGCCACAGTAAGCGTGGGCTTGAATATGGGTAGCTCGCCTTCCGGTTATCGTCGACGGCGCTTAGTGTTCCATGCGCAAAATTCTTTGAGCACGGGTTTCCATTTCAGAAGTCAATCCATGATCCTAGTAGGCTTAGGCCCTGCTAGATCCTTGAGAGCCGTGGCACACGATGCGTTGCGGCGCCGCACCGCAACCATTTTGACGAATCGGGGGGCCATACGAGCGGGCCAGCGCGGCGTTGTCGCTTGTGTGCCCGCCGATTTGTCGAAATATTTTATATCAATGATTTCCACCTTAAAAAAAAAGCATTAAAAACGTGATCGTAAATCCCTTCAAACTGTGAACGCTAGTTAAATACTAGATTATCCTATTAGAATTCAGCGCACACAGCAATGTAAATGTACACTGCACTTTCATAGAACGTGAACACCTACCACGATACTCAGAAGTGCTCTCGTATTTTATAGAATCAGGCCCTACTTATCGATTTATAGATCATCGGCATACTGGGGCTCGTCACTAAATGATAAAGGGTGATAATTAAACTTTTTAATAGAATTGTAGAAATGGTTCGTCTCTAGAAATCTACTTTGCCTTTTAAATTACTATGTCAGCCACAATTAAAAAGGGTCTGAATAATAGATACTCTCTCTTCTTAACCACTAGTTATCATTACATAGTATATAAAACAAAGTCGCTTCCCGCTCTCTGTCCCTATGTATGCTTCGATCTTTAAAACCACGCAACGGATTTTGATGCCGTTTTTTTTTTAATAGACAGAGTGATTCAAGAGGAAGGTTGATATGTATAATACATGCATAATATATTTAATATCACCATTTTACCAGTGCGAAGCAGCTTCGTCTTATATGGAAGCCACATTCTGGATGGTTATAAAAAAAAATATCACGAAGCTAAGCCAATAAAGCTACCGATTAAGCGAATGAACTTCCCCTACCTTCTTCAAATGAAAATATTCTTAGTAAAAAAACGAGCGAAGTCGTTTTTTTACTAAGAATATTTTCACTTGAAGATCTTTGACAGTAATAACCAGCGGGAGATAGTGTCAGACTTTTACTGACTAAAAAAAAACCCCGTTCCTTCCTTGCCTTTCATACCAGGGCCCAGCCTTCCTATCAGTGAATTTTCCTGAAAAGCTTAATTAGTTCCATATTATACGTATCGAAACTGCCGTAACTTATCGCTACATAGATCATCGGCTAGGTCAGGTGTTAACGCAAACAACATTATGCTCCTGCGCAGTACCCCAGACGCGGGTCACATCGTATATTGATTGATATAATTGCTTTTATCTTTGTGATAACGAATCTTTGATGTTGCCGGTGCTATTTACAATGTTTGGTCAATACTAGTATGGTTGGCAAAAATCTGTGCCGAACACTGTTGATACTCGTTGACACTGAAATGATACTTAACTGAAGAACATACTATTTATGTTTTTTTTTTTACTATAACCCACCTGTGCTCCATCAGTTGTCGTTTGCGTTTTCAGGGCTACGGTGACTCGTTCGACCTGTGTTTAAAAAAAACTTTTCGGTTCGGAAAATCTTCGAGACTCGATTCAGGAATTGAACTATTTACATAAGTTAGTTTGTACGGAACCCTCAGTGTGAGAGTCCGACTCGCACTTGCCCAGATTTTTTTAAATGATAAACAACATTATTTTTAGTTTATGCGAAATATGTTTAGACCACGGATATCGAGGGATATGCCTTGGGGGCGTGGCACGTGGCGCCTCGATCTGGGCAAACGACCCTTATAATCGAACAACGGCTGTACGCTTCATTCTTTCGCTTTGCAATTGCGTACAGGGTACTACCGATGCGTAAAAAACCAAAATGCCGAGTTGTGCAGTAATTATATGCAAAAATAGGTCACATATCATCAACCTGAAAACAAATGGCGTATCCTGCCACCGGTAATTAAACAATTAAGTCACTGTTTTATATTTTAAATCAATTTTTAAATATTTCACGAACTCAAGTTCGGAACGACACGAACTAGACCGAACTAGCCCGAATCTTCCCGAACGCAATGACCGCAATGACCGTTCAAGATTTAGAGAGGTGCAATCGAGTGCGTGAGGCTGATTTTATCGATATGCGTATTATTCGCAGTTCAATATATTTTTTTACATTTCTATGAATATTGTCGTATTACATGTATAGTAAGAGTTAAATTAGTTATTGAATGAATGTTGTTTGAACGAAATTAAGGTATTGTTATTTCAATACCCGTGAACTTAAATTGACATTATATCTAAAGATTGAGATGATCAAAAATTATAATACAATATGATAAGTAGCACGATAAACAAGTATAATTTTATACAGTTATTTATTTTTGGTCAAAAGTTACAATATTTTATGTTCGCTATGCAAAACTATTAAATCATAATTTTTTTAAATCTGGGTATTTGGTGTTTTCGTACGCCCTAGTTGTAGTGGAGCTGGACCAGCATTGATCCAAGCATTTTTATCTTGAATATAATTCTCCAACTTATAATAATATAATTTCTATTCCAACTCCTTCTGTTTTCATGCAGTACGACTGTGTAACTCACTTCCAGCAAAGATTTGTGATGAAAAAAATATCTTTTTTTGCGATTCGGAAAAGTCTTTGAGAAATTTTGGAATTGAACCATTTACATAGGTAAATTTATACGGAATCCTTGGTGCGCGAGTCGGATTCACACTTGACCAGTATTTTTTTGTTAGATGTATTTATTTTGATTAGTTAGTGTGAGTTATTTCATCATAACGAATTTGATCCTGTCAGCATCAACTACCTACAATTTGTTTAAAATGAAAACGAGTTTGCTAGATGACGCTATTTTGATTCCATAGAAATTTATGTTAACGCTAGCGAGTTTGAATACGTGTATAAAATTTACCTAAATGTTTAAACCAACTCTGAATGTAGGTAGTCACATAAGATTAAAATCATATAGTTAAGATTAAGTAATATATTGTTTAATAATAACAGCATGATATTTAACAGAGAACGTTCCCTTGAACCGGTAATACGATATAAAAAAACTAATTCCTATTTTATTTTATAATCATTACTCACTTTTCGGATAAGTATATAAAAAAGAAATTATTTAAAGAAAATTAGACGAAGTAATTATATTACAAGAATATGCTGAAATTAAATATCGATAACAATTATCGACAATCGGTTCGATGCTCTAATTGCCTGCGTGTGCATTGAATGTTTCTGTGCTTACAAGCGAATGCCCCGCCCATTCTATTTATGTGTGCTATTAGAAATTGATTTAGTGTAGCTGCTTTCTTCTTAGTGTGCGTGTACAAATTTTGAGTGTGTGTCGTAAATACACTATTTATGAATGTTGTAATTATTTTGGTGGGAGATAAGCGGTTGCGCAAGGATTTCTTATTACTTTGCAATGAAGGCATATCTCCGGATATCTATGGTTTAGACTTTGTTCAGAATCAACAACTGAATCGATTTAATTTTACACATGTTATATTTTCTCCCAATAATATTTAAAAAATGTCACAAGTTGGACACCACCGAGACTAAGTATAATATAGGTCACTGCAGGTCATAGCGGGCATTAGACACCAGCGCACGGTTGAGTGCGGGAGCAAAACAACCCCTCAGTAGCCTGGATGGCCCGTTGACGATGTGTTTGTGTGGACAACCAGGTAACATAACAAGCTTATAACTTTGTGATTTTTCAAGATACAGTTATGAAATTTTATACATAGATTCTTTGCATAAAAATACTAGACCCGTGTGGACCCGTGGTTTCGCATATACTAAAACATAAGGTTGTATACTAGTGCTTGACTGCGATTCCTCTAGCTGCACCATTAGTAACCCTAACAAGTTTGGAAATCAATCTTACCGTATCAATTCCATTACGATCTCGCCAATTAGCATCCATAATTTGTTACTAATTACATGTTTGCTTTAAGATACACTAGTGTTGTACTATCTACTTGACCTAAATAACTTAATGTTTTAAGTGTTAAAGTCATTTGCACAGATAGTAGGCAGGGCTGGTTTGATCGAATGCTTAACTGGACACTCATATAGAGTACTATGTAGAATGGAATTTCAACTGTTCGTGTATTAAAATGTCATTATGTGGGCAAAGCACGATTTTAATTGGTTTCATAACTCATGTAGTTTGGAGCGAAGGATCTGTAGACCGCTAGAAAGACCGCTCTACTTAATATACATGAACACCGTTAAATTTTTGTCGTTTTAATCCCGTGGAGGGTCGATTCGGTACATGAAACATTATCGATTTGTAAAGATAAAATTAAAAAATAAAGTACGTTTTTTTTCTAAAACTCGAATTAATATAAGCATGTACGAAATTAATTTCTTTTAGTAAACGAGTCAATGACCTTGTAGGTAGTTGTCAGTCGATGCGTACTAACTACCTACAGTTCATTGGCCTCGCTCAGCTGACGTTTACTTGAAGAAATCAATTTCGTATATGCATAAATGAATTTGAGTTTGAAAATTTTCTCTTTACAAATCGATAGTGTTTCATGTACCAAATCGACCCTCCGCGTGATTAAAACGACCAAAATTTAACGGTGTACTTGCTATTAAGACAGGTTCGTTTATTTGAAGATATAAGTATTAATTTTAATTAGTTACTTGTTTTTCTGTGGTGGGAAATCATCCAATGACTTCTCTCTGAGGTAGAACGAGAGGTCGTGCCAGAATTTTACTAAAACCCACCTGAGTCCTGAGCCCTTTACGTTCTGTGAACACGGTCACTATTTAAAACATTTTCACAGCCCAATTAGCCCGGTTTCAGTCCGGACCGAACCCGAGACGTCGACGGCGAGTAGTGTCCCACGCGCGCCTCAAAGAAATGTCAGCTGTAGGGGCCCAGCGAGGCCGATGCCTCCTAAGGCCATGAGTTGATTTCAGAAAAAAGGTTACCCGTGGTCCTAGAACATAGGTGTGGTATTAGTCAGTAAAAAAAACCTCAAATAGTTACTTTAGAATCCGATTCAACCATTAACACGAAACCGGCAGCATCCACGACTTCAGACATGTGTACGATAAAAAGATTATAAGGAACTAAAAAGATCACGCATATACATAGCACATAACATTCCATGTAACACGAGACACCATAAAAAGTCCAACATAACAAAAGCCAATTTTCTTATAAGAAACAACACAATAGTTTATGCGCGGGCGCAGATGCGCGGATGTTCGCGATTGCGCGTGATTCACTCTTGCGTCTTGCGCACTTCTTCTTGCCGCCATTTCTGCGGATGCGGATACTTTCATTCTCGTTTGTGTTTTTTCCTTGTGATGTTATGACATTGATATGGCTTGTTAGTATTGAAGTTCCATGTTTTTGTGGGAAAGAGTAGTGTGGAGGTTGATTCATCGTTTCTAGTGAACATTTACACGTAGCCTTTTTAAAGGTAGATCCGTCAAGAGAGGTACAGTCACGATTTTATTTTCTCCTACTGGATCTGGAAATAGAATCTTTACATCAGGATTTGATTTGAAGATCATTTCCGCAGTGAGTCGATGTCGTTTGATCAGGGGCGCAGGCGCAGTTAACGCTGTATCAGCCGTATCCATGATATGGGTCCTCTAAGCAGCATGCCCTGACGTTTATCAAAATTGCTAAATTGTTATTTACAACCTTCAGTTCTCTCTTTGGTGAGAGATACGTAATTAATATTAAGTTTCTTGCCAGTTCTTCTTCATAGGAAACGACCAATGGGAACCGTGCGCTAGCTTCTGATGTTTTATAAGTGCTTATGTAAGCCCATGCGAAATTATTTTTGAGTTTGAATAAATAATAACTAATGCCTTGATCACATGGACCGAGTAAAAGGGCGCGATACTAAAATGTTTCTCGGCCGAGATAATGATGTGAGCGAGTTGTAGAGATAAGCGCTCGGCCGAGCACTCGGCGCTATGTTTATACGTACCGTATGGTACGTGTGATCAAGGCATAAATGATGGGATGTTCCTTTGTATAGCTCGCTCCATTCGTTCTAGCATTCTCTCGGCTCATTTAAACGGCTACGAAACGAAGTTTTTTGGCGGCGAAGCTAGTCAGCTACATCACTGCGTTTGAGTTGGTTTTCCAGGGTCTTTGGTCCAATTCATAATCATTCCGAAATTACTTTTTTTTCGGTGGGAAAATCATCCAATGATATCTCCGCGCCCTTGGGTGGGGCGGGAGCTAGTGTCAGACTTTTACTTACTAAAAACCCACTCCTGTTCCTTCGTTGCCTTTCATACTGGGGCCGAGCCTTCCTTTAAGAAACCGACCCTGGCCCCAGAAGGCTTCGACCCTGCCGAAGTGACTCATGGATTGACCAACGATCTAACTAGGTTATTAGATAGACTAGGACTAAATTGGATGTGTGGAAACCAAACAACCATCGCAGCCTAATTACTACAATCTTTATAATGACCCAATAACTTGACTGTTCATCTCACAGCACACATTCTCCACGTCAAATTGAGTTTACGATCCTTATAATAACCGTACCGAATTTCCTTTTCACCCAAATAATTAGAAGCAGTATTTATTTCCGAGTGACAACTACCATGGATATGTTATGATATTTTGATCCTTATTTGCATTGCAATAAAAAAGATTTTGCTAGGGATAAATGTTTTGATAAATTTCGTAATTAAGAAGTTCTTCTGTTACTTGGAGAACTTGGTCGCGATGAAAACTGTGAAGCCCCAAGAGGACACCGGTGTCCGCCACCTATTGTCTTTCAATTGTGTCTCTAGTTACGGTATTCAAAAGGTAAACTTGTCAATCAGAGAAACAAATTATGAAGAAAGGTTCGCGCTCGAAAGGTTCCGTGATATTGCTCATTTTCGGTGACAAATGCCAATAGCGGTAATGATTAACTACAATTACTTACATTCACGCGTTCGACTGCCTCCAATACGCATTATTTAACGACTACAGTCTTTGAAATGACTTAAGAATCTATTATATTTTATTTTCTTAATTATTATACTTTACCCTATTGAGTGACAGTTATAACCATTTAATAGGATAAGACGAACTGAGAGTGTTGTTTAAAATATTGTAATGATTATAATTCCGTAAATAAATACTAATAATAAATACGTATTGCGCCCGCCAATAATATTTTAACCAACATACAATCTGACAATGACCAGCAACATACAAAAACCTTAAAAAAAAAATGAATTTCACGGGCTACCTTTGAGGTTTCCCCTTAGCACTAGAATCGCGGGCGTTCCAAATTTGACCCATTCCTGTGTTCTTCTTGCTCTAGTGTTATTATATTATGCGTAGAATCACAAAATATGTACACCAAAATATGTGTGATATATAATAAAAATATTGTATCTACGTTATCTCTCTGTTTACCATCTCTTCAAATTACTGTACCAAAAATTAAAATGGCCAAAATTTATATTCCGCGCTCCTAGCACAGTACAAGTCTTCTAGTGTTAATTCTCATAAGATATTCTTAAAAACTTACGTGTTCACAAATCTTAATGACCTTTTCTCTCCTCTTCCACAGACATACTCCGGCCTCTTCTGTGTGGTGGTGAACCCCTACAAGAAGCTGCCCATCTACACGGAGAAGATCATGGAGAGGTATAAGGGCATCAAGCGGCATGAAGTACCTCCCCACGTCTTCGCCATCACAGACACAGCCTACCGTTCTATGTTACAAGGTGAGTCTTTGTCTGAAACCTAAAACTTGTCTAATATTCAAAACCGAACGACATCTATAGCAGCCTGTTTATTTTTATTTTATACCATCAGGCATTAAGTCCACCTCTGTACTTTTGTGTCCTTATAGCATAGCGTCAGCCTTATAATGTTCCCACTGCTGGGACTCAGGCCTCCTCTCTAGGAGAGGGAATGGGCCGTAATCCACCACGCGGGCCCAGTGCGGGTTGGTGGATGTCACATTTCTTCGATTTTTTTCGGTTCTAGGACATGCCGATTTCCTCACGATGTTTTCCTTCACCGTTTTGAGAGCAGTGGTGATGAAATAAATTACACAAAGTAATGCGCCTGGCTGGGTTTGAACCAGCGACCTACAACTCGTAAGTCGGGGCCGTTACCACTCGGCCTGACTCGGCCACCACTTCTCTCATGTTTATAAAATAGACAAATAAATAAATATTATTAAACTAACTGATCTAACAAACGTCGTTGTGTCAAAAGCTATTGGACTGCGGCCGTAAATAGATCTATCTTCGGATAAATTAGTTTGTAGTAAGGATTGATACCCAAGTCTAATATTTACAGCTAGAAACAGTTTGAAGAAAAATCTGTTTTTTTTTTTCTAATTTTCTCTTCATTAAGAAATTATTGAAATTTTAACAATTACTTTAAAAAAAAGTTTATCCAAATTGGTGCAGTCATTCTTGAGTTCCATCCATCCAGTTTAATGCATATAGAAGATCAATAGGTAGCTAGTTAATAAAAAAAAGCTAGCCGAGAATCAGCATATTTTGGATTATCAATAAAATACTAAAAGGCAGCCGTCAGAGCTCAAAATGCCTGCCCGTCATACTATCTTAAGTTTTAGCTAGGAGGAAGTTTTGAAACCAACTCCCCAGCAACACATGTGTCTGTAAGCTTGAAGTATTTAATCTGTTTATTAGTAAGTAAGTAATTATATTTATATACGAGTATATTAAAATCATCAGTTTATTTGGCACATAAAAAATTGGTATGAATTTGTATGAATGTTGGTGGGTAAAATCATCCAATGACATCCGCTCTTGGGCGGAGCGGGAGATAGTGTCAGACTCTTACTGACTAAAAACCCACCCTGTTCCTTCGTGGCCTTAGATACCAGGGCCGGGCTTTCCTTTCGGAAGCAAACCCTTGGCCCCATTAGGCTTCGACTCTGCCTGCCTGCGGCTAGCAGGCTGGGTCTCTCCAGTTTGCTGACAACTCGTTGAGGCGCGCGGGAACAGTGCACGCCGTTGACGACCTGGGCTTGGTCCGGATGGTTACCGGACGGTCGGACAGCGAGCTACCCATAGCTCGCCGTCCGCAAGCCCGCACCATCTGCAAATGGAGTTCACAGGCATCTTATTGCGTAAAACATCTTGGATTTAAAAGTCCCCGTAAGTCTTTTCTTTAAGCTTAGAATGAAAGCCGGTGCTGGTCACCCTCAAAGGTGTTGTTCTTATTTATTATTTGGCCTCAGGAAAGGCTGTTGAACGTGGCCCTGAAGAGAATCGGTTGATTTTATCATCGTTTATTTCTTTAAGCTTGACCTCCTATAATGTAGTATGGAGTATGTAAGTGTACTTGAAAAGTTACTTTGTAACAGTTTTAAAAGTAGAATTTTCGACAGCTAAACTGTCGGTAATGGAAAACATACAGGTTCTCGCAATAAATAACCTCTTGCCTTGTACTAAATAAAGTGGTATGCGACAGTTGTGCCATAAGTCATTCCGTATCGGCGCCATTACAGAACAATTAGAGGAAAGGCCCTTATCTTTGAACTCTAGTGAGGCGCCTCGCCCGGTATCGATACTTGCTATTTTAAAATGTAGAGTTTATTAGTTTTAACTTACGAAGTCTTATTCGAGGTGGCGAAAGAAAAGAGTGTCAGGAAATGCTGCGGTCCTAATCGAATGACTTCTCCCGCTCTGGACGGAAGGAGAGGATGTGTCTGACTTTCCCACCTATTCTTTTAGTTGCACCTTGCGTTCCAGGACCACGGTTACTCTTTCAAACAATCCAGCAGACCATTCTTAAGAGCGGCCAAACCCGAGGTTTTTTTTATGGTAGCTAAAATCATCCAATGACATCCTCCACCCTTGGGCGGAGCGAGAGATGGTGTCAGACTGTTACTGACTAAAAACCTACCCTGTTCCTTCGTTGCTTTTCATATCGGGGCCGAGCATTCTTTTCAGAAGCCGGTCCTTGGCCTCAGTAGATTGGCTAACCCGAGGTACATTTTCATACAACCGTTCTTACGTGATTATGATGTTATTACACATCTTTCTCTAGATATTTTGGATACATACAGATATCTTCTGGATCTCTTAAGCTAAAGTGCCGTTAAATGACATTTGGCGGGTTTTTGTTTTGGTCATTTGTCTGAGCAGTATATTTGTATTACTGGCTCAGATTAATCATCGGACCACTTACGGCGATGCGCCACCGGTACATTGTGGACATGGACAACTTACGCATAAAACGTTTTAGGAACACATTCATTGTGTGCGTATAACTGAGGAGTTGAATTTCCGGCTGGAGTCTGTGTTTCCTGGTAGATGCAATTCTTTAAGAGTGAATACGATATTCTAGGCAAATGTACTACCATAGACCACATCATCGCTTGCCATCAGTTGAGATAGTAGTCAAATTCTTCTTCTTCTCTGTTGTACACTCCTGGCGGAGTGGTCGTGGTCAAGGATCGTCGGTTAGGTTGGTAGCGGCTTTTGCGAGAATTCTCCATCTCTCTCTATTCATGGCACTTCGTGTAAACTCAATAAGGGAACATTTCGAGGATGACTTAATGAGCTCTGTCCATCGGCTAGGTGATCGGCCGCGAGAACGTTGGCCCTCTATTCTTACCTGTACCATTAAACGTTCCAAAGAGCTTTTATATGATATTTCCAAACATCTTAATGATTCGCTGTTGCCCGCTGTCTGCCCCTATGTATGCTTAGATCTTTAAAACTACATAACGGATTCTGATGCGGTTTTTTTATTAGATAGATGTTTCTAGAGGAAGGTTTATGTATAATACATGCATAATCTGTTTAATATCACCATAGCATCCGTGCGAAGCTGGGTCGCTAGTTAATAATAAAATAAATATTCTTTTTCCTCTACAATTTTGTACGTCGAACTAGTTATTTAGTATTTTACCCGAGGCGCAATAGTAAGACACTATTGCTTTAATAAGCACAATATTACTAAAATTGCAGTCTTTAGTCATTTCGCTTACCTAAGCCAAATATAGGAAATTCTTAGCAGCTATTTGTCCCCTCACAGCTGCGCCATAATTTATTTCGTATCGAGAGCTATTACTAAACAATTAGAGCGACCTAGTAAATTATCTTTGTCTTGCTAAAGTACTTGCAAAGACTGGTATCGGTATTTTGTGTTATATTGCTCAAGTGTTACCCGTATTTGACACTTAATTAGTATGGAGCATTATTACCAAAGAGCAGAGTACGTTTAGGACCCGGACTAGGTTTTGAACCATGTTGGTAATGTACTTATGACACATAAATTTGAGTAAATAAGCGTGCTCCATCGTCGGCCACATCATCACTTACCATCAGATGAGATAGTGGTCAAACGCGAGCCTATCAACAATAAGAAAATTTGGAAGTGTTTCCATTTTCATCCCTTTACTAAGTCGTGGACGGGTTTCCATGACCTTGGAACGCTGAGGGCAAATGAAGGAACACAGGTAGGATATGTTATTTCATGATTCCCAACTGAGCTAAAAGCTAGACATGGGAATATGAATTTAAATTAGTATTACAAGTAAAAGTACGAGTAAAATATGTACTCGTAGTTTCAAAACAGTTTCACTGAAAGAAACAAACGAAGGGATCAAACTCGTGAAAAAAGGCTAGAGTGAATAGGCTCTTAATAAATTAGTGTACCTCATCTACGATTGCATCACTGCTTACCATCAGGTGGGATTGCAGTCAAACACTAGTTTACATCAATTAAAAAAAAAGAAAGTTTGAACTCTGAAATAAGTAAGTTATGCCAATAATTCTATGTGACTTGTATCCCATGTGTCCCATCACTACGCAACGACAGCACTAATGATCCCTAGTGCAGGTAAGAGGCAACGCCCACGTCAAAGCGAACGTTTCGTAACTATCAACTGCGACATGGCGACAGAATCTAACCGTACAATACAATGCAAATCCACTGCAGGAAGTATTCGTGGAGGAAGGAAAATTATTTGCGAAGCTATAACTGGCTATAGGTTCAACGACTACTATACTTATATGCTTCAAATCTATCTAAATAATATACACCGTAAAATTTTAGTCGTTTTAATCCCGCGGAGGGTCGATTCGGTACATGTAACACTATGGATTTGTAAAGAGAAAATTAAAAATAAAGTACTTTTTTGCTAAAACTCAAGTTAATATACGCAAGTACGAAATTAATTTCTTCAAGTAAACGTCAGCTGAGCGAGTTCAATGAACTGTAGGTAGTTAGTACGCAACAACTGACAACTACCTACAAGGTCATTGACTCGTTTAATAAAGAAATTAATTACGTATATGCGTATATTAATTCGAGTTTTTGAAAAAAAAGTACTTTATTTTTTAATTTTTTCTTTACAAATCGATAGTGTTTCATGTACCGAATCGACCCTACACGGGATTAAAACGACCAAAATTTAAAGGGGTAAACAAGCGAAACACCACTCACTGATTATTCACGAAATTTCAGAAAGTATAACACCTACAAACTTAAAATTTGGCAGGTAAGTAGGTCCTTATAGGGTGTAAACATTTGCAAAGAACGGAATTTACGAAACTCCACCCCTAGCGGTTAAAACGAGGGTTGGAAGATTGTATGGAGAAACCGACATTCACGCGGACGCAGCCGCTGGCAGAAGCTAGTACTATATAAAAGGAGAAACTGACTGACAGTCATATCAACTGACAGCTGTGTGCTGAGTGTGAGATGTTTTTACGTTAACGCGAACGAAACGTTTACCGCGTTTGGCTCTTTGATTGGCTAAGAGCTACGAGTAGGCCAATCAGTGCGCCGAACGTCATAAACGTGTCAATCGCGTTTACGTTAAACAAACTCACACTAGGCACTCTGAAACTACTGGGACGTAGGCGAGCACTAAGAGATAATTTTCCAAAACTCACCCCCTAATGGCATGAAACGGGGGTCCAAAGTTTGTATGGAGAAACCTACTTCCACGCCGGCGACACCGCGGGCAGAAGCTAGTGACTTATAATTATTTTTATATTTTATTTAATTACGAGTACCTATATTTTTGAATGCATGTCTCTTAATTTAGAATAAAGATCTCTTCCAAGATTTTTCTTTTTTTATTAATGATATGCTCACACTTGACCACTATCTCACCTGAAGGTAGCCGATGATGTGGTCAATGGAGCACGCTTGTCTAGTAGTGACCTATTCACTTTTGACTTAAAGACCCTTAGGTTGTAACTATCAGGGCAGACAGACTCCGGCAGGGAATTTTTTTATGTGTGCCCAAAACGTAGTGCGTATGGGTGGGATGTCTACGTGATGCCGGTGGCAACCTGCTTCAGTCCTATCATATAACACATGGATCCTCGTTAGAATATAAATTACAATTTTTTTTTATTGAAATACCTGTGATATTTTACCATCTGTTAGTTTCTTATCATCGAAGTAAGAATTTATTTTATCTTCACGCCTTTTCCACACACAAAGTTGTTATTTGATAACGAAACAAAAGTTAGATTGATTTCAAACGATGTGGTCTTAAATTTAATCTGTGTTAGGTCTTAACACATTGAATACCGACTCAGGATATATCTGTATATTATTATGGTTTCTATACAGGACTCCGGAGTCCGTATATAGTCGAAGCCGGCTTTGAGTATATTGTGGTATATACGTAGGTCTTCTAGGACTTCAAATTTCTCGCTAATGGTAGCACGTGTAATTGGGTCATTCAGTTCCCTTCAAAATGGTTTAGCTGAGTGGGGCTGAGGCACGCGTCATGCTCGTGAACAGGTGCCGTCAGTTCGGACCGGTCATCTCTTAGCTGCCAGTGGCATAATTCAGTTTCAATATTTTAACTATTTTATTTTTTCATTATTTATCTACATTGTGCTCACATAATAGAAGCGGCAAGAAATATGTAACCAAGATTTATGTGACTCATAATATATTATGATTTAAAAAGAGTGGCGATGGCTTTGGAACGTGCAATTTAGCTTCACTTTTTTTTGACTGATCGACATTTTGACAATTCAAAAGTACCTGTAATTGGTCTATTTGAAATGAAACGATTCTGGTTTCTGATTAGGACTCCCTCTTGTTCCACTATGAGCAATAACTCCTCACGGATCGGGAGTAGTTATTTAATGATTTCCCACCTCAAAAAAAGGGTTATAATAAAAGCCATTCGTAATGGTACTCGTACTAATTGTAGGTGGCGGTGGCCTCTCACAAGGTGGACCCAGGACTAGTGTACCTAGTACGAGTTTGTGTATGGCGTTCGGCGCTCCGATTGGCCCGGTCCAAGCTTTTAACCAACCAGAGATCTAAACGAGGTGAACATTTCGATCGCGATTGTACGTTCTGCACGTGGGTGCGGGGTGGCGAAGAACGAAGCGGAGCGAACGCATAATTTGTTTGATATTTTCGCACGAACTCTTTCGGTGCGCGCATGTAAGACAAACTCGCCGCTCTGCGTGAACAAAATTTTATCGCTTCAAAATCAAACATCTAAATATGCTATCTATATCATATAACATCATATGATACAATCTTCGCAATTGCATTCAACGCGAATGGTTTTTACTACAAGTTGCAAACCAATCAGTGAGCCAAATGTAGTAAAACGAACTCTGTCAGGCACTCTTGAACTTCATTTAAAATACAGTATACACTCACATGTCCTTTCATGTAATATTCACAGCTACAGTGGGCCTGTATCCCGCCCTCCTACTTAAAAATGTATTCATTTTAATAAAGGGGTCGTCCACAAAACCACTGCTCCCACCCTCGCTGCTACCACTATTATGACGGGTAGATTAAAACTGTCTGGGTGTTTTCGCAAATAATTAAAATCCTCCACATATTTTCCTTTTTTATGTGTAGTCGTACTAGCCACCACACTATTTGAAAAACACAACCTTTCTAACATTTTTATAGATCTACATAGTTTTTACAGCGTACCGGAAGACGCAGCGTTGAAAGGCCTCCCACAAGGTGGACCGATGACCTGGTCAGAGTTGCTAGAGTCCGATGGATGCGAGACGCACAGGACCGGCCATTGAGGCGACGCTTGGGGGAGGCCTATGTCCAACAGTGGACGTCTTTTGGCTGAAATGATAGATAGATGTATTCTTTATTGTACACCAATAATAAAATTACATAAAGAACTTAAAATTAATAGGGTGTCACAATGGGCGGTCTTATCGCTAAAAGCGATCTCTTACAGACAACCTTTGGATGGATTACTCAGAGAAGGAGAAAAAGATGATGATGATGATGATGACACAGTTTTTATTTACTAGTCGATTTCTTTGAAAACCCTAAGCTTAATATAAGTGATCAGAGCAGTAGTTAATTTAGTAGAAATAGGATATTAGCATAATAATTATTTTCGACCTAACCGGTGTTTCCTGATAACAACTACATCCTGGGGATCTTTAAGTCAAGAGTGAATAAGTTACTTCTAAGCAAGCGTGCTCCGTCGTCAGCCACATCATCGCTTTCCATCAGGTGTGATAAAGGTCAAGCGCGGGCCACATTATCATCATTTCATACGAAAGACGTCCACTGTTGGACGTAGGCCTCCCTCAAGTCTGAGCACAACAAACTGTCCTGTGTCTCACTTCTACCGCAATGCCGTGACTCTCACCAGGTCATCGGTCTATCCTGTGGGAGGCCTTCTAACGCTGTATCTCCTTCAAGGTCGCCATAACAGAACCTTACTGCTGCATCGACCATCTATTCTGAGAGCAATGTGCCCTGCCCACTGCCACTCAAGTTTGGCGATTCTTCGGGCTATGTCGGCAACCTTGGTTCTCCTGCGGATATCGACAAAAGCTTGAGCCTGTCACCAGTAAAAATTATAACAACCAAAGCACAGTTTATGAATACCAGTAGATTAGGCTGATATCAAACTGTCTAAAGTAATTTCACGTAATGCCAGCATTCTCATTTCTTGCTCTACAAATCAAATCCCATCTCGAAACACAATAGCAATCTGCACGACGCTCAGCACCTTCCAGTGCTCGGTTCCCATAGTTTGTCTCCAGCTCGATAACATCAGTAACACATAAGTTGTCGCAGATGAAATACGGTCCTTATCCTAAATATCATCAACGGACGGTCACACCCCGGCGATTTATAACAGTACCTACATATAAACATGGCTGTGAAACATAAATTGCTGTTGTTGAGGATCGAATATGAGGATTGCAGCATGTACTTCTTGAGAGTTTTATACATTATCATGGCGAGTTTAGCATTTCTTAACATCCTATTTTCGCATTTCTGGAATCCTGAATTCCTGACATAAAAATCCTGATTTCCTGACATAAAAATCCTGATAGCTACAGCCTGGGGATCTTTAAGTAAAGAGTGAATAAGTCACTTCTAGACAAGCGTGCTCCATCGTCGACCACATCGTCGCTTTCCATCAGGTGAGATAGTGGTCAAGCGCGACCCTATCGCTTCTGTCTGTCTGTATGAATGCGATAAACTTATAACACAACCTGAGAATTAAATACATCTAGTATATCTCAAAATAATGTCAATTAGTTATCTGAAGAAGTTATTGCCATTATTATCCGTTCTTGCCGGAATCATCCACTGCTAGCTATAACCCTCACCTTTTTAGAACCAGGCAATGTCGATTGTCCTCGATTGGTTTGATGGCATCTCCAACTTTCTGCTGAGTTGTTGGCAGTTGCAAAAGCATTCTAGTCAAATGGAGCTTCATCAACCCATCTCTGTCACAGTGTTAGTGTGGAACTGCTATACAGGACTATGCTGCCCATCCCGCACAACCACCTGCACTTTTTAGAATTTACACGAGGTTACAAAGTTGTACAGGTTGCAAAATACTGGTCAGTAAAAATTAATTTGCGTCCATCGACACGAAAAGCTTAGAAGAAGAACCACCCTAATAACACAATTAATTCTATTTTATCTTTCATTACAGACCGAGAAGACCAGTCCATCTTGTGCACAGGAGAGTCAGGAGCTGGTAAGACAGAGAACACCAAAAAGGTCATACAGTACCTCGCGTACGTGGCTGCCTCCAAACCTAAGGGATCTGGCGCGGTAAGATATTCTGCTGATCTTGTAGTTTGAAACTATGAAAGGGAAGAATATTTGCGTCAAGTACGTTATAAAAATACGTAAAAATAATGTGCAGTAAATAGTAGCTTCTCTTTTTTATGATGTAATTTCTTAAGTGATGGGTAGAAGTGGAGAATTGATCGGATCGGAGGGTTTTGCGAAGCGTCATTGCGACGATTCGGATTCCTTTTGTGATATTCCAATATATGATAGTACAAATGTTAAGTAGTTTTTTAGTACATTTTATGTTACGCTGACCGGTCTAGATAGAAGTGGCGAGGGTATTTAGACGTGTACTACGACTGGTTTGAGTTGGTAGAAGAATGTTTGGAAGGAATTGAGAGGAGGGGTGTCTTTGCTCAGCCATGGGATAGCAAAGATAAAACTTATGTTAGTAAAGTTGGAAGAGAGAACTAGGTGACTAAATTATGGACAAATATGTATTTAAATTCCGAATTCTTAAATTAAATTATTTGTTTTTGAAAAATACTATAAAATAAAACGCAGTAACCATGGGCTCATAAGCTTATTCTAAGAATATGGTTTTCAAATAATTTTTGTCTTATTATTTGGATTTTATATTTAAATTATTCGTTTTTGAAAAAGACTCCAAAATAAAATGTAGTGAGCATGAATTCACAAGCTTATGTCTATAAATCGCAATTAGTTAAAAAAAAAATCGTCTTTGGAATTGAAATGTCAATAAGTAACATTCCAATCACTTTCTCAAATTAGTCTTTCACGTCGTAAACAAACTAAAACATCTAAGTTCACTTTCCTCCTTACATTCGTAACTAGGAAAATAACTATGTTTTACTAACTAATGCAGTAACTACAGTTCACGTAATTGTGTGCTAGTATCCCTTACACGGGAACTGGCGTCGTTAACTGTCGGTTAAATAATTGAGTAACATGAACACTGCGCTAGTAGGCTGTAGGGGGACGTTTGATACATTTTTTATTTAGACGTAAGTGGGGGATATTATGAGGAATCAATATCAACTTTAAGTATGAAGTTTACGTAAAGTGGATAGTATTGATTGACTTTATTATTTTATACTTTATTGTACACCTTAAAGAAATACAAGACAAACATAATGCTAGCTAGTTGTTTTGTCATCTAGTTCTATCAAAGAAAAAATGGTTAATGTCGGTAGGAAGATAGTAATAGTCTACGAAACTATTCTCAGACTTATTATATATAAATATACACAAAAAAAAAAATAAAGGTAGGTCAAGCCGTTTCAAAAGAGTTCGATAACAAACAGTGTGACAAAAGATTTTTATATATTAGATAGATAAGTGTACAATACTACCGCACAATTTAAAAACGCAGTAAATTACATGTGAAAGGTTTGCGAATGCGTTTAAAATTGTGCGGCAGAAAAAACGGTCTTATCGCACGGAGCAATCTCTTAGATTTTTGAAAACTTAAATGTTCGATTACGGAGACGTGGCGCGTTGCGCGGCGCGTCGGGCGGTCCGTCGTACATTGCCATTATTTTGTGTTTGCGCGAGCGATGACGCGGCCCGCTGCTGCAATGTACGACGAAACGCCCAACGCGCCGCGTCTCCGTAAACACGGCCTAAGAAAGTATTGTTCAGGGTGATTTGATAAATTTCTGATTAGTTTTAAAGTAGGTTTCGATTTATTGTAAAGTAATTCCGTGTTTTATTATTGTTAAGCGTTCACATGTCTACTGGTTCGACTATCGTGTTCGGGTGAGGAATGGAACCAGTTTCTCGTTATCTGCTAGTTTACTTACAGTACAAATAGCTAGAATAAAATATTATAGGAACTTTCTCTTCGTAAAACTGCAAGAAATAAATTCTTTAATTGCGAAATTGTATGTATCGATTATCTAGGTCAGTGTTTTTTTTGCTAGATTACAATTATATTGCTAATTGATGCTAATTAATTAGTCATTCGTATTATTACTAAGCATCATGTTCTTTCTACTGTTACAATATAGCACAAAAGTTTCACAGCTAAATCTTGGACTGTGGTTGTACAAAATGCGTAATTTGTGTGATTCACTGTACGCTAATACTTTTTCAATAAAGTGCCACCCTGACACCTGCATGTTATCGAGGTGGCATGCGTTACTGTGTACAGCACACCGTTGTATACTATTTCTGTATGTGATGCTAGAAAAAACATATTTAAAGACCTTAAAAAAACACAATGTTACCTATTTATTGATTAAACTTGACTTTTACAGACAGTGCCGTAACTAGCCTTTTGTACGCCCGGTGCGAACTTCTATTACTGCGCCCCTGGAAAAAAAAAAGGACTAAATATAAACATTTGTGCCCCTCTAGGGACTGTTATGGCATTGCTTACAGGGTTAGCCCACGGTTACCAAAAACCGAGATAAATCTAAACAAGACAGGGAGGCCTTTAAACCTGCAGTGAAACAACAGACTTAAAATAAATTCTAACGTATGTTCTTTCTGGCAGCACACTTAAAACAATTCTATATCTTCTACAACACACTGATGTATATTTTTTTTTTATTTTCCCTCTCTTTCGTGAACCTGGATATCGGTACGACAACTGCAGGGGCCGACACCACAGTTGATTATAGTAAGTCAAGAAATATTAAAGAGGTTATAAAAAAATAAAAAATAAATCGACTAATCGCCTGCTGAGTATTGGGGGATGTCATTTTGGGTGTGGTATATTATTCTCATACTAAATCGTTTTTATTGGAACCTAAAAAGAAAATATAAAATAATGAGTTGCATACTTTTTAAATAACGTTGCAGTATCCTGCAAACGAACTTGGAAGGTAATACTGCATCATTATTTATTTATCATTTTAACAATTATATATTATTTTTCCAAACGTTTTTATTTTTTTTGAATAATTTACCACAGTTACCTTTATTGTTATTTGGGTGCTTTTTCCTATGGCTGACATAAAATAAGCATGAAAAATAGGTTTCTATCTTCATTATTCCTTTTTCGTGGTGAATGTTTTTTTCCGGTATGTATATACTCGTAAATGTGAAAAAAAAAATACTGTCATAAGGTTAAAAAATAAGCTTGTACGGTTACCCTGTATTTATTTACTCCTGCGTATATTCTTATGTTTATATTATTTAATGATTTTGTCGGTGACAGAAAAATTATACACAAGTTTTTTTCTTTTATAGCTTGCCTGAATTTCCTTTTGTTTAATTTATTTTTATTATTAAGTTTTTTCAACGCATTTTGATCACAAACGAAATCATTTCATTAACATTATCATTATTTATGTATTTTTTATGTTTATAATTCTTAATGATATTTTGAATTCAACCTTTTAAACCAACACCTTTAGAATAAAATCGCTTTGCTTATGTCATGAGCTAACTGTGTTCGTAACTTTATCATTAACTGGCAATATTCACAGAAAATTATAAATATACCTCTTTATTGATTGTCGTAAACAAATCTTAAAGAAATTTACTTTAATTTACTTTCAAAGTTAGTACCTCCGTTAGTCATATTTGTTGCTGCAACTTGTCTTGCAACATGATTCGCAACACGTTGCACTTATAGAAATTACACTAAAGAGATGTATTTAAACTGGAATATTATAAATGTTGTGACGTTAATAACTGGTTGTTACACCCTTCTAACCCTGTATCATTAACCTGTAACGTTTCATTTCACGCTGCTAACTCCTACGTAGACAAACGGACCTACATTCGAGGTAATGGAACGCTAAAACTTTAGTTTATTATGCTCGAACTGTCTTTGTCTAAAATCAATGCTTGAACTTTATAATTAAAAGATTTCCTTTATAAACTTGGAACAACTCTATTGGAGTAACTAAAGAGGAACTTGCAAGACTTGTTTCAAGTTTAATAACCTGAAGCTCTTTTGTGAAACATATTTGTTATGTCTTTATTAATCATTTACTTTTAGCAATTTTACTAAAAAGCTTGTTTTCGTTACCAACCTCATTCCATCAGCATGAAACTCAAAATTTTCCAAATTAGTCAGATTAGTAACATCAATTTTTCTTATAGGGTGAACTGGAACAGCAGCTGTTACAAGCTAACCCTATATTAGAAGCCTTCGGTAACGCCAAGACTGTTAAAAACGACAATTCTTCTAGATTCGTAAGTATACCGTCAATTTATTAAAAAAAAGAAAATGATCCTGAGGTTTTTGAGTTTATTCATTACAAACAAATGTACAAAACTTTTCGCTTTATGATATTAAAGTTGTCTTTCTAATTCCAGGGTAAATTCATAAGAATAAACTTCGACGCGTCAGGTTTCATAGCGGGCGCGAACATCGAAACGTACTTACTTGAAAAATCAAGAGCGATCAGACAAGCGAAAGACGAAAGGACATTCCACATATTCTACCAGCTCTTAGCCGGTGCGACGACGCAGCAGAGAGCTGAATACATTCTAGAAGACCCCAAGAGTTACCCATTCTTGTCAAATGCTGCACTACCCGTCCCCGGCATCGATGACGCTGCCGAATTCCAGGCGACCATCAAGTCCATGAACATCATGGGCATGAACAATGAAGACTTCAACTCGATCTTCAGGATAGTGTCCGCAGTACTTCTCTTTGGTTCTATGCAGTTCAAGCAGGAGAGGAACTCTGATCAGGCCACGTTACCTGATAACACGGTCGCGCAGAAGATCGCGCATTTACTTGGTAAGTAATATTTTATTTGAGAGGAGATGTTGGTGTTAAAATTGTTGCTGTAATGTACCATCTTTCTGTTCTAGGTCTGTCAGTCACAGAAATGACAAAGGCCTTCCTCAAACCTAGAATCAAAGTAGGTCGCGACTTCGTCACGAAAGCACAGACCAAGGAGCAGGTAGAGTTCTCCGCGGAGGCCATCGGCAAGGCTTGTTACGAGCGCTTGTTCAGATGGCTCGTCAACAGAATCAACCGCTCGCTCGACAGGACCAAGAGACAAGGAGCCTCCTTCATCGGCATCCTCGATATGGCCGGTTTCGAAATCTTCGAACTGAACTCCTTCGAACAGCTTTGCATCAACTACACCAACGAGAAACTTCAGCAACTCTTCAACCACACCATGTTTATCCTTGAACAGGAAGAGTACCAGCGCGAAGGTATCGAGTGGAAGTTCATTGATTTCGGTCTTGATTTGCAACCGACCATCGACTTGATCGATAAACCTATGGGTATCATGGCGCTATTAGATGAGGAGTGTTGGTTCCCCAAGGCTACAGATAAGACTTTCGTTGAGAAGCTGGTCTCGGCTCACTCCGTCCATCCCAAGTTTATGAAGACTGACTTCCGCGGTGTTGCCGACTTTGCAATCATTCATTACGCCGGCAAAGTAGACTATTCTGCGGAAAAATGGTTAATGAAGAACATGGATCCATTGAACGAGAACGTTGTCCAACTGCTCCAGTCGTCTCAAGATCCGTTCGTGTGTCACATCTGGAAGGATGCAGAGATAGTAGGCATGGCGCAGCAGGCCATGACCGACACGCAATTCGGCGCGAGGACCCGTAAGGGAATGTTCAGAACAGTCTCCCAGCTATACAAGGAACAGCTGACCAAACTGATGGCAACGCTCAGGAACACTAACCCCAACTTCGTAAGGTGTATCATTCCCAACCATGAGAAGAAGTCTGGAAAGATCGAAGCGCCTCTAGTGCTCGACCAGTTACGTTGCAACGGTGTACTTGAAGGTATCAGGATCTGCAGACAAGGTTTCCCCAACCGTATTCCCTTCCAAGAGTTCAGACAGCGTTATGAGCTGCTAACTCCCAACATCATTCCGAAAGGTTTCATGGATGGAAAGAAGGCTTGTGAGCAGATGATCGAGGCTCTAGAGTTAGACCACAATCTGTACCGCGTCGGTCAGTCCAAGATCTTCTTCCGGGCTGGTGTACTGGCACATCTTGAGGAGGAACGGGACTACAAGATCACTGACTTGATAGTCAACTTCCAAGCGTTCTGCCGAGGCTACCTTGCCAGGAGGAACTATCAAAAGCGACTCCAACAGTTGAATGCTATCAGGATCATTCAACGGAATTGCGCTGCGTATCTCAAGTTGAGGAATTGGCAATGGTGGAGGCTGTACATCAAGGTAAGTTTACTTCAGTACCTCTCGTATGTTCGGGATGAGTTTTTGAGATGAGACTACAGGACGAATATCGAAACTATGTTAAATAGAGGATAGTGGTGCTTCATTTTGGGTTTAACTTTTGGTTAGAACAAGATTTGTTTTCCGTAACTGCAGTTCTTGGTTTATCCAAAGTTGAATTCATGACTCTTTTTATCTATTTTTCATAATTTCAGGCGCTCCTTGCAGCCCCGTCTCGAAAACTCGACCTGTACAAAACTACACGCTTCTTATGTTCTAATATAATTATACTATGTAGGTATTCTATGCAATACTATTTATATATTCTTTCATATTTTAATCATACACACCTGTCTTCTTATATGATACTCCTATCTGTTTATATGTATTTCTAAAGAGACGAAAGCGACAGTTCGTAAAGTTTAGAGGAAAGCGTTTTGTCTTTTCTAATAAAAAAAATATTTATGATAATATATCAATAGTGCGTATTCTACCCTGCGTTCCAAGTCACGATAACATCGATGTTAGCGCGTCAAGTCGTTCTGAGTGATAGTGAAAGCGTATATGAGCCACTTGCTGGCAGCGATGTTATCGTCACTCGTAGTTTTATGAAGGCCCAATCTTAACAATTTGTTTGTTCTTTCAACTATGTTTTCATAAATACTTTTGTTAACAAAAAAGTAACCCTTCCTACAAAAAGATAAATTATCGGTTGCGATGTTCCTTCTGATAAAACTCGATTCTTGATTCTTGCTCAAAAGAAACATCCCTTTGCACTTGCTAATTTCGATAATAATAGATATGCAATACGATTCTAAATACGCAAAACTGATTGAATCAATATTCAATAACATTAGTACCACGTGCGGCGTATCACCCTACACAGTACCTCACACCTTACTTATGTACCTACACTTATGTTTTGGAAACATTCCAGAACCAAACATTATTGAAATATACACAAACTAACTTCTACCAGCGGTTTTGTCCGCTTTGCAGTAGGAATTTATCTCAGGGGAAAATATTACCAGGATAAAAACTAAAACATGTCCTACAACGCTCCGTAGAGGTCCCTACGATCCTTACGGTCAAAAAAAAAAAAAACAATCTATGCCTATACCAAAATTCGTTAAAATTGTTCTAAGGTCGACTGGTAGAAAATGCCAAAGTCATTAAGTCCGCCTTAGTACTGTGTTTCATTAGTGCATAAAGTTTTAAATTAACAAAGTTGGTTCAGCGGTTTAGGCATGAACACGTTACAATCAGACAGAGTTACTTTCGCATTTATTGTATTAATATGGATGATCATATCCTCTTCAATTACTATTGTTTAAATGTCACACGTGTTGTGGATGTTTAAACAACAGTATAGTAAAAGAGTGGGTAGATAATTTCACATTCGATTCTTCATTCATAGTGAAGAGGTAGTGTAGAATTCATTGACATAATTGTGCCTATACCACAAATAATTAAATTCGTGTAACGTTAAAAATATACCGTGTCTCGACGACAAAAGTGTACCATGGATCCAGTACATCATTCTGTGCGCTGAGTGCAAGTAAATTTATTTATGATAATGTATCAATAGTGTGTATTCTACACTGCGTTCCTAGTCACGATAACATTGATGTTAGCGTGTCAACAGCCGTTCTAAGTGATAGTGAACGCGTACATTAGTCACTTGCTGACAGCGATGTTATCGTCACTCGGAACGTTTACCACGTTTGGCTCTCTGATTGGTTAAGAGCTAAGGAGCGCGACAATCGGAGCACCGAACGTCATAAACGTGTCGATCGCGTAAGCTTAAAACAAACTCGCAGGCATTCTGGCCTCCCAGTCGTAGAATTGTTCGTCGGCATTTTCCTCGGTCGCCCGCAATGTAATGCAACGTAAACTACACAGTACAGAGGCCTTACCATGACGCGTGCGAGCGAGATAGATGGAGCTATACACTCTATATAGCTCCATCACTTTAAAAGTTCAGTTTAGGTCGTCAAATGAGTCACTTTAAGAGCTCGTGGTAGGGCCTCTGTACCTTTATCATGTTATCATATATGGTGACAGGTAATTAGTGAACGATACTTAAACACGTGATTGTAGTCATGATAAAAAACAACTTTTACTATGGGACCAAACCTGAAATCGCCAAAAAAAATCAGCTGGTCAGTACATTTGTTTTCGCCGAATTGGTCAAAATGTACTAAACTTGACTGATTTTTTTCGCGATTTCAGATTTGGTCCCATAGTAGAAGTTGTTTATTATCATGACTACAATCACGTGTTTAAGTATCGTTCACTAATTTCCAGTCACCCTATATTTTTTTTTTATACTTTTTTTTTATGCGAAATTATGCTGGGTGTTGCTCTATAGAACTGTTTGCATGGGGTTTTATAAATCTTCACTTAGTAAGTTTTTTGGTTAATGACTTGGTTCTAGCATAACCTCCAGCCTGTATTCAAGAGTGAGGGGATTCTTTTTCTTCTTCTTCTTCTTCGTATGTATGTAAAACTGTATCTATTCTTTCTTTTTATGTGTTTACACTTTTACTTTCCTACAGGTTGAGACTATATTTTATTCTTATCTGCTATAACAGTCGTTTTTGACTAGGTAAGTGCAAGTATCTTGTGTTAGGATACATTACGAATATTTCCAACGCGATTTGCAGGTGAAGCCTCTTCTGGAGGTGACGAAGCAAGAGGAGAAGCTCACGCAGAAGGAGGATGAACTCCGTCAGATCCGCGACCGACTAGACACGCAGGTGAAGCGCTGCCAGGAGTACGAACAGAAGTACCAGCAGGCTAACGCTGAGAAGACGCAGCTGGCTGAGCAATTGCAGGTTAGTTAATGATTCTGATATATTTTCCTATTTTTATCGGTTTGACCACTATCTCACCTGATGGTAAGCGATGTTATGGTCGACGATGGAACACGCTTGCCTAGAAGTAACCTATTCACTCTCGTTTTAAAGCCCCTAAGTTATAGCTAGCGAAATTGATTTAGCAGAGGTTCTGAATTTATCTGAAAAAATATTTGAGCATTTTTTCAGTACTCAACCATGATTAAAAACTTGTAAAATATATACCAGGACATAAATGTTTTTCCTTAATGATTTTAGTCTTATCCAAGGTTTTTTTTTTTTTTTTTTTTTTTTTTTTTTTTTTTTTTTTTTTTTATGGAAGGTAAAATCATCCAATGACAAGTCCCGCCCTTGGGTGGAGCGGGAAGTAGTGTCAGACTCTTACTGACTAAAAACCTACCCCGTTCCTTCATGCCTATCATGCCGGGGCTGAGCCTTCCTCTCAGAAAACGGCCCTTAACCCCAGCAGGCTTCGACCCTGCCTGCCTGCAGCTAGCAGGCTGGGCCTCTACGGTTTGCTGACAGCTCCTTGGGGCGCGCGGGAACAGAACGCGCCGTCGACGACTTGGGCTCGATCCGGTATGTTACCGGACGATCGGACAGCGTGCTACCCATTGCACGCCGTCCGCAAGCCCGCGCCTACGGTGGCCGGAAATCGGGATCGGAATCCCGGCGGCGGCTGGGGCGAGCGCCCCGTTGCCTTTGCCTGATGCGGTCTGCCTCCTCCTTTGCTAGCATTACTGCTTCGCAGAAGGAGGCGACCGCCTGCCATCCCTCCTCACTCCGGACCATGGCCTGAACCAAGGCCCGGCGAGAGAGATCGCTGCCGCCGATTGCCCCCACGAGGACACGGCGATGCTCCGCCCAGGCGGGGCACACCTCTACAGTATGCTCCACCGTGTCCTCCGGGTGTTCCGCACAGTGGCGACACCCGCACAAATCAAATCAGGCCAATTTTAGGCCTGGGTGCAAGCACCGGACAGGCCTGTCGATATCGACGTCGAGGCAGAGTGGTTCCGGGAGGGCATGTCGCAAATCTGCGACGCGTCAATGCCCCGAGTCCGTCCAGGACGTGCCAAGCGCCAGGTGTACTGGTGGTCGCCGGAGATTGCGGCATTGCGCAATGCGTGCAATCACGCGCGACGCCGGTACGCCAGGTACTGCAAGCGCCGCAACCGCCAGCCGGATGCGGAGGCTATAGAGGCGGAGCTGTACGAGGGTTACAGGCTGGCGAAGCGCACCCTCCGAGCGGAGATGAAGCGGGCCAAGCTGGAGGCCCGCAACGTCTGGCTGGGGTCTCTGAATGCAGACCCGTGGGGACGCCCATACAAGATGGTTCGGGAGAAACTCCGTCCATGGGCTCCCCCGCTGACTCAGAGTCTCCGGCCCGAGCTCGTGGAGGGTGTGGTCAGCACTCTGTTCCCTACGCGGGGGGTACACTCCCCCCCGCCCATGGCTCCGCTAACACCGGCAGTACCTGACGTGGACCACGACGACGACGTTCCAGAGGTGACCGAGGTAGAGATGAGAGTGGCGGTACAAAGGCTAAGTGCCAAGAATACCGCCCCAGGACCCGACGGCTTGCCTGGGAGGGCCTGGGTCCTGGCCATGGAGGCTCTCGGGCCTCGATTGAGGGGGCTCTTCAGCGCATGTTTGGAGAGAGGCCAGTTCCCACTTCGCTGGAAGACGGGAAAACTGGTCCTCATAGCGAAGCCGGGGCGCCCTGCGGACTCTCCGTCCGCGTACCGGCCCATTGTGCTGCTCGACGAGGTGGGCAAGCTCTTTGAAAGAGTCATTGCAAACCGCCTCGTCGCGCGCCTTGCACGAGTGGGGCCGGACCTTTCGGACGGACAGTTCGGCTTTCGCAGAATGCGCTCCACGGTGGACGCCATCATGCGCGTGCGAGCCCTCACGACGGGGGATGCGGTATCCCAGGGCAGGTGTGTCGTGGCAGTGTCCTTGGACATTGCCAACGCCTTTAATTCCCTGCCCTGGAGTAGTATTGGAACGGCAGGTGAGTAAATTCTCCAATTCTGAATGGTTAACACAAAAAGAACATTGGATTTCGTCTGTTGTAAATATTATTTACACAATCTTTATATTGAACTTAAATTCTCATCATCCCTTTCAATATATTTCATATTCACTCAAAAAATCCAAATATTGAAATCAATTTATTAAATTCATAATTTTTTTATTGTTTATAATATCTATCACATGCATCTAAATTTTCAGGCCGAACTAGAACTATGTGCTGAAGCTGAAGAGAGCCGCGCTCGTGCCGCAGCCAGGAAGCAGGAGCTGGAGGAACTGCTGCACGACCTGGAGGGCAGGATCGAAGAGGAGGAGGAGCGCTGCAACGCGTTGCAGCAGGAGAAGAAGAGGCTGCAGCTTAACATACAGGTGAGAAGATAATAATGGTGGAAAAATGATTGTATTTCTTTGATAGCCTTTACGGGTACTTTTTTTTTTGTTTTGGTTTCGCAAGGGTTGTGTATGAGTGTCAAGATTAAAAAGTATTTAGTTTACTTTGAGTTAGAATGTGGATTTAAAACAGTCTAATGTGTTTGCAGTATTTGGCATAAAATATATATAATCAGCCTTCTCGACAAGCTTTGCTGACGTATTTAAGAATAATTAGATCGCGCCTGTTTCAATAATTTTACTATTCATTATGACTTATCAATTTACACTCCACCCAGGACCTAGAGGAACAACTAGAGGAAGAGGAGGCGGCGCGACAGAAGCTCCAGCTGGAGCGCGTGCAATGCGACGCCAAGCTCAAGAAGTTGGAGGAGGACCTGGCGCTCAGCGAAGACACCAACCAGAAGCTCGGCAAGGAGAAGAAGGTAACCCATAGCAAAAATGGGACAGGTGGAGTAATACATTCCACATGTTCGATTTTATTTAATTCATCTATTTCAAATCGAATAATTGAAACGAGCAAACAATCTAAAATTCTAAACACCCATATCACTTAAAAAATCAGTTTGTTTTATTTTTATTTTCCAAGTAATTTAAAAATTATTAAATAACATTTAACACTAATAATTTCAGAAAGCATAATTTATTGTTGAAATTATATTGCCATCTCAATTTAATCAGTCGTTATCCAATATAACGCCTCTTTGTTTCGACAATGACGTGATAAGTCTGATAATATTATTGTGAGTTCATAAACGAAAAAAAAAAGCGCAGAGACAGAAAGAAGCAGAAGAACCAATTAAAAAGAGAAACTAAATTTCTCTGAGAACCTCCTCACTAATTCCCTCAAACAACAACATCCGAAAAAAAAACTAAATAGTAATTAAATCTTTACAGATCTTAGAAGAACGAGCCAACGACTTGTCGCAAGCTTTAGCTGAAGAAGAAGAGAAGGCGAAGCACCTCAGCAAACTGAAGACTAAGCAGGAGTCCGCCATCGCAGAGCTGGAGGAGAAACTCCTTAAGGTAAGAGACTACCATGATATGTTAAAATGTCAGGCGAGAGCAAGAAAGAGGGGAAAAGCTGTACACCCTCCATATAGCTCTCCATCCCAGTAACATTTCAATTTAGGTTGTCAAATTGATTGCGTTAAGAGTTAGTAGTAAGGCCTAAGGTGCCCATGAAGCATTAGTTCAAGCATTTTCAGTCTTTCAAAAAATATATTGTCCCATGGTAGGAATTATTAATCCTGTATGGTGAGTGCGTTCACAAACATGTAAACTCACATACAAGACACCTAGACCTAGAACAATTACCAAATATTGGTTTTGTCGGGGATATAGTTATTTAGCCGAATCGAGGGTAAGAAAATAAAGTGGACACAGTACTCACTGACCCCCGAACACATAAGAAAAAATCTTGTTTAGAGGGATAGGGGTCCATCTTGATCTTGTATAAATTTGGTTTGAATGAGGAACACATCACTTTCATAACGATTTCTGGTCAAACAAGATTGTATTTTGGCTCAACGACTATTAGTAGTATAGTTAATGTTAAACTCTTTTGCAAATAAATTGTCAAAGTTCTTCTTATACTACAGTGTAAGTCAATTACAAAAATCCATTTTTTTTTTTACTTTTTTTTATTAATGTCATGATATTCGTGTCGGCAGGATCACCAAATGCGTCAAGAGACGGACCGTGCCAAGCGGAAGTTGGAGACTGAATTACAAGACGTGAAGGAACAGCTCACGGAGAGGAAGGCTCAGCTTGAGGAGTTGCAGATTGTACTTAGTAAGTATCACATATATTACCGTGGTAAAACGTGACAATGTTGTAAACAAACTAATTTACTTAATCAGGGTGAATAGAAACACAGGGGGTAAATAGAAACAAAATTTTGAATAGTATTTTTAATACCTTACCATATTTTTAGTTTTAATAAAACTTTAGTGTATTCAATATATTATTTTAATAATGCATTTGAATATTCAAATATTTACAATTTTAGAAGTGAAAAGCCCTATCAAATTGTATTTATTCCTGAGCTTCCATTTAGTTCTTAATGATTGATTCGTAAAGTTGAATGCAAGTTCTACTAATGACTTATTTATATTGTGCAATAGAACAGTTTTTTCCTGCTGTGTAGGTACATTATAAATAAATATTATATACTAGAATTTTTAAAATATATATTAATTTCATTAACAAACAAATTATTTGTCATTGGCCAGAATTTCAGAATAGACCATAATTCCATTACCTTCTTGCTGATGTTAAGTTAGGTCGGCTATGTAACAAAGAAAAAAAAATTGTCTGTATGTGTTGGTTTCCATTCGTGATAGTGACAATATGTTTTTCGTTTGACAGGCAAACGTGAAGAAGAGCTGGCGTTGGCGATGAGCCGCGCGGACGAGGAGAGCGCGCTGCGCGCGGCCGCGCAGAAGGCGGCGCGCGAGGCCGAGTCGGCGCTGGCCGACGCGCACGAGGACCTGGACGCCGAGCGCGCCGCGCGCACCAAGGCCGAGAAGCTGCGCCGCGACCTCAACGAGGAGCTCGAGGCGCTCAAGAGCGAGCTGCTCGACTCGCTCGACACCACCGCCGGTGAACACTCATTCTATATACACTCTACACACACCCTGTGAAGCGCTCGGCTATCGAAGGTCGCCTGAAGCCAAAGCAATGTTCCTTTGTCAGAGAATTAAGGATTGATACTTGATCCGTCTTCCTCTCTTCTCAAGAACTCTTCCAGTGCTTATCTCCTTATTCCAAAACGCAGTGTTTGGATGACATTTCGAAAATTTTCTTTTATACAATCTACAAACATTCTCATAGACAAATTAATGATTTAGCACGCCGTATACACACAACAAATGCAAGACACCTACCCGAATCAACGAATGCTCAAATACAATCAGTGTGCATTATAATTCTTGTCATATGGTTGTCAATTTGCCAAAAAACCTTATTCCAAAACCGCAGTGTTTGGCTGACATTTCGAAAATTTTCTTTCATACATTCTACAAACATTCTCTTAGACAAATTAATGATCTAGCACGCCGTATACACACAGCAAATGCAAGACGAATACCCGAATCAGCGAATGCTTCAAATACAATCAGTGCGCATTGTAATTCTTGTCATATGGGTGTCAATTTGCCAAAAAACATATTCCTATATCATAATGATAAAAGAAACTTTATTGATTACATATACACACAGTAAGTTTTTCAAAGTCAAATTCTTTGTAGAATATATCATACGTCTTCTTTTATCTTATTTACTTCAAAATACTTATATGATTCTTATTTCCCCAACAGCCCAACAAGAACTTCGGACGAAGCGTGAGCAAGAAGTGGCCGTGCTGAAGCGTAGCCTGGAGGAGGAGGCGGCGTCGCACGAGGCCGTGCTGACGGACCAGCGGCACAAGCACTCGCAGGAGCTGCAGCAGCTCAACGAGCAACATGAGCAGATCAAGAAGGCTAAGGCCGGTGAGTACACCTTTATTTTTATTTACAGCCTTCTGTTGAAGATTACACTCGCTTGAAGATAGAAAATCATAGGAAGTCAACATAATCCTGAGATAATCCTATGTTCCAGGACATGGTCTACTCGTGTGTCAAATTTCACCTAAATCTGTTTATCTGAGCTTGACGGAGTAACGAACATATATAAATCATATTTTTAGTATATGCGAAACCCGAAACACAGGTCTAGTTATGCAAAGAATCTATGTACAAAAATTTTCATAACTGTATCATGAAAAATTACAAAGTTATACGCTTGTTATGTTACCTGGTTATCCACACAAACACATGGTTACCGGGCCATCCAGACGAGTAAGGGTTTTTCTCCCCGCTTTGACCTGCCGTGATTTGTATTGTACTTCGTGGGTGGTGTCCAACTTGTGACCTTTTTTAAATAGTTTTTGGATAAAATATAACATGGTGTAAAAATTGTTGAAATCGATTCAGTTACTGATTCTGAACAAACTTTATTCAGCTTTCGCATATATTATACTAAAAATAATGTTGCATACAACATTTCGTCGTTTAATACTAGTTGCTGCCATCAGCTTCGCGTGCGCATTAGTAGAAAATAATCCGGCGGTGTAAGCTCGCGTTGGTCCACTACACGACATCTCACCTGCGATGAAGCTAGCTTTTTAATTCATTCTTGGCTTAAAAACCCTCGGGCTGTAGCTATCAGAAACCGGCCGGAAATTCCTTACTTACAATTGAAGCATTATATTTCAGAAACGTTTTGTGCGTATGGATAGGATGTCCACAGGGGCGTAGCTACCGTCGTATCTGCCGCATCAATTATACGGGGCCCCGCCCTACAGGGCCCTGATGCAGGCAAAAATATGCAACATGTTATCTACAACCGTCTTGTAGGGTAAAAAAGCACCATTTTTTTAATAGAGAGCCCCTGTAATATTTTTGATACGGGGCCGCTGTGGGACTAGCTACGCCACTGGATGTTCATCATATATCTGATGGCGCACCGTCTTACGTCTTGTAGTACTTATATAAACGGGTTTGACGTACATCTTTTAATAAATAACGTGAAGATCTCACATTCGTACTGTGAAAGCTTTTTATTAGAGAACATTGATGAACTTCTATTTCCTTTCACCCAGTCCATCCAAAGGTTGTCTGTAAGAAATTGCCCTGTGCGATAAGACCGCCCATTGTACCCTTATTTATAATAATATGTCCTATATTTGTTGTTTATGCGGTGTACAATAAAGAATATATAAATAAGTAATAAATAAACTTCGCGTCTTTCAGAAAAACAGGTTCAGTATTTTAAGTTTAATCTAATAACTAAAACCTTTTCTGTGTAAACTACTAAATGACATTGACAGCCAAAATAATAAAAACAAAAAAAAGATACGACAGCTTCGAAATCCGAATAGTCCATCAGTCAAAAATAATTTCGTAACAGTAATCTACACGATAAAAAAAAAATGTCTAATATTTTAGTATTTACGTTTTAATATACATTGTAATCAATCTTGGTTGATTATGAGCGGATGGCGCGCGTCCAGGAGCGTAAGAAACAGAAGAGTGTGAAGTTTGGCTTGTCGAAGGACGATAACTTTAAAGTGGAGAACGCGACGTTTCCCTGTGAGAATGTCTCCTCGTTCAGTTCCGCGCGCGACTACTGGCAGCACATGTGCAGCAGTCCCGAGCCTGAACGCCGGAGCGATTACTCATTCCTATGTAAAGGTATTGCGATTCGACGGCTGAACTATCTATATATTAACTATATATATGAACTATATATATATTACTAGGATTTAACCGCGGCTTCGCCTGTGTACATAAAATATTACCTATGTAACTCAGGAATAAAACATTCTATTGGAGAAAAAATATTAGTAATCAGATCAGTACTTTCAGAGATTACCTTCTACAAACAAAAAAACTTGTACCTCTTTATAATATCAGTGTAGATTATCTACGAAGTCTAAAAGCACAGGCGTACGGTAGCTAGCCTTTCGGTCTTCTATAGAATGCATTCTGGAGAGTGTGCGTGGGGTGTGGGTGGGAACTTGTTTCCGCCATCACCTCTACCATCGGACAACCTGACGTACGGCCTTGTCCACCCTTACGTTGTTGACACCTCTACGGTCCAGACTAAGCGTTTCGCCTCGTCGTTTATACCGCATACATCGAAGGACTGCCGACTGCGGTTTGCCCGTCCGATTTATAATTTAGATGTCAGTAGAGTAGAATAGGCTCTTAGTAGACTAGTGCGTTTCACCATCAACGATTGCGTCGCTACTTACTATCAGGTGGGATCGCACTTAAACGCTAGTCTAACATTAAAAAAAAATAAAAATTAAAACAACGCGGCTAGGACAATCTGTTAGGTTAGTAGGTATTTTGCGACTATTTTACGGGACAATATCGCTACAAAAAGTTGCCATGGGCGAGGGGCCTTACCTACTCATGTATTGTGGGTGCGTTCACAAACATGTAAACTCAGTCTTTTCTGGTGTCTTATGTTCACAAGATGTTCAGACCTGGAACAATTATCTGTAGGCATAGGTCTTGCGACAATCGAACCCGTGATACGTACTCTAACCGCAGCAATGGCCGCCAACTGTCAGTTATTAACAGGTACTGAAAAAAAAACAGAATAATGACTAATTTGTAAAAGTTCGTTAGTTAGAACAGTCACTTTTTGTGACTGGTGTCAACCAGATTTGTTTTTAAATAATTGTTTAATCATTAGGTATTTCTCGTATTCGCAATGAAATTTGGAGGATCGCGCATAAGGTCCACTTTTCGTTACTATTCCAGATCTGCGTCGACGCACGCAAAGCTGTACATGGATGTTTGAGGGCGTGGCCAAAATCAGAACGAATGCCAACATCTTGTTTTCTCAATACAATTTCCACAGATTCTTTGGTTGGTGTGAACGTCATTTTTATAGGTAGACAGCACTTTTATTGGGCTTATGGAAATGTCTTAGAACCAAAAATTCGATAACTTTAATGTTCATTTCTCTGCTAAGACAAAGATTGGGATCACGTATTATAATTGGGTGCAGTGCGGATTTGTAGATGTCATATGTTTGTTCGAATTAATATGGTTCTAGGATAGTCCGTTCAATCATCGGCCAACTAGACGAACGGTGTTGCGCCATCGGACATGGTAGACATCCCACATACGTACGAAGCGGTTTAGGAACACATTCATTATACGTACAGCTAAGTAGTGGCTAACCTAGGGGTCTTGTAAGTCGAGAGTGACTAGTTTTCTAGGCAAGCATGCTCCATCGTAGACCACATCGTCGCTTATCATCAGGTGATATAGTGGTCAAACACGAGCCCATTGATAGAGTGATGAAATGAATTACGCATAGTAAAATCATAGAGATTGTTGTGTTTTAGTATTTTTGTAATTTCCATTTTCATTTTCCTTCCAGCTCTTGAGAAAGCGAAGCAGTCGTTGGAAGCCGAGAACGCAGACCTCGCCACGGAGCTGAAGAGCGCGAGCGCGGCGCGCGCGGAGGGCGAGCGGCGCCGCAAGCAGGCCGAGGCGCAGCTCGCCGACCTCGTCGCCAAGCTGCAGGACGTCGAGCGCACCAGGTACACTATTACACCACACCCACACCACCAAATACACACACAGCTACATCCACTTCAAATGAACATGATATTTTTGTCCACAGATCGGAAGTACAAGAGAAATGCCTCCGCCTGCAGAGCGAGGCGGAAGCGGCCGCCGGGCAGCTGGAGCAGGCGGAGCTGAAGGCGTCGGCCGCCGTCAAGCACGCCGCCACCATCGGCGCGCAGCTCGCTGAGGCACAGGTACGGCTTCTATCACTGCTTACATCCAGGTCAATCATAAATATACTATCAAAATTATGGTTGGCCGGTTGGTCTAGTTGTCAGTAGCCCTGACTGCTATGCCAGAGGTCTTGGGTTACTTTCCCACCTAGGACAAATGTTTGTGTGATGAGCATGATCATTTTTTCTGTATCTGGGTTTAATTTATCTATAATGAGTACTTTTGTATTTAGAAATATATAAGTAAGTTTCCCAGTTGCCTAATACCCATAGTACAAGCTTTTCTTAGTTTGAGAATAAATGGCGTTGTGTGAAAGTTGAGAAAAAAATAATATTTTGTGTGTCAATTGGCAAAAACATAACACACTACATAATTCATAAGATCTTGTATATAATATAATCACTTACGTTTACGAATAAATAATACAAATTCTGATCTATTTAAAATTGCATACAAATAAAGCACTATTAAACATGATGTAAAATGCCATAATTAATTCAAGCTATAATGTGTAATCTTTATGATATTGTCGGTCCTTTTGCCTTGTGGGCTATTGAGCTGTTAGAATAGTCCACCGTTTATCTTTGTATGTTGTTAAATAGCGTGCCCATAGGCATTATGGAATTGGATCCACAGATAAATGGGTGAAACAGGCTTTTTCCCTTAAGGGATCACACTAATAAAATAATAAATAAATTATTATAGCTACAACAAACATAAGAAAAACATTCTTAAACAACAACAACAAACAACAACCTTATTTAGTAGTTGCAACATTCTTGTGTGTGATGATAAAATCACTCCTTATGACATATTGGTGGAGAAGCATGTTTTCTATAACAATTTATAAAAACAAAGCAGTAATAGTGGTAATCCTGACAGTTTCTTTTCATGCAAGAGACAGCTATCATGAAGGACGATGAAAACATAACAATGCCTATTGAAATACATTTATTTTTAAAACATAGCAGACCGCAGTCGCGATACTCCATTCGTCTGTAAATAATCAAATATAATTAACGTCTCTATGAACATCGTCAAAATAAACGTCCTTGACGCGGACACCATAAAAAAATCCTACTTTAAATATGTTTTTAACTAATTAAATCAACATAATCAATGATTCAATTTGATCTATTTATACACAAGACAATGCTAGAATCTGACACTTTATCATGGATTATTATCATGGTCGTGACTTTAATTCTGTGTTATTATTGTAAACAGGCTTTGCTTGAAGAGGAGACGAAACAGAAGCTGTCCCTGCAGACCAAGCTGCGCAACATCGAGCAGCAGCTGGAGCAGGCGCGCGACCAGCTCGAGGAGGAGGAAGAGGCGAAGAAGAATCTGGAGAAACAAGTGAGTTATCATTATACATCTCTTGGTATTGAAATCAGGACCTTTGCAAGGCTACTGGCCGACTTAGGCGCGGGTTTGCGGATGACGAGCCATAGGTAGTTTGTCGTCCGGCAGTCCAGTAAGGATTGTCTGGAAAATTGTTGGGGTCAGTTAGAGCCGACGCCTGTCAGAAATGTAGGTCATTCAAAGAGATTACCACTACCTTCGCAATATAGGGCAACTGAAGGAACAGGTGGGTTTTAGTCAGTAACAGTCTGACAGTCTCGCTCCACCCAGAGCGGGAGAAGGTATTTGATGATTTCCCGCGTAAATAAAGAGACTATCGTGGCTGCGGGATTGTTCAAAAAAGTTACTGCGATCCTAAAACGCAAAGGACAACTGAAGGATTACAGGACCCACCTGTAGTCCTTCAGTTGTCCTTTGCGTTTTTAGTCAGTAACAGTCTGACAATCTCACTCGCTCCACCCAGAGCGGGAGAATTTATTTAAAAAAAAGGGACTTCCGACTACTTACAGCTCATTTACAATTTCTTCAGGTCACTGCCCTTACCCAGCAAGTAGTAGACGCGAAGAAGAAGGCAGAAGAAGAAGCGGAGAACGCTGCAGCGCTTGAGGAGCAGCGTAAGAAGCTCAGCAAGGACGTGGAGGCGCTGCATCGCCAGATCGACGAGCTGCAGCAGGCCAACGACAAGCTTGACAAGAGTAAGTAGGCTATAAAATAAAAGATATTTATATTGAGATGTGGTGCTGGAGGAGAATGCTCGGAGTATTTTGGACTGAATTCCGTACCAACGAGTCTATACTTCGGGAACTCAGCATCAAGCAGCATTTATTATCTTTTGTACAATCTCGTATCATCACTTGTGGTCCAGGGAAAGGTTCAGGGTACCAGGCCATTAGGAAGGTCGCTTATGAGGTGGGCTGACCAGATAAAAGCAGCAGTAAATGGCTCATCATCACTGCATGGATTGCACGAGGAAGGCAGCCATCAGAGAAAAGTGGCAGTGTGTTGTGGAGCTTGCCATCAACACCTGAAGTGATGACTACGACTACACTGTCAAGAGTGATACAGACAAGGAGTATACTACCCCTTCTCTGTACAATCCTATTGCTCCTCAATTAATACCTTCGTGAACCTATCTATACTTACCCACCTATCCTACCCTAATTATGTTTTTTTTGCTTTTAAACTTTCCTTGTCTGCTGGTGACAAAAAAAGTAATTAAAATTGGTCCAGCCGTTCTTAAGTTATAGCGTGACCAGGAGAAAAAGGGGTTCACATTTATATACAACCTTATTTTTAGTATATGAGAAACCCGAAACATGGGTCTAGTATTTTTATTCAAAGAATCTAAGTGCAAAATTTCATAACTGTATCATGAAATATCACAAAGGTATAAGCTTGTAATGGTTGTCCAAACAAACACATGGTCACCGGGCCATCTGGACCACTGAGTTTTGCTTCTGCACCCAGTTGTGCGCTGTCTCCTTCTATCCTTCTCACGCTATGACCTACCGTGATATGTGCTGTACTTAGTGTCAGTGGTGTCCAACTTGTGACTTTTTAAAATATTTTTGAAAAAAAAAATATAACATGCTGTAAAAATTATTGGAATCGATTTAGTTACTGATTCTGAAAAAATCTATAGTCAGGTTCGCATATACTAAAAATAATGTTGTTTAAAGATTTACTAAATCACTTGTTCGTGTGGTTCAGGTAAAAAGAAGATCCAGGCTGAGCTAGAAGACACCAACATTGAGTTGGAGGCGCAGCGAGCCAAGGTCATGGAGCTCGAGAAAAAACAGAAGAGCTTCGACAAGGTATGAACTAATTCTAATACTCGAACTCTTGGCTTTTATTAATTTATTGCTGTATTTGATATAAGACTATTTTGGTCCTATATTTGGCCTCAGATTTTAAAATATAAAATTGAAGTCAAGCACTATTTTTTAAAAAAGAAAGTGTTTGAAAACAACAGTTATTATTAAGAGGCGTATTACAAAAAACACACGAAATTGCAAGTTTTCTACGTTGAAATTTTAGGTTTTATGTTCGTTGTATGAAATAACAATTTCTTGGTTAATATAGTTCGTTTTCTCTACTACAATTACCTCAGAACTGATTTTAGATTAATTATTTAATTATTTAGTAATAAGATTTCTCCCGATACATGTTTCGGCAAAAATTCACGGAGACATCATTTCTGAGCTCTAATTTTGAGATTCTACTAAATATCAGTCAAAAACAATAATATTATTAGCTCTCAAATATCTTATACTTCAATCATAACAGGTTATATTTTCGTTATATGCCTTTTATGTAAAAAAAAAAAACTATGTAATTCAATTATCTACCGAAAAGGCTTCAAAACAATTCCCAATATCTCCAAAGTTCTACATTATTTAGACTTAAATTTATACCAAAATAATCATCAACATTTGCTTAAACTATAGTATTATTTTTATTTATTAAATCGTAGCGATTTAATAAATAAAATAAATAAAAACACTTTATATTTCACTGCGCCGGTCATCTGCGATTAGTATCGCGCGAGCGCTTGTCGAGGTCGGACCTATGTCAGTTTCTTTCCCGCGCGCTTTCGTTCCGATACTACCGTGACTACCGTCGTGTGCGCCGACTGTCGCGTAGACGCGGCCGCATTGCTATTGTGTGCGTGTGAACTACGAACGCAGTTTTTGATCTTTGTAAATATTTATTTTCGAACGGTATAATATACCGTTATATTGAAGTTATAATAAAGTGTGAACTTTATAGTAATTGAAATAATATTTCAATTATTATAAAGTTCACACTTTACTACTATACCAGATAGTGAACTTATTAAAGTTAGACTAGTTAAAGTCATGACTGGTTCTACCAAATTCAAGGACAGCTTTATATATCCAATAAAAATGTCTGCATACTTGCCATATGGACTGGACCAGACTTTCCAGTAAAAACTATAACAATCTACAAAGACGACGAATTATGGTCGTTAAAAATGTTACCCAAATTAAAAGCTTTTTATGAAAAATGTGTACTGCCAGAAGTTATCGACTCAAGAAAAGCTCGATCAATGCCTTTGCGGGAAATATTTTTCTGATGTAAAAATATGATGTCTGACTGAACCAAATAATGAAATAAATTATAAATTTTGTTGTTTCATTTATTCGATAAGATTTCAACCATACTACCATAAAATTAAGGCTAGAGTGAATATACACTTAATAAACTAGTTATCAACGATTGCATCACTGCTTACCATCAGGTTGGATCACAGTCAAGCACTAATTTATATGAATTAAAAATAAATATATACAACTTTAAAAATCTATTTTTTTGCTATGAATAGTATATATTTATTTATTTATATATTACAATCGATTGTTTATCGAATACTGCAGAATATTTAAAATATTTGTTTGAAAATATTTAAATTAAAACGACATTTAAAAAAATATCCATCTTCTAACCTCTTTCTGAATACTTCAATTACGAAAGATCAAGATCGTTTAGCCGCCGTATGCACAATATCATAGTGCGAGCGAGACTGCTAGAAGCATGAATGAAACTATCGCTTACGTAGTTCGCCGCCCGCTCGATGCATAAAATACCTAAATTTGCGTAATGCCGAAATGTGAAAGGGCTCTTAAGTAAAAAATACGAATAGCACGAGTAGCGGTAATTCATAAGAATGAAAGTGATAGATGCGTATTAACCAAACTAAAAATGTCGTTAACCAATATTTTTTATAAGGGAAGCCGTTGGGAATCGTGTTATATGGACTGTTTACCTCTGCTGGCCTGTTATGTTTTGAGTACGTCCGCAGTCATAAGTGCATCAGTTCATAACGTTATTGTAATCTGTGACAGGTGGTGTCCGAAGAGCGCGCCATCGCGGAGCGGTACGCGGCCGAGCGCGACGCCGCCGAGCGCGACGCGCGGGACAAGGAGACCAGGGTGCTGTCGCTCACCAGGGAGCTGGACACTGCCGCCGAGAAGGTAACGATCAGAACGGGCCTGCCCTCCTTGGCTAGCCGGCGACCCGGGGGCAACCAGGGACCACCGGCTTTTTTTTTTTGGCTTGGATTCCAAGTCCTTTAAGTCATGTTTTCGTATGAATACTCGTAGTTTATTAATTTACCATTAGAATGCAGGTGCAATACATTCTAGTGTGTTTTTTTTAGTATTATTTAGCAGCCATTGTATCGAGTCAGCCTTCTTGGTAAACTTCGCTGAGGTAGCCAAAACCATAATAAAATTCTCAGCTCTATTTTACTGAGATCACGCCTGTTTTGATGACTCTGTTTTGAACTACACCAATTTCACATCACAAACCACTAGGAATCTATCTGCGAATAATCAAAACAGTCACTGAACTTGAGCTGTCATCTTAATTGTGCGTGTGTTCTCATAGCTAACCACGAGCCCGAAGACAACCGGGAACAACAGAATCAGATTTTTATATCCTTATTAATGCATCTTTACCTCCACAGATCGAAGAACTAGAACGCACAAAACGCCTCCTGCAATCAGAACTCGACGAGTTAGCCAACACGCAAGGCACGGCCGACAAGAACGTGCACGAGCTGGAGAAGGCCAAGCGCGCGCTGGAGTCGCAGCTGGCGGAGCTGAAGGCGCAGAACGAGGAGATCGAGGACGACCTGCAGCTCACCGAGGACGCCAAGCTGCGCCTCGAGGTCAACATGCAGGCCATGCGCGCGCAGTTCGAGAGGGACCTGCAGGTACGGACTGCGAACTCTATCAAGAGACCCGACCCCGAATAATTTTATAATGCGAAGAGAATTACAGTTATACTCTTATGAACGTGGGTAGTTAAAAGTTTACTAGCAGAGAACTTAATTGCCACAAAAATAAATATAAATTTGTCCAATCACCAATAGTCAAATAAAATGAATATCTACTTCTCCTTTTCTCTATCACTTAGGTCGTAATATGAACTCACTTCATTTAGGTATCGCACTTTTGTCGCTGTTTGAACCAAACTAACTCCCTTCCAGTCGGAGACTCTTATTTAAACTTAGAAAATTTTAGATACAGATGCTTTAAGTTCATTGTAGAACAATAAAATTGTATAATAAACAATTATTATTACTAACATGTGAAAATGATTCATGCAAATTTCGACTCTATTGTTGGAATCTAAAAGAACAAATTACCTTATAAATTTTACTGACTAATAATAATAGAAGAAAGTAATTCCGCCATTAGCTGTTTTCTTTTTGGCGGGCAAAAATTATCCAATGACAACTCCCGAGTCCCGCCCTAGGGGGAGATAGTGTCAGACTTTTAATGACTAAAAAACCCATTCCGTTCCTTCTTTGCCTTAGTTCCAGGGCCCTGGTGTTCATATTAGCCATGGCCATTACTTGACTAGAATTCACTAAATCTTGGTACGTACTTCGATTCTGGAGCCTCGCTGAGGAATGCGTTTTAATTATTTCATACCATGCTTGGATTACACTATGACGCTCTATGACCACATTCCACACTTGATCGCTTGTGTCGGATTTTCGCGTCCTATTCGCCAGGGTCGTGTGTTTGCGACTGGGTACTCCATCTAATTTAGCTCTTCAATCCCCGTAGGTGACAGAAGAGCTGACAAGCTGTATTTGGTCATGGATGTGTGACCCTGACGGAATAAGCGTGAAAGTGTTTATCTGATATAACCGACGTTGACGGTTAATTGTATATGTTTGTTGATGTGATTAGGCTAAAGAAGAGCAAGGCGAGGAGAAGCGGCGCGGCATCGTGAAGCAGCTGCGCGACCTGGAGGCCGAGCTGGAGGAGGAGCGCAAGCAGCGCGCCGCCGTGCTGGCCATGCGCAAGAAGCTCGACGCCGACCTCAAGGACGCCGAGCAGGCGCTGCATCTCGCTAACAAGGTCGGTCAATCGTTCCTTCTTTTATACAGTATGCTCAAAATCATATGTTGGCTATACTAAGGTTGGCGTTTCGAACCATGGCGCATACTCGAAAAAATAAGCATTATTTACTAAATGATTTTTAAAAAGAATGACCGCTCAATCAATTTTGCGACGTTTAGAGCGGTCAAGATATTTTGGTTTTAAGGATGAATTATATTAGACGTGTGGATGTGACATGACGTGGGGCGTGGAAGCGAGTGGCCGCGGTGTGCCGGCGCCGGACCACCCATTTCGCGGCCGCGTCTCCGACCATCGCTGCTGAGTATGTGCAAATGCGCACGCCGCCCGAGAGTGCAGAACGTGTCGCCAATGGGTGTTGGATTCGATTCCCAACACAATTGGTTGAGTTAACCACGCAGAACATCCTCACTATTTGTGAATGTTTTTCGTTACAGGTGAAAGAAGACGCAGCCAAACAAGTGAAGAAGCTCCAACAGCAGTTGAAGGAAGCCGCGCGCGAGGCCGAGGAAGCCCGCGCGGGGCGCGAGGAGGCGGCGGCGGCGGCGCGCGAGGCGGAGCGGCGCGGCAAGGCGCTGGAGCAGGAGGCGCTGCAGCACGCCGAGGAGCTGGCCGCCGCCGACCGCGCGCGCCGCCAGGCCGAGGCCGAGCGGGACGACCTGCTGGACGAGCTCAACAATTCTTCCGCCAAGGTACGCAAAAATGCTCCTGTAAACAGTATTTCTCTGTGTAAGATTTTTTACATAATTTTGTTTTTTAATATTTTATTGTTATTAATATTTCGAAATATATCTATTTCATATATCGATTAATAAAAATAGAGTGTGTGTGAGTGCGTGCTAGTTAGAAAGAGGGATACACCCTATATAGCTCTCTCTCTTTAAAGGCCTACGCAGGGCTGGGCAGGGAATTAATTTTTTTTACTAATAGACGTTCAAACGTTTCGGTATAGACACACGATATAGACAAATGATACCATGGCATTAAAAAGGATTCAATTGCACGGCATTGAAAGATGCACCATCAGCTCCCGCGGCGGGATGCCTGGCGTACTGCGATAGACAACGGCATGGCAAGCAGTCCGGCGCTCGTCGTGATGTACCGCGGCGTGAGGCGCGGGGAGAAAGCAGACTAAAAGTGTAGCGGGCAGCACGCGCGGCCGGGGCGGGCTTTGTGTTGCCACGTCGTGGTATGCCGATATCTAAGTGTGTGCGCTGACTGATCTGATGGCTTAATCCTTTGCCATGACATCCCGGTCTGCGTAGGCCTTAACAGTTCAGATTAGGCCATCAAATGAAGCGCATTAAAAACTTATGGAACTATGGTCTATTCGCTTTAAGGGCATAGTGACTCATCACACTAGTCATCACCGAATAAATCTATTCGGCTACCACCACCTACACCATTTTTACTAATTAAACACATTATTTTGACAGAGCACACTTCTCATCGACGAGAAGAAACGTCTGGAGGCGCGGATAGCAGCCCTCGAAGAGGACCTGGATGAAGAGCAGTCCAACAACGAGATCCTCAACGACAGGCTCAGGAAGTCACAGGTATGGATGACTGTTTTTTATCGACATTGTAACATGAGAAGTTTCAACTTCAAGCAATATAGGATCTTCAGTAGCTGTTTTAATACTCGTAAATTGATTTCTAATGGATATTGTGATATCAAGTTTGATGTAGTTTTGTGTCTCAAGTCTTTACTAAACTGGAAAGTATGTGACATCATTGAATTAGCCTAGATTTCAGTAAAATGGAGCTGAGATTTTGGTGTCTTCAAGACGAGTGAATAGGCTCTTAATAAACTAGTGCCCCTCACCATCTACGATTGCATCACTGCTTACCATCTCACCTAATGGTAAGCAGTGATAGTTGACTGCGGTCAAGCAGTAGTTTATATCAATAAAACAAAAGGGAGAATTTTATTATATTATTGAGTTAGTGTAGTTTGCCGAGGAGATTCATTTCGATTTTTTCGCTGCTAAATACTGCAGACGCATTAGATATGTACTCAATATGAGTAAAACAAAAGAAAAAAGTATAAGGTTTTTATATTTACTCATAAAACAAAATTTAAAAACGTTTTACTGTGGTAAATGTGTACAAATACCGATGTTCTTTGACTAGGAATAGGACAATCTAATTTTAGTACAGTGTGACTGAGTGAAACTTCTATGATTTCTTGTTTGTTGATTCGACGGACATCGGTTCTGGAGTAGTGATCATATATCGAAAGACGCAGCGTTTGGAGGCCTCTCACAAGGTGGACTGATCATCTCTGGACTGGTCGAACCTGGAGGTCGCGGGAATCTGATAGATGCGATACGTACAGGACCGGTCGTTATACACTTGGGGGAGGCTGGTGCAAGCTAGGCAAGGATGATCGATGAATCTAATTGACGTTTCGACTTAACTTTGGCTGATTCAATGTACGGTGATTAATATTTATTATTTTTTCTTCAGAACCAAATCGACCAGCTCACGATGGAGCTCGGTACAGAGAAGTCGGCCACGCAGAAGCTGGAGAGCGGCAAGTTGGTGCTGGAACGACAGAACAAGGAGCTCAAGGCGAAGCTCGCAGAACTCGAGACTGCTGCACGCACCAAGACCAAGGTAATACTGGCAAAACAAGTCAATTTTAACTTGATATCTAATTGAATCATTAAATGTGGTACTTGAAGAATTTTGTATACCCGGTTGGCTTAAGTTGCGATTGCGAAGCGATGCGGCACAATGCACAATTCTGTATTACGGTGGTCTACGTGCTCAAATGCACGTGCGTACCACTGTACCACTTCCGCACCCACGTGAGTGCGGAGCAGCGGCGAGTGATGTGGTGGGTCGTTTCGAATAGATCGAAATGAAGATTTTGCGCACGTAGTATAGAGTCGTTGCGTTGCGTTGAATCAGTTTGAACGCATTGGATCGCTTCGTAATCGCATTCGCGTTAAATTTGAAGACGCCGCGTTAAAAAACTTACTGTAGATAACATTTGAGTAATAACAATGTTGTTCCCAGGGCCTGATCACATCTCTGGAGCTGAAAGTGGCCAACCTGGAGGAGCAGCTGGAGGCGGAGTCCCGAGAGCGCCTCGCGCAGCAGAAGTCGTCGCGCAAGCTCGACAAGAAGATGAAGGAGCTGGCGCTGCAGCTCGACGAGGAGAGGAGGCACGCCGACCAGTACAAGGAGCAGATCGAGAAGGTATGTGTAGCCCACTGCTGGGGAACTGCTGGAGATGGGCTGGAACAAACTCCTTATCATAACCTGTTAAAGTGTAGGGCGTGCGAGCGAGAAACTTCCGAGGATGGAACAGGCTTGGCGGAATCAAATCGAACACTACTTGTTGCGACGATAGATCGAGGTGGATTAAAAAAGAAAGAAGAGTGGACTGTATGACAAATGTAATGATAGAAAAAACAGAAATCACAATGATCGGTTTTGAAATATTAAGTGGATTTTTGTAAAGCGCAGCCGTGCGTGGCGTCGTGCAGCAGCTGACTGGTGTGGCGAGCGGCCGGAGCTCGCGAAGCCATGCCCGCAGGCAGCCTGCGGGGAGCAGAGCCAGCCGCAGGGTATGGCTTCATCCCGCACTACTCGTTCACTGCCGCCCAACGAGAGCACTTGTCTCAACACTCCCCGAAATGTTAACGATAGAAAACCGTCAGGCTAGCGACTCGACGTCTGTGCACGACTTTGGAGCTTTGACTCGACGAGTACATCATTGCCGATGATCTTAGCTTCTTGCGATAGATTATTTTTACCATCTAAAAACCAACTTGGTCTTTCCTATTTCAGATGAATGTCCGCGTGAAAGCTCTAAAGCGTCAACTAGACGAAGTCGAGGAGGAGGTGCAACGCGAGAAGGTCGGCAAGCGTAAAGCGCAACGCGAGCTGGAGGACATGCTGGAGACGCACGAGACGCTCACCAGGGAGTGCAACAATCTGCGCAACAAGCTCAGGTAAACATAAGGCAAACAACAGAAAACGAACACTCGCGGAGCCATTGCAAAAAAAAAAATACACAAGAAAACTTTTATCTAATATAGTGAAGTCCAGTGGTGCTATTTTCTAAGAAAACGCAGCGCTGCCGCAACGACAAACATCCAAATAGGATACATTGAATTAACAATCCAATGTATAGGTACATTAGGTTGACAATCCAACGTATCCTATTTGGGTGTTCGACGTTGAGGCAGCGCTGCGGTTTCTTAGAGAATAGCAACAAAGTTCAGCAAAATTCGGGACAACTAAAGGGGGAACTACATTAGAATGACGCACACGTGTGCCACGCCCCCGTGTACGTAGCGGCGCGGCGCGTGGCGGCAATGTAGTTGCAATATTACATGTATAGAGACCGACGTGCCCAGATCGGCGTAACTGGGCCACGTGTGCCCAACGTAGTTTTACCTTAAAAGTTGCCTGACGCCGATTTTTAACCTTGTACTGAAAAACATTGCAAGAATCCTTTCTGAACCTGCGAAATTGGAAGTTTACGCCATTTTTGTTGTAAAGTATGCAGGTAACCGCGAATCCTACAATCCCCTTGTATTAGGCAACATTTTTTTTTTATTGGACTTAAGTTGTTATATGACCGTTACAGTGTTTTCTTAAAACTGTACCATGAATTAGGTTTCTTTATTTTTGAAATCCATTAGTGACTAACATAAAACATAGCTGAATTAACATTACTGTTTTTAATTATCAATTTCCTCGCTAGGCCGTCGTTTGCCGACGACGAAACTCTTAGCGAGTGGGGGAGTGAGTAAGACGAACATCGAGCGAGCGACTAGCGTCAGGTAGTAGAGTGGGATAACTAAACCATGCTCGAGATTAGCTAGGCTTCACTAGGTTGGCTCTAGTTTAACTAGACTGTCTACAGTTTAACTAGACTGGCTCTAGTTTAACTAGGCTGGCTCTAGTTAAACTAGACTGGACCCAGTTTGACTAGGCTAACTCTAGTTTAACTAGGCTGGTTCTAGTTAAACTAGACTGGACCCAGTTTGACTAGGCTAACTCTAGTTTAACTAGGCTGGCTCCAGTTTGACTAGGCTGGTTAAACCAGTAACTAGACTCGAGTTTTAACAGACTCACTCGGAATGGAAAGCTAAATACATGTGGAATGGGACATTATTGCTTAATAATACGAAGTTCTTACTGATCAGCCATTATGTTTGAAAGTTTTCACACTTACTGTCATCGAATGAAAGAATGGGATATTTTATCATGAAACGAAAATCTTCATTTCATTATTGTGTTGTTTTATTGGGTATATTGGCTATGTTGTTGGTTGAGATTGGCAAAAGGATGGGTTTGTTGATACTCTTGTTAAAACCTCTGGGTGTTCTAAGTGGGAGAGTAAAGGGTGGGTAAAATTAAACGGTCAGTTTTGTATTTGAACCTGCACTTTTTGTGGTCGAAAGGTGTGGGTTATACTTGTCGCTTTTAATAATAACAGTGTTTCATGTGTCGTCTGTTTTCTAGATTTTAACAATAATAATTCATTAAACTTTTGAGTATTTCTGATATTTAGTGTATACTTCTTTATTTAACTTTACGCACCCAAAGTCCAGAGGGGAAATTACTGCCTTATGCTCTTTATATATTGAATCTACGACCGCGACTTTGACAGTGTAGACCTTATGTCACTGTACAATATTATAGTCAGTTATTCTTTGCAATTGGGTCAGTGGCTTATGATTACAATCACTTTTATTTCATTATTATTTTCCCCCGCGTCTTTGGGCACCATTCGGCTCCTATTTATCGTAGCGTGATGTTTTAAAGCATATCGCTTTCTTCGATGAATGGGCTATCCTATCCAATACTAAAAAGGAATTTCAATTAGATTCGATAGTTCCTGAGTTTACCGCGTAACTATTTAGCTTTATAATTTTAAAGTGTATAGATAAATAACAATATTATTTATTTAGTTCTTTATGCACACAAAACTATAGAGACGAACTTAATGCCTTACGGCATTTATATTAATTGTAATTAGAGGGAACTCGAAAATTAAATAGACCGTCAAGAAGTACACTTAAAATCAGACTTTCTCAACTGTCACCCACGCGGTTGTAGGAACGTTTGGGTAATGTTTGTCCGCGCTGCTTGCAGACGGCAGGGCGGCGGCATCGGGCTGTCGGGCGGCTCGTCGTCGTCGCGCATGAAGCGCACCTCACTGGCGCCGGGCGGCGGCTCGGGCGACGAGTCCTTCGACGACGTCAACGACACCACCAACAGCGTCGAGTAGCGCGCCACGCCACACACGTCACTACTGTCTGTCCCGCTACCCCAACACGTTACAGCTGGCACGTCACACGAACACGTTGCAACTGTCTCCTCTACTTTTGAGGGTGTTCAGGAAAAATCAAACCACCAGTTAGCGCCACTTAGCCGTTAGGTCTTTTCCTTTGAAAACGATTAACTGACGTCTAACTTATGTCGTAAACATAATCGTTTTGGCAGGTGCCTGGACCTGACGCGTCAATAAGGTTATTTTAGAACACCCTCATTGCACGTTTCAATTATGACGTCAGCTGTTTACGACCGAATTGGACCTTTTTCACGTTTTTTTAGCTTAGCAGCGCGTTGTGTCGTTCTAATATTAAATCCAATCCTTGCAATAAATGTGCGTTAAGTCTTTTTGGTTTTGTCGAAATGATACAACGTGCTGCTCAGTTGAATAATGGCGTTAAGTGCGGCTGTGGTCCAACTCTGACGCGCTTGGCTTAGCGGTGACGTCACGAAATGACCACACAACCACTACATGTATTAGCATATGTGAGGTAATGTGTTCTTTTAGGGTTTCTAACTTTTGCTCTAAACTATTGTCTTAATAAATGCATGCGTTGAAATGATCACAATAGACCATGCGTAGACAACCGATGTCAATTGGAGGCCCGTGGACTGTGGTGGCTTACTCGACGAAATACGTAACTTTGTTCGAGAGATCGCCAAGCATATTAGTAACAAACAACACATTATTACTAATATTATTTTTTAATTAATAGTGTCAAAGGTGATTAACTTTCAGTTTAGTGACATTTTGACCTTAGGCTAAGTAGTTATTTTTGAAAATTATTGTTATTCTTTGTAACTGTTTTGTCTTCAACTTTGTCGACGTACTTAATTATATACAAGAATACATTTCTTCATATTACGCTCTTACATGTAGCTATGTTATACTGCAATCGTATTTTTGTACAGAAAATCTTTGGCGAGGGATTATTATATAAACCCGAGTTCACGTTAGCTATCACGTATCTTAATGTGATGTAAGACATTGTACATTAGTTTAACAAAATTACGATTGTACAGATGTGGCCTACAAGTCATGTAAATCGAGTTAATGTATGGATATAGCGAACAGCTGAGAACGCATAGGCTTTTGTATCTAAATATACGTTTTCTTTCATTGTATAATATTATATATGTACGTGAAAATTTGTCATTATGAAATGTTTTGAGTACATATTTTTTTTTTCAGTTTTAGGTGTATGAATCTGTACGCTAATTTATACGACGATTATATTTTAAAAATGCATGAAAAATTCTAAAGTTCACACGCGGTAACGCGGCCTATGGCGCACACTACTCGGATGCTATTGGCGTACACGTTCGTACGTCTAGAACACTACTGAATAACGCGGGTGCTCAATTTACACTAAATAAATTGCATTTAAACAGTCGAATCTCTGAAAAACAATAGCAATTGGTGATAATCCCATCCCCCCAGTATTAAACTATACATTCCTAACAATCGAGATTTTCACTTTGCCCAGACTAAGTCGGACGGGTAGATTGTTAAATTACTCATTGGGTGATATTTGTAATGAAATTTTTTTAAAAGTATTAATAAAATGTGGCAAAATATTACTTATACTGTTTGATGATTGCATTTAAAACGCGACTGAGTAATCAAGACTGTTGTTGCGATAATTGACTCCCCTCCATAATCAATTGTACCGTTTGCCGACATGTACGAACCTCGCGGCGGCCCGGGCATGCTCGGCTCAATTGAGCACAATACATGTGTACTTTATAATATATTTTTTACAGCAGTTGACTCTTGTTTCATTTAGTTGGTCGAGCGTGTTCGGTTCGCGGCACTTTCATCTATACAATGTAAATATAATCAGTGTGTCACTGAGCGCTTAGTTGCCATACAAATTTTAATGATAGTTGATAAGTAAACTTGTGAGCTTCGATGTGATGGGGTGTGACGGCGCACGGCCACCTAAACCTAGACTACGATACACTCGAGAGTCAGCTCAGTTTTAAAAATAGTATAGAGCAAGAAATACATAAACTTTAAATCAGACATCGAGTTTTTCTTTGTTCGAAAACCTGAGCTGTATCGAGTTGCACACTTTTTGTTACATTTTATACAAAGAGCGAGGCGCCGTCACATCTTATTTAAGTGTTTAACAATAAAGTCCATACCATCTCCGTAACATCGTGAATGTAAATACACCCGGCCAGGTGGTGTCATGTATATTGTTTACATTAAATACAAAACGGTATTATTTGTGTCTGCAGGCGAGGGTTTGCGCTAGAACGGCTTGCTCTTTAGACTTAGGTAAGTCTCGTAGTAATAAATTGTGGCCTTAAGTTTTCTTTATTATCGACTTAATACGTAAAATGGATTGGAATTAGTCTCTTGTAACAGAGGCCTAACTTGTAACGCGCGAGCATTTTTTATCATTATTTACCAGAGTCTTCATGACCACTCTTTTTTATTCATTATTATAGTTTTCCGAATAATAATATAAAATTTAAATGTAAGTAAACATTGAAGCATAAACTTATTTTACATAAATATTATATTTAATTATTAACAATATTGATAATTGTAAAATTGGCCATAGGTTGTAACAAGTTATCAGTTGGCATGCCAATTAAACAATTTTTCATGATTTTTTATCATTTGTTTTATTTGAAACCCTACGAAACATTGTTTAGGATGAAAAATCTGTATTTTTACACCATATATCCTACACCAATTCATATCTGTGGCTGAGAACTCACGAAGCGGATTTCTCCCGCTCCGCTTCAGTTCCGGGGCGTGTGCACGAATTCCCTATGGCTCTAGCACCCCCTGTGCACCATGTAAAAAAATAGTCTCATACGGCCCCTCGTTCCATCGTAGAGGGGGGACGTCATTGGATGATTTCCCACTCACCTCGAAAAACAAATTTGGATTGAGTGGACCCTTTTAAAAGTTAATTATTTATACGAAATCAAGGAAGGAATAATTATAACATTTTGTTATGACGGTGTGGATTTTTAAAAAAATCATTCACATCAAGTCAGTGAGCTTTGAGAGGTTGTAACTGTTGCACATAGTTCCCACGGTTCCTCTGTAGGTAGCAGCTTCAATTTTTCTAAAAGTTTCTATTTGGTCTGCGTATAACGAAGTCTTAATGTCAATGTCATAAAATTGACAAATTTGTCAATGTCAAAGCGATATGACAGCTTGCTGATTCCGTGTATTCAGTGGCATCAGTGGTACCTATTTTCCGTGAGTTTTGTAGTAAATATTGCTGCTATCATTTTCTACATAGTCGTAAAACGTTTTCCAGTTCACGTTCGCCTTCAACCTCAAATTATAATTCGCAACTTTTCATTCAAAATGGGCGAAATAGATACATATTTTGACGCTGCTTTAGCTCTTGTTAAATCCGCTGGAAACCTTATAACTGAGCACGTAGATGGCTGTAAAGTCTTTGAGAAGAAGTCCTGTGATATCGACCTTGTTACTGAAATAGATAGGAAAGTGGAGGACACTCTTATTGGGGGTCTATCTAAACAGTTCCCAGACCATAAGTTTATTGGTGAGGAATCAGTCGCAGGTGGAGCCAAGTGCGAGCTGACCGACGCCCCAACGTGGATCATTGACCCAGTGGATGGAACACTCAACTTCGTGCACGGATTCCCTCACAGCTGCATTTCTGTGGGCCTCGCGATAAACAAGGAGTGTGTCGCCGGCATTATCTACAATCCTATTTTGAAGCAACTGTTCACCGCCAAAAAGGGTAATGGTGCATTCCTGAATGACAAACGCATCCATGTGTCAGATATTACAGAGCTGCGCAACGCTTTAGTTGCATTTGAGGTTGGTACAACCAGAGAGGAGGAGAGATGTAAGGTTGTCTTTGAGAACTTTAAACGCATTGTGAGCAAAGGGCATGGCCTGCGGGCGCTGGGCTCTGCTGCCTTAAACATGGCAATGGTGGCGATGGGTGGAGCTGATGCCAACTTTGAGTTTGGGATTCATGCTTGGGATATTGCTGCTGGGGATATTTTGGTGAGGGAAGCTGGTGGTGTCTGCATAGACCCCAGTGGGAAACCTCTAGATTTACTATCGCGCAGAGTGCTTTGTACCAGCACTCCTCAGCTGGCTCAGGAGTTAGTTGAAACCCTGGTGCAGATTTACCCGGAGCGGGATTAAATGATCCCAATATAATAATGATGTATATTTATGTATGTATTGTGTATTGCGTTCAGTTCAATTGCCAAAAATATTGTATACTTAAAATTTTAACTCACCTTTTATGGATGAGTTAAAAATCCTATTTGATTAATGTAATGATTTAATTACAAATACTTCTCATTGCTAACTTAATATTTGATAACTTATTTTTTAAAAGTACTTAGTTTACCTATTTGATAGGTCACCAATTTATGTATTTTATTTGGAAAATAGTTACACATTAGCTGGCTGTTAATGAATTGCAATTATCAAGTTTTTTAAAAAGGCTTTAATTTGATTTATTTCTTGTAGTAAGTTAATATCTGGAAAGTTCTTCTTTTCTACTGACAAACTAATTACTTCAATAATCTGTAACGGAAACATGTTGCAGCACACTGTCATACAAATTAAAAATATATATTATTTGCCAATTTTAATTAATAACCTTAAAATAACAGAGAATAGTGCTATCCAAAAATTTTAAGAGTACTTATACTATTTTAACATTCTTTTTTCAAGTGCAACAATCGGTTGTTTATAGAAATGGAGAATGTACCATTTATGAATCATTCTTTAAGACACTGAAAAGTTTGTTGTGTCTAACAGTAATGTAATCATTGGCAATTGCACTCTGGACAATGGTAAGCCATTATAACTTGTGAATAATACAGCCTTTCATATTGATAAACAAGGACAGTTATTAAAGCATAAGGCTAGAGGCAAATATTGTTCCAAAGACGTTATTATTGTATAATTAATCTAAACAGTGGGCACATACTTGTAACATCTACTTAAATATTTGTAACATAAAATTGTAAAAACTACAAATAGTTATTACAATTTTCAAAATTCATTACTCATTCTTTGCTGCATCTAGGTTGAATAAACAAGTTAAATATCTATTTTGATACAGAGGATTTGTTAAAGAAAATTTTGCGAGCAAAGATTTTGTAGTGCCATATGATATACAAAGATGCTTGATGTTTAAAGACCAGAGAAAGGTTAGCGCATTGATTTACATGCGCATCTCAAAGAGATAGAGGCAAAATAAAGGGGCCCACAAAGGTGCCCTGCCAGGGTTGCGGGATTGCTCGAAAGAGTTGCCGTCGTCTTGGGACACAAAGGGCATCTGATGGAACTCTGGTGGGTCAGATAGTCTGATACTGCCTTTTTTTTCATCCAATGGGAGAAGTTATTTGAGGGTTTCTTACCTTAAAAAAGTCAGTATAGCAAATATAAGTACCCAGTGACTGAAATTTAAAGAGAAAATGGTTAATATATTGTATGATTATTTTATTTATATACTTAGATGTTAATAGGAAAATTATTAAGATCGATAAGAAATATAGTAAAATAAATTAAAACAATTAATAAATATAATTATCTTGTACCTAAGTGAATGTTGAGAAATTAAAACAATGTACTTATGTTTTTCAAAGTTTATTTATTCATAGTTCTTGTACTATTTAATATGGTTAAGTCAGAAGTTAGGTACCTAACCTAACCTAACTTTATAATGTAGGAAAAGTAAATTATTGAAATAAAAAATATCAAAGCAGTGTTCAAAAATACTGAAACAATAATATATTACTACTTCTTAACTTTTTATTACATTAAAGTCATAATTTATATTTCATTATGTATATTTTGTGATGATTTCCTTATATCTATTCGTTATTAAAATAAATACAAAATTACATAGTTATAGGTATTTATTTATTAAATATAAATAATATTTAAATGTAAATTGAAACAGTCTTTAGTCATATTATAAGTTTGTCAGTCATTATGGTCAATACTTATCTAACTTTGTCATGACGAGATCTGGTATATTTCATATTGTCATATGTAAAATACCCATGTAAGTCGATGTGATGTAGTTCTTAAATAAAATTATATTTGATCAAAGTCTTTTGTCTTTTTAATCAATTTGAAAAAAAACTAAACAGTTATAATCACTTTGTAAGTCAGTCCGTCATTTCAAGTCAGTACCTATTGTCAGTATCTTGGTAGGCTACAATGGAGAGGTGAAAACATTAACCAAAATACTTCGATTCAATATTGATTTTTTTGATATCTTTCAATATTTTCCTCAATAAAACGTTGTTAAAGTGAAACATCGTTTTTCGTACTTTATAGCGATAGCGCCTGATAGCGCCATAGTACTTCATAATGTGTTATTGTCATAGATTCCGTACGTGATTTGTTATTGCATATTATTATTATGATAAAGAGTTGAGTCATTGTCGCAGTACAATATTATAATAGATAATCCAGTCAATGTGACGTCATAGTCAATGTCAGTTATTAGTCGTTAGATACTCCTTGTATCCATATCGTCAAATACGAGTCATGTAGGTGTCCATAATAGACGTTATAATTTTTATTTAACAGTTTTATTAGTCAGTTCGGTTTCATAGTACATTTAGTGGTCATTTATGTCAGTTATATATTCTTTTTAGTCGTCTGTAGTGTAGTTTAATAGTTATGTATCTATGATATGGGACTTTGACACAGATCATAGGTACATAACTGTTAAAAGTTCAATTCGAACTCGTCAATTTCAGTATTTGTTAGTCAGTCATCAAAGTAGGTAGGTAAGTTAGTCATCAAATTAGGTAGGTAAGTTAGTCATCAAAGTAGGTAGGTAAGTTAGTCATCAAAGTAGGTAGGTAAGTCAGTCATCAAAGTAGGTAGGTAAGTCAGTCATCAAAGTAGGTAGGTAAGTCAGTCGTCAAAGTAGGTAGATAAGTCAGTCATCAAAGTAAGTAGGTAAGTCAGTCATCAAAGTAGGTAGGCAAGTCAGTCATCAAAGTAAGTAAGTCAGTCATCAAAGTAGGTAGGTAAGTCAGTCATCAAAGTAGGTAGGTAAGTCAGTCATCAAAGTAGGTAGGTAAGTCATTCATCAAAGTAGGTAGGTAAGTCTAGTCATCAAAGTAAGTAGGTAAGTCAGTCATCAAAGTAGGTAGGTAAGTCAGTCATCAAAGTAGGTAGGTAAGTCAGTCATCAAAGTAGGTAGGTAAGTCAGTCATCAAAGTAGATAAGTCAGTCATCAGAGTAGGTAAGTCAGTCATCAAAGTAGGTAGGTAAGTCAGTCATCAAATTATGTAAGTCAGTCATCAAAGTAGGTAAGTCAGTCATCAAAGTAGGTAGGTAAGTCAGTCATCAAAGTAGGTAAGTCAGTCATCAAAGTAGGTTAATCAGTCATCAAAGTAGGTAAGTCAGTCATCAAGTAGGTAAATCAGTCATCAAAGTAGGTAGGTCAGTCATCAAAGTAGTAAATCAGTCAATTCAGTACCAGGCTTTATATCAATCAAAGTCAAAAGTAGTCAGTCTGTTCGTCATTATTGTTAACTAGTGATGTCATAGTCATTCTGTCACACACACAAGTCGCTTCTACCCTAGAAGCTAGGATCTGGGACCTTACTCTTGACATCATTATATTTTCTCTGAAAAACATAATCAGGAAAGTATCTTTCAGATACAGACGTCAAATGTCAATCCTATTCACAGCAAAAGTAAGGTTCCTTTTTACAATTGCGCTAAAATCTAACATTATCACTCGTTTACGAGACAATCACTGTTCACAAAAATCAATTCACTAGTTCAAATATTCTATCCATTAAGAATTTTCTAAGTATTTAGAGTCAAGGCAAGATTTCCTCTAAAGCTGGTTAGCTCAATTTCTCCCAAAACCTGGTCTTCGTCTTCTGAAGCTGTTGAAATTGATGGGCGTGGGTATTTCTTTCAGGGCGTAGGGGTCCGCTTTGATGGCCGGCATCTTGTTCTGTTCCGGTAGATCCTGGTTTTCCTCGTAGATCGCCCATTGAGAGGGACTGTAAAGATGTGAAATTGGTAGATAAAATGGAAATGCAGATAGCGACGGGAATAAAAAAAACTTTTTCACGGTTTTGCAGCCATGTTGGATTTAAAATGGCGCCACAAAGCAAACCATGCATTGTCATCCAAACTAAAGGTGTTTTTAGAATTTCAGCTCAATCGATGGAGGATATTTCCTTCAAAATTAAGTTGCAAGGTTCCACCCCAAAAAAAAAGGTATTTTACTGACCAATTTTGAAAAAAGCGTCATAAACAAAAAAAAAGTGGTTACAATATCTACTAACTATTTACTGTAGTTGCCATTGGCTAATCGATGCGCCGAACGTCATAGACGTGTCGATAGCATTAACGTTAAACAAACTCACACAAGGCATTGTAGGCCACACCAACATTTGTTACGTGTGGGAATCGAACCTGCAGCACGCAGCACAATACTAACTAAATCTAATCAGCTCCTGTATTCTCGGAAAATATAGAAAGCATTTTCAGATCGACAAAAATCAAAATTTATTACACTTACCTGTTCTCACTGGGAATAACTTGGAAAGTCACTGACGGAGTCTTCGCAGGGCTTGAAGGCTTCACTCTGTGCCTATGCTGAACCTCACCCTTTAACTTAGCTTCTATATCATCTAACAATGCCATCTTGTCGATAGCAGATCTTTCTTCTATATTGACTTCTTGATTACCAGGGTAGTTATAGTTATCTGCATAAACTTCTCTCTTTTCTTCAATATTAGGTGGTTTTGGAGTACTTTTATCTGTTACAGAGTATTTGTGAAGAACATTCCTAATGTAATAGTATTTGTTTGTCTGTATAGGCATTTCGTCGTTACGTCTTGTCGGTCTTTGTAAGTACGGTTTGGTTGCAGTCTCGTATACGTAAAATGTCGATAGCTTCATATTTTGGTTTTCATTTTCATTTGCGTCAAAAGTCGAAAAGTCTTTTTTTACAGTCTCAGCTTTATGTCTTTCAGTTATTTCTTTGTCAATTATGTCTTCTACTGTCTCGTTTTTGTCAGTCACGTCTTTTACAGTTTTGTTTTTGTCAGTCAGTTTTTTCTCAGTAGAACTTGCTTCACCTTTATAAGTCCCTACGTACCCGAAGGTCACTAGTTTGTACAAGTCAGTCGTGTTTTCAGTTTTGGTCACAGGTTTGTCAGTCACTTTATTTGTTTGGGTAACAGTCTCGTCATTGGACCTAGCAGATGATGGGTAGCCATATTTAGTTGTATGCGTCGGTCGGTTGTATCTGTAATTGGTTGGTGGGTCGTCTTGTCTGTTGTAGTAGTAAGGTTTGTTGGGTCGTCTGTAAGTATCGTCGTAAGTCTGGTAGGTCACTTTGACCACGTCTCGGTCTGAGACAGGCCGTCCGGTAGTATGTCGTCTGGTCGTTTGTCGCCAAGATTCTGTTGGTCTCGGCACGTAGTTAATCAAGTAAGTGTATTTGTCAATGTTTTCTGTCACTGTTATCACGGGTCTGTTGTTAGGTCGGTTGTTTGGTCGGATATTTGGTCTGTTATAAGGTCTTGTATGTGCTACGTTGTTTACCACAACGGATTGCACTTGTTGAGTGTCTTCGTCATCTTCATAGTCATATTCGTCATACTTAGTCGATGGTCTACGTCTAGGGTCAACTTTAAAGTCGTCATATCGTCGGCTTTTGTTTTTGAAGTCAAGTTTGTCATCGATCAGTACGTCACGTCTAGTCACGGTGGGTTTAGTCGTCATGTTAGGTTTTTCAGTCGTGCTAGTTACGTCATTGGTCAAAGTCAGGGTAAGCTCGTCACTGTCATTATCTTTTTTTGGTTCAGTCACGTTAAGTTTGTCAGTCAGGTTTTCTTTTGTCAAGTTCTCAATAGTCATGTTTTTAATAGTGTTAGAATTAGTATCAGGCTTCTTCTTGTTGGGTTTTAAGGCACCTTTCGGAACAGTCTTTTTAGTTGTAGTTGGTTTCGACGTCGTTGTGGATTTCCTGATGGGTCTTGGGTTGTCTTGAGTAGTTTCTTCAGATTTGCTTATATCATTGTCAGATTCCGAGTCTATTTCAATCCAGGGTGATAGGTCAAAGTTGTTCAGTAGTCCATTTTGGCAGGATATCCGTTCATTGTCAGGGTTGTCAGTAGAGAGGAAGACGAAGGGTTGAACTGTCTCGATGCTGTCTAGAGTACGGCAGAGGATTTGTGCGAAGGAGATCCGCCGGATTTGTTGGATTTGTGCTGGTGTGAATGATGACTCGAAGCCTCCGTTTTCGTACCTGAAAATAATAATTGTTTTAGAAAGAAAACAAAACTAGAATATTAGGTGTTCCAGATTATTAACTCAAATCCAATTTACCAGAATCGATCTCCTTTTCTGAGGTTGGTGAACTGCTGCGCTATGATGCAGGCGAAGGTGGGTCCCACCAGTCCTCCTACTACTGGTCGCTCTGCCATACCCGCTGTGAACAGGTCGATGTCATCCACATGCCTGGAAAATTAGAAGAACCTATAGCTCTCTATAAAAACAGAAGAGATTCAAGTTCAACAAAAGTTCTACTTACCTATACAACGCTTTCATCTTCCTTGCAGCTCCAGCTGGCATCACCCTGAGAAGGTCTTCAAAGTCCTCAATAGGTGTTAACCCACACGGTTCCCTCCACGATGTATAAGGCGGGACTCCATGGTCTCTCCCTCTCTGAATGTTGATAGCGGCCAGGTCCATACCGAAGTCGAACTGGGGAGTTTGGAACAGGTGGTTGGTGAGCTCTCCCGTGATGAACTCGTCACGTTTCTGGATGGGCTGGTTGAGCATGCCGAGGAGTAGGCGGTCTACAGCGCCGATAGACCAGATGTTTGAGGGGTTGGACAGCTCGTTGTGGAGAGATACGTCTGCAAGAAGTTTAAAAAGTTAAATTAGCTTTGTGTGGCGATGGCCTAAGCCTAAGATTATAAAAAAAAAGACACTTGAAGTTCTGACTCAGTCAGAATCACTGGTTGCGAAACATTTGGAAGTTAAGGACAAATGCCTTATTTTCTACTGTATTCATGGAATTTTATATCTTAAAAAAATCCATGTTGAACAACGTGGGCACGTTGTATTACGCTTATGTGGAAGTCGACGTATATATTGGTATGGATCTGGAATGTATCATTTTTTCAATATACTTATTCGGAAACCCGCTCCGATCCCACCGCTTACAGGGACGCAATAGACTGTTTTCCGCACTAGTGCAAAAAAGTGCGCGTGCTCGCCCCGCCGCAATTTTATTGTAATGAAATAGTTAAACATACCAGGCGCGCGTCGACCAACGTGTCGCGCGTTTATTGAAAAACGTCGTTTGATATACGTGCAAATTTACAGTCCTCGGCTCCATAACACACTCGCCTACGGCTCGTGCGAATTCCACCTCGATCGCAATGACAAACTTTTTGCACTTGGATAAGAATGTACTATTTTTTATCTTCTCCCACTCTGGGTGGGGTGAGAGGGATTGTCTAACTTTCACTGACTAAAACCTATCCGTATTCCTCCAGTTGTCCTCTAGTTTCCAGGGCCACTGTAATGGAAAAATCCTGAATTCCTGGACTATATTACCAAGTATACCCACCACACGTAGCGGTTTCACCCAAGTAGCGGAAATGACTTGTTTGAAGTTCTACCTTCTGTTTCAGCACATAGATACTAACTGTTACTCATGGGTCGATGGAACCTGTCGAAGCGCACCATGGACGACTGCACCAGACTGTGGCCGAACCTGAAGGCTGCTGAACCGAAGGAGCTGGCTGGACTGGGGTTGATCTTGGGGTTGTAGCCTTTATAGAACCCCTTCTTTTGCAGCTCCAATTCGAAGCGGTGGACTACTTCGGAACCTGGTAATGGAGAAGTTTATAGAACAGATTTTTAGGAAGACTAATCTACTGCTATCTTCTAAGAAGTGAGAAAATTGATGAGCTTTAACGCACTAATATTATACAGGCGTACTGATTTCGATGAAATTTCGAACACGGGTAGACCATGTCTTAAAATAGTACTTACATAAAATACTTATCTCGGGAGTATGTTTCCTTGGCGTATAATAATTTGCTACTTAAATGCGGGCAAACCGCCGGCAGTATTGTGATGTCGGTGCATACACGAGCATAAACTCGACAGTAACTAGCTACTAAAACCAGATATATGTGTATTCAAAAATAACCTAACTAGCCTATATACCACTAGTACCACGGTGTATGGATAAGGCTTCAAATAGACGTTGATATTATCCATTATTTCATGTACAAGAGATTTTACCAACATGGCAGCTTTGCTTAGTTCTTACTTAGTTTTTTTTTTTTAAATTGACTAAGCGTTTCCAGTGTCTCTCAATTAAGTGAGATCTTATTTCACTCACCCAGTACAATAGGCAGGAACTCTCTGTAAGTGATGTGCTGTATCATGGCTCCCACAATCTTGCGCGTCTCTTGGTAGATCTTCTCGTCGCTCCAGTGAGGGTTCAGATGTGTTAGCTCTTGAGCCATTCTGGAAAAGTAATTAGTATGTTGTTTCTTGTACAAACTCAATGAGCATAAGATTTTTTTCATTTTGTAGCGTTAGCTATTACACTTTTTCTGTTTGTGTGTTATATTTTTACTTTAACGTCGCCAATGGTCAATCGCTAACCAACTGAATGCTCTTCTAATAAAGATAGTATTGATTACAAGAAGTGTATTGAAATTACTAGGTTTAACTGCTGGTATCTAATTAAATTCTTCTCCTAGCTCAGAGGCACCTTGAGCCCCGCTAACGAATAATTTAATTCCAATGCCAATTCCTCCTCACCTATTATGCTGCCTCAGCCACACAATATGCGCGGCCACCAGTCCCGGGTGCTCGTTGACCCTCGCGTCTCCTGACTTGAAGCAATCGGTGGAGACGGCCCCCTTCCGGCAGAGCTCGTCGGTGCGCTGCGGTGGTAAGACTGGACGACGTTGTTGCATCCTGCCGTATTGGAGCATGCCTGAGGAGAATTATGAGGTATTAAGGATTGGGAAAAAACAGATAGAGTCACGAGCACTAAAGAAGAAGCTGGATAAATAAATAAAGGATCTGGTACCAACTCTGAATACCATTTTATCGAAATTTGATGTCAAGCGAACGAAGACGAAACCTATAAAATCTATTCTAGCTATAAAACATTCATCATCATCATTTCAGCCAAAAGACGTCCACTGTTGGACATAAACCTCCCCCGAGAGTATGCATGCATTGCATTGTGTGTAAGCATTAAATAAAAAGAAGCCCAAAAATCTGACAGCCAAAATTACCAAATAAAATCTTTTAATCCGGTTACTGGGCTATGGAGTTATTATAGCCGGTTATTATAGTATATTATATTATAGCCGGATAGGCAGTTGCTCCATGTAAAATGCTGGTATTCAGTTGCATCTGGTTCTACTGGAAGTTGAACAGACTCGACGGGAACACATGGACCAGACCAGGATAGTAGGGAAAAGGCAAAAATTGGTATTGCCTATATTTGTATGACCTACAGATGTTCGTTCCGAGTCTGGGTGTCTTGTGTACGTGAGTTTACGTGTTTGTAAACTTATCCACGATCAAGGAGTAAATCCTAGTATGGGGCATAGGTAGTTTTTCTTGCTACAACTATCCATCTATGGGTTTAGGTTTTTTGCATCAATCAAAACCCACAAATAACTCACCATTCCTAAACAGCCTCAGCTTATCCGACTTGGTAGCCGAGCTCCCGTACAGCGGTGATCCATCAATGTATGCAGACACCTGGTTGAGCTGCTCCCGCCAGCCGAGCGCACAGTCGTCGCGGGGAGACGGCGAGGAGCGCACGAAGTCCAGGCAGCGAACCCCGCGGGGGCCGTAGAATGGGTCGGATTCCGGTACTGGGATGGGGAAGCATTCTGGATGCTGTTAAAAGAAGAGTTTGATTTAAGTAGGCTCTAGAACGCAAAGGGTGTCTGAAGGAATACGTGGGTTTTGTCAGCAAAATTCTGACAGTTCCCGCTCTACCCCGTGTGCGAGAGGTAATTTGATGATGATTGAAAAAAATGGTTGAGAAAACAAGTGAGGATATTCCAGAATTTTTAGCATGGGATAATCCTTTTTACCATATTATTCTTAATTAAAGACGTTGTACGTTTCTATGCATTGTCCAGAATAACTTGTAGAAATGAAAAGCGATTGCATGGTCATAAGTTGCTACAGGCATAGTCGGGAAATTTACGATTTAAGCAAATAAAGCGATGACTTCATCGATTTATCTTATGATCAAGAAAGAAAGAAATGTATCATCCTCACCATAAACTCCTTAGGAACGAAGTCTTTCCCACCATCCTTACAGCACCTGGGCACAGAGCCATTAAAACCTCTCGACTGTGAAGAAGAAGTCACATCATGATCCAAGAACTGCCCCCACTGCATCAGCAGATGCGTCACTCCTAAAGTCTCAGCATTTTTGTCTTCATGGATGGTGGAACTGATTTCTCTGGCTGAAGGGAGCTTAGAACCGAAGACGGACCTCCTGGCTGCCTGGATTCCGTCGGAATAGGAAGGTGCGAGGAACCGTTGAACGGGGGTCATGGTGGCACCCCAGCGGGGACGATTGAAGTTGTTGCAGGTGCCATCGTGGGTGCGGTATCTAGTGATAGACAGTCATTAATTACTTGAAATTCCTACGCTTTAAAATTTAGTTAGCACTTGATGTCAAACTTTTAAATGTTCTATTTACCCGACTGCGCCAGAAGAAGGGTTATGTTTTTCGAGAGTATGTATGTATGTATGTATGTATAATTGTTTGGCACGCTCTGCAGCCTGAACGGCTCGATGGATTTTAGTTTGAGAGGTGTCGTTAGATTCGTATTTACTGTGAGAGTGACACTGGGTATATCAAAATAAAAAAAAAAAAACAAAATGGCGGATTTTTAGCGCCAAATTCAAATGTTTGGTACGCACTGCGACCTGAACGGCTCGATGGATTTTAGTTTGAGAGGTGTCTTTATTAGATTCGTAATTACTTTGAAAGTGATATCGTAATAAAATAAAACTAAAAAAATAAAAAATAATTGGAGTCTCTTCTATATCTATATAATATTATAAATACTGGCAGTCGGGACCCATTCTAGAAAGTCAGCCGTCTAGTCAATAGATTGGAGTAATCTGCAATGTAATATAGGTATGTGCTCTCAATTCTAGAATGGATCCCGACTGCCAGTATTTAAAACATTATATAGATAAGTGCAATCGGGTACAACGACTTTCTTGTTTTAGGGCTTTTTCATGAATGCTCAGAAAAGCAGTCGGGTTTCTTAGTTTTTTAAATTACCGTTTTTTTCTGAATTGTGTTCTTTGCTATTGTAGAGCTGTATTGAAAGTATCCGTAGTATAAGTCCCTGTCAGTGGCACAGTGGGCCGGACCAGAATACAAGTGCTGAATTATTAATATTTTTAAATATCACAGCATGCTGAGGTAGCCGCTTTTTGACTTCGAGTATTTTTTTTATTACTTAAAATACATATTATGTTTCATCAAGTCCAACTTGTAACTACGTTAGTCAGTAACCATACCTCTTAGAAGCAGGAGGACACTTGGGCGCTCCCCTGAGAGGACAGCTTTTCATCAGAGGCGACTGCCTCATCATGTTTGCCGTCGGGAACTGTGTCTCCTCCGAGCGACCTTCCAGACTTTCGCCATTGCCACCGCTGAAACAAATGAAAAATAATGGTTAAGACTTTGTTGTTGATCTTAGCTTGTTTTGAAAAATCTCAGGATATAAAGTCTCTTCATAAACAAAACTTGTATTGTTTGTGTGTTATCCACATTCGGAAAAAGACACGTGTGATCAAAAAAACTGTAAGGTGGATAAAATATTTTATTTGCAGAATCCAGTTTCAACAGAATAATAACAAAATGGAGTGAAAAGCATTTACGGACTTTCAACACGGACAACAAATACAAAGTAAAAAGAAGAAATAATAAACGTAGAAAGAAAATAGATTTTTGTGTACAAAAAAGTGCACACAGACACTAGAACGTCACGTGCACAGAGACAACGAAGGAATGGAGTGGGTTTTTTAGTCAGTAATAGTCTGACACTATATCCCTCCACTCCAAGGCCGGGAGATGTCATTGGATGATTTTTCCCACCAAAAAAAAAGAGTCTAATATGTTGATTATATTATACATAAGTCTAATATATAATTATGTCACACATATTAATATTATGTAGTTATGAAAGGAGTGCTCTTTAAGTTGACGAGTTATTGTTTTACGGATTTTGTAGCGATTTTCAGCTATACTCATAGACAAGGAAGGTTTATTATATTTTAAAGTTTACCCGTGCGAAGTCAGGACGGGTTACTAGTGATATTATAAAATTAAAGGTCAAAGAGGATAATTGTTATCTGCTTTAAATACAGATAAGCGATTTTAATTTGTCGTTACCAGCAGACAGGAGGCAACTGCATCCTAATGATAAGTTTAATTCCTAAATTGTGGCATATTAATACTGATAGAAAATATGAATCTAAATTTTCTAATGAAGTAAAAGCGTTATCAGGACCATTGTTTTTTCGGTGAGAAAACCATCTAATGACATCTCTGCATCCTCGGGCGGAGTGGGTGATAGTGTCAGACTTTTATTGAATAAAAACCACTCCTGTTCCTTTTTTGTCTTCGTTCCCGGGGGTACACTTTCACATTGCCCATGGCATCAGGACCATACAACAGTTATTCATAGCGTGGAATAAAGTATTAAGATAAAAAAAAAACATTTTAGGCATTTTTGCTTAGGAAATATGAACGATACTATTAGATGCATTTTGAAGTTCGTGACATCCAAAACTTTAAGAAAAGTTTTTTTACACTTATTTGGAAAACCGCTCTCATCCCTGCCAATTTTATGCGCGTAGTTCGCTCTAGTGCGGAAAAGTGCACGGACTCACCCCCGACGACAATTGATTAAATTTATTGTATCAGGCTGGGCGCTAAGCGACCTCAAAGAGTGTCGCTGTAACCCACCGGGGGCTATCGCATATTTAAATCTATGTAAGTGTATTGAGAAACATCGTTTGATAACACCGTCACCTACGGCTCAGGTGAATTCGGCCTCGGTCGCAATGACAAATCTCCACTTGCATTAAAATATACTGTTTTAAATTAGCAACCTGATGATGAAGCTGTCAATATGTAGGCAAGTCAGGGCAATAACCGCTGCTATAATGACAGATTGACGTAAATGTGATCACTTGTCTATGTAATACATTATGGTAATGGCAGTCGCGTGCTGCGGTGAGATCGCGGACCAATTAATTATCTGGCTCGGTGAACCACGGGCATTAACGTGTTGTATCAATATCCAATGAAACCACAAGCGATTAATTAGTGTTTAGTATGATATAATTCCACGTTCACAACAATCTCACTGATTATAAGAAATGGAGGCACATGGAGGCAGAAAACTTTGCGAAGAAGTGTAATAGAAATTCTGAAATTGTATGTTTGTTTGCTTCCTTAACTGCTTCGTCGGTCTCGTGGTCGCAAGCTCGACTGCTGAGCATGGGTTCGACTCCCGGGTCAGGCAAAAAAAGTGCTAAAGTGCAGTTCGGAGTTTGGAAATTGATGGTGTGACGCCCTCGTGCCTCGGAAAGTACGTAAAGCCATTAGTCCTGAACCTGATCTCTCTTTGGTCGTATCGGATTGGCGTTCCTTTGGTATATAATAATTAAAAAAAAACAGAAAGTGCACCTCTGTTTGCGCACACACTTGTGAATATAATAACTCATGCGTACTTGACTAATCTCTGTTGAGGTAGGCCATCGTGACCGAAAATCGGTCACGAGGATTTTTATAATTATATTATTAATTACTATATCACTTTTTAAACACTTGAATCAAGATTATAGTATGCTAACTGCCTAATGTTAAAATAAATTCTATTAAAACCTGTTGAATACCGTAATTAGAGACACAACAGAAAGACAATAGGTGTGCGGACGCCGGCGTCCTCTTGGGAAATAATGAATTAATTAGTAAATAAAGCAGTCACAAATAATAACCTCGATGTATAATGAAAATGTTTGCAAATAAATAAAAAACATTGCAAAACTGAACCGGATTCAAAAACGGATACCAAACAAATCGTGATGAGTAGTAGTTCAACTATCACCTGTTCAGTACTTATTTTGCAATGAAACCCCGTATCAAAAGGTCAGCTATAACCCGCTTATAAAAATTTAATCCTTATAGGTACCAAGACATAAAGTCTATAATCGCTTGAAACAATACTTATTTATATAAAAATATGCTACTAATATAATAAGATTCCCAAGGTTTGATATTAACATAATTGTAAACGTAATATTTCAAGGGAAAGTGAATACGTTATGTAAATACTGTTTCGAAAATCAATGGAGTCACTCGGGAGAAAGTGATTCAGAAAAGTCTCACGTTTGTTTTGGAATTTATCGGTTTTAAATTGTCTTTTTACGTAGTTAATTGACTACTTTGGTATGGGTATAGTCATCCTACGCAAAAGAGTTTGAAAAAAAACTTTATGCCCTGCGTTCAAAAATACCCAGAGTAGGGTATAGTCACTACTCTAACCGTTCAAAAATGCTTCGAGTTGCAACCCAGGGTCGTTCTTTTATAACTCGAATAGCTACCCCCGAGTAGCTCTTTTATAACCGAGCGGGGTAGGTTGGTGTTTAGTAAGCGACCATTTTAAAATTCTAATTGTCAAACATTTTCTGTGTGTCGTGAATTTTTATTGAATAATAACGTTTAACTTTTTATATAGACTGCGAAAAGACAAATATGGTATACATATTTGTGAAAATTACTAGTTAGCCAGGAACTATTATCAAACTAAACTGGAAATTAAAATGAAAAGTTCGAATGGTTATAATAAAATAAGCGAGGGTTAAGTAGCTACCTTCATGACGTCACGGGAGTTAACTCTAGCCTTAAATTTGTACGCAGGGCTGGCGGCTGTATCTATATGTATTTGAAAAAAAAAAATACTCAAGCTCCACGGCCTCAACCTCATGCCTCACGTTAAAATGTACTGGATCCTTCTTTTACATAACACCATATTTTTGTACCTACATTCATAGCAAATAAATTCATTTCTTTCTTTCTTTCCCAAGCGAACGCCGGCGTTCGCATACCTATTGTCTTTCTGTTGTGTCTCTAATTACGGTATTCAAAAAAATAATGTTGGAAGGTAATGTTATTTTAGTTTTGGAAGAATTGCGAGAATGCGTTGGTGTTATAGATGAAAAATTTGAAGATGACCTGTAGGTAACAAGAGAGGTAGACAAAGGTGATGCAAAAAATCAAGAACAGTAGACAAACAGCAAAGAGTACAAAACATCCAGCTGAGGTGAGCGTGAAGCTGACATAGTTTCCAATATTCCATTCAATAAATGGTAGGTATATAATATATACTTAGCACGTTGACTTTCTTTACGACATGGTACAGTGGACTCCTTAACTAACAGTAATTTGCAAAAAAACATAACTAACATTGAGAAAATTTAACGAATTATTCAGCAGGTTTAGTCAAGTTGATAATCTACAATCGTTAACGCTAGTAGAAAACTAATCAAATGTGAGAATACTAATGACATCATCTCAAAGTCACGTGGTCGGAACAAACGAATAGAAAATTCGTAGCTAAGTTTACATCGTTCAAGATGATAGAATGAAGTCTAAGCGTTTCTACATTCTGATTTTCTGTAGTTTTATGGTATAATTGGTAGCCAAGTTACAATTTTTGTAAAACGAGCTATCGACTCAGGAGCGTCAACATGGTTACCAACTTATCGTTTCCTAAAATCGCTTGCCGATTACCGATTGTAGAAAGAGATTCGATACGAAACGGTCGTAATTTGGGTAGGCCCTCAGCCAAATTATGATCGTTTCGTTAACGTTGAAGCCTTGGAATTGGCCACGCCTTCAATTTCTCTGTTCTGACCACGTGACTGAGCGTCAGAACAAAGAAATTGGAGGCATGGCCAACTCAAAGCGTTCGACGTTAACGAAACGATTGTAACTTGGCTAGGCCCACAGAAGTAGCCACTGTGATGTCGAAGTCTAGACCGTTCGTTTTATAACTAACATACTCAAGGACATAAAAGTAACTACAAAGTTAAGGATATGAGCCGAAGAAGCAACATGCAACATTTCATGAGGGAAGCGAATGTTAATTTATTTTAATTAAGAGCGCTCAAGTGTAGCAGGAAAAGATTTTAGCGTTAACGATGGCATTCATATTCATTGGATGCACATGAGAAAGCAGCATGAAATGTATCACGCTCATTTACCTACAGGTTCTAATATGTTAGACTGTAGTGCTTGTCCGAAAGAGTTACCGAGGCCTTGGAACGCAAAAGACAACTGAACTGAACACATGTGGGTTTTAGTCAGTAAAAGTAAAGCCTAGCTCTAATTAGAGCCAGGAAAAAAAAATGAAACTAGTATGTTAGAATTGTTTTACTTTTGTACCACCTATTTTGCTCAAACTAATATATTTAAAAGTTAACTAACTATCAATTTGAAAAGAAGTAGCAGATGGTTTCCATCATTGGTCGTTGATCTTTGAACAGACACGTGAAGTTACTAATTCTCCTTGCTCCAGTTTAATTTTTAATACAGTATAAAACCTTTATTTCATATATCTCATCTTTTGATTTGGGTTTTATCTTATTATCAATCTCGGTATTATTCTTCGCCATATTATTCCAATAATCAATCAATGGTTCAAAAATATCTAAGACTTATACTGTCATGCAAGATTTTTGATTAACTTGAACTTGCCATAGCCCCACCATGTCTTTTGGTCTCCTAAAGCATAACTAAGTATCTTCCAAATATTGTTTCTTATTAAAATTTTGTTTTCATTTATCGAGTCGCATATATTTGTGTTAAACAAATGTTAATCTTTCATTTTTAGCTTTTAGCATCCTTCACTCACGTCTTCATTGCTAAATCGAATGCAAATATTAAAATTATCATCTTCATCGTAAGAGCTGTCAGGGGCGCAGTAAAAGTGTTGTCTACGTGCTTTAATACCGGTTTTCTTTCAACAGCATTCACCGTCAAATATCTCACTCTTAACGACTGTCAATATTTAACATTTGCTTTATGGAAATCTGGTAGCTTGACCACCTGTCTTTTCGAAGTATTTAGACGGTAATTGATTGTCAATGGTTTCGCCTGTGTCAAGTGTGTTTATTTAGTTATCTTCAATTTGTAGTTGGTGATCAGGCATCAAATTTTAAGCGTAACCAGTAGTTAACGTTATTATTTTTCTTTTCAACTAATATTATTATAAATTGTTTGTTTATAGACGGTAATATCAGCGGAAGTTGCGGAATTATTTTAATTAATAGCAGAATTGTCTCCAATGCTCAATTCCTTAACTTTGTAGATATATCTATTATAAATTAAATATGTATGTATGGTTATTTTAACTATATCATTATAATAATCCTTGTTTTCTAAATACAATTTTCTTCTTTTATGCACCTGCCATGCTATTTCTTGTTTGAATATGCTTCAGGCATGAAGTCCGCCTTTGTACATTGAGTTGCATGAAAATAAATATCAGAAAATATTGATCCAATTATAACAATTTGTGCGTATACTTTTTATTCCAAAAGTGAGAAAGTGAGTCAGAGAATTGCAGTTTACTGCGGGTTTTAGGCTTTTTTGCACTGGTACTTTTGTTTTATCAACTGTTTGTTTGATATTCAGAGACAATTCCCATTTTGATTTCTTTTTGAAGTCGGATCCACGCAAAGACTTTCGTACAATGCTAGAAACATTTTCTGACAGTAAAAAGAAAAGTTCATAAATAAAATTCCGCAAGAAGTATCTCTCAATATGTGATAATGTACCTTGATGTGTGACCTCGTGTGAAAGCGAAGTCGCTTTCGCTCGCTCACATAATAATTATAGATTTGTGTATGTATGCGAACATCGCTTGTTATGAAAGCGAAGCGAGCAATTGTTTACGTTGTAAATTGATTTATAGGGTTTATAAAGTTATTGTTTTTTAATTGAGAGATTTTTTTGTAGAAAGTGCGTTGCTATATTTATATCTGTATGTTGCTGGTTACATGGGTATTGTCGTTATTACAAAAACAAGTAAGTATGGTTGAAGTACCATTTTCAGTAATTACTTGGAATTTTTGAAGTTTTTGAATTTAAAATACTAAAAACTAAGGTTAATTTTTATATTTTTCGATTTGATTTTTTTTTTGACCTAATATGTTTTTATTTTGTTTTTGGTATCTCTACAATATCTACCAATTTATTAATTACCTTGTAATGATTCCAAGATATTTTCGCTTTTATACCTGGTAACTGATAGAAAAAAATAATGCAAGTATCTTTTTCTTCTATTTTATGTGCCCCTTAACTTGTGTGGACCATTTGGAATCTTTGTGGGCGAGAATAGCCCTTCAGCACCTTGTTTGTTCTTTGTTAATTGATTGGTACTTTTACTCGCCTTGAAAATGGAAGCAACAATGTAATAGTTGTTCAACCATGCGTACAATGCTTCTAGCTCGCTTTTGTCAATACAGTATCATTATCATTTTTTCAGATGTAAAATCATCAAATTAGTTCTCTCGCTCTAGGGTAGAGCGAGAGGGCGCGTCAGATTTTTACCGGCTAAAACCCATCTGTGGCCTTCGTGTTTCTTTTCTTTAATGATAATAGTGTCGCGCTGGACCACAGTTTCACCTGATGGTAAGCGATGATGTGGTTGACGATGGAGCACGCTTGCCTAGAAGTAACCTATTCACTCTTTACTTAAAGAAAGCTGTCTGTTGCATTCTAGGGCCACGGTAGCTCTTTCAAATGGATCCCTAGCAGACATCAGTCCTACTGATCCTCTTCGTAGTGTGAATGATATTACCTATAAATTTTGACGTTTTTGTTTCAAATTGTGCATAACTTTTGTATTTATAATGATGGCAGTGACCTACTTAAGTTTAAATTTACTTTTTCTACAAGAGTCTTCTTTTTTCAGGAAATGTAACCAAACTAAGTATACTGGGCCTAATTAAATTGCTTATTAAATTCAATCATGATCTTTACAAACTGTAAACCTTTTTAAATACAGTACTAGCTACCTGCCCCGGTTTCGCACGGAGAATTTTGATTTCTAGGTATTTGTAAACCATACTATAGTGTCAACCTTTACTTATGTAGGTATTTTGGTTACTATTCGTGCTTAGTTTCAAGTATTTTCAATACAAAAATTCCCCTTTTTCAACCCCTTTAAGGTTGAATTACCAGCAGTTTCAGCCGTGTGTATGATATGTCAGTCAGTCAGTTTTTCTTTATAAATAAATATGTACGTAAAATAAGTGGAATTTCGCTAATTAATTTATTTTGAGCATGTATTAAGGACTAATTAAAAAAAAATAGTGGGAAATATGACTACTGAATTCAGGAAGCCAATATTTCCGCAAACTGTTTTATTTTAATTAAAAGTACTTCCAAATAAAAAAAAGTGCAATACCAACCTGCATTTCCCGCTCTGCAGTCAAGTCCGGTCAGTCAATCCGAGTCAAGTCACGTCATTTTGTCACACTAGTCACTGTCACCGTCACGTCACTTGTCAGTCGTTACCATCGTCTTTAGTCAATCAAAAAAAAAAAAAACACCGTCAAAACATTTGAATCTCATCTATGTCTATGTTATGTTTACGTTCGAAAAAAGAATGACTAGAATTTAAATTTGGCGCGCGAATGTGTCAGTGAGCGTCGGCCCGCCATGGCGTCCGCGCGTAACTGTCGTGGGGGGAGGAACGCGCGCGCTCAAATACTACCACTACTACTCGCAAAATGTCGTAATTATAATTTTAAAAGGTGCATGTTGACATTAGCGGGTGCCACGGTACGATAAACAGTATTAAACAATTTGATTTGGAACTGATCAATTTGTTTGAGGGGTTCGATTTTTCTTCAGTTAGATCCGGATATCAACTTTTTGCAGTAGATACAGCTGTCAATGCAATATCAAGTTATGAAATTGGATATCGAGATTTCCCGCGTGAATGATCAGTTGATCGTACTTACAGTTTTTTTTTGGTTTGACATAAGATTCTCTAAAAGGTCTTTCCTGTGAAGGACAGTTTTTTTTGTATAATATCACTATTCACTATGACATGCAAATATCATTTTAATAGCAGTTCAGATGTACAGTATCTGGCAAAGTAATCGAAGGAAAAGAAGAGACAGTTATGGAATTAATATATGAACCGCTAAACGTTGTTCTGCTATATAAATTATCAAACAAAAAAGTGGGTGGTGGGAGCAGGAGACAAAAAAAAATTGCCTACGGTACCTCAGATCTCCCAATTATATACACAAAAAAAAAACACAAACCGTTTCGGGGGAGGCCCGAAACAAAGAAACAACCCCCGGAACAAAGAAGATTATTATACTATATTAGATTGTCTATTTTCATTTTGGTCACAGTAGAGGAGGATGCAAAGGCCACAGCTGGTTGAGTTGTGAAAGCCAGCATGAAACCTGACCGATCGAGGATGCTCAAGGTCGATTGAAGTGGTTTAGACTGTACAAGGAAATATCAAATGAAGTGACGATACTGCCTGAAATAGACACAAGCATCGTAGATGTACTTTCGAAGAAGGAAAGGGGAAATAATGAATCTTGGGAGAGTTTCTTCTGCATTATCTTCCTACCGTTGTCCTATGACTCTTGCGGTCAATGCAAAAAGGTTTTTCATCTCCTCTGTTTCATCACACAGTCCATATTTTATGGTTGGAGTTTCTCTTTTCTTTCCCTTTATCCTTAACCCAGGGCATCCCTTGGTGTATAAGGTTTAGCCTGGGCAAGAGTTGGAGGAAATCTCGTGGACTAAAAATGTAATGCCTTTTTCCTTCTATTCAAATTTTTACGATCATCTAAGATGTGGCTCAATATTCTGCCCAACTTATGAGTAAATAGGACTGGGCAGGACTTGTCTACCGCATGCCTGACAAACTTTCAGCTAAAGTAGCTCAAAAACGTGACCAGTTTATAATCCTCGTCACACAAGTTGAACCATCATGGCGGTCGACCTTAAATGCACAGTAACCGGTTTTCGGGTCCCAATCGGGTAATATACCAGAGTTCCAATGAGTAAGACGTGGATGGTAAATAGTATTTCGTACTTAAAAGATCACAAGCTCATTTACCTGAGAAATCTTACGACCACGCTTAATAACATTGCAAATTCATAGTAGTAAAATACCTACATTCAGTGTAGTATTGCATCTACAAGTTGTGTTCATCTAACTAAGTGAATGGTTTCTCGATGTATTTACTGTGCGCGAGCAGATCCGCGTGACATTATGACCTTTTCCACTGTCATATATGCGGATGTTTTCTTTCACCTTTTGGAACAAGCTTCAACTGATGAATGAATGCTTGAAGAGATGTGTATAGCTATCTCTCGTTGGCTTTTACTTAAGATTTATGAGATTCGGTAGAATTAATCACGTTTTCGTCTGTAAGCAAAGTGAGACGATTAAGGCTATAGTTACGAGTATTACTAACCTCATATTCAATGATATTAAAATATTTAACATCCCATTATTTTAAATGAAGCTTAACGAACTGGTGGTCTTCAATACTATATAGTAAAATCACCATTTAGACCACAGGGCTTGCGGACGACGACCAATGGATGACTTGCCGTCCCGCCGGACCAAGCCTGAGACGTCGACGGCACACCTCAAAGAGATGGCAGCAGAACCGTAGGGGTCCAGCAGGGCCGAAGCCTACTGGGGCTATGGGTTGACATCCGAAAGGAAAACCCGGGATCCTGGAAAACGAGGCAAAGAAGCAACAGATCTGGTCTTAGTCACTAAATGTTTGACTCGCTCTCCTGCTTTGCCCTAGAGCGGGAGTAGTCATTGGATGATTTTCCCATTTAAAAAAAATACCACTTAGACCAATTTTATTAAATCCTTCACGATCAGAAAGAGCCCAATTTGGTCACCATCAATAAAACCATCTACTTACAAGGCTACATTATATTATTGTCTCTCCTATATTAATTGATGTAAAATACTGATCTAAATAATCTGGATTGCAACATCGCGATGTAACCACAGACAGTAAATGTATTTTTTGCTGTTGTAAATCTATGGTCGCCAGCGGCCTGTGACTGAGATGTTACTAAACTCTGTTGTCTGTGGGTTAATGTCAATTATGTGATGGATCAACGATAATGAGGCCGTTTGATTTGTGGTTACACTGCAGCATGAGTACCATTAATTCGTGGATGGATGAAAGGACTTTACATTATAAATAGAAGTAAAACGAATAAGCCATTTTGGGGTCTGTAAGGTTTTTTTTCTATGTGAAAGGGTCGAATGTTGGGGTAGAACATGTCTGCCGCATGTCAGATGAGCTATTGGGTTAAACGCAAGACAACATCGCGGCTGACCAATGCGAAGGTGGAGAGATGAGCTTGACAATTACCGGAGGGACTGGCCTGTAATGGCTGAGGACAGAAGTGTTTAGAAAAGGAGAGGGATAGGTTAAATACTACTATTACTTTCGCATGTTATTAGCACCATTTTCCCTTGTCTATCGTTACGCTATTATTAAACATCTTGAAAGCGATTGTCTCAGGAATTTTATCACTTTCTTTCTCGAGTGAAGCATTCAGCAATTTAAAGATTTGTAGTTTTTAAACTTTAACAGGAAATTATTCAATCTGCACTTTTAAAAGATACTCGTATAAAAGTATAATACGAGTTATGAGCTTTAGCAAGTTCCCCACTCAAGCCTCTTTTCTAAAAAAGGGAATGTACCTTAATCCACCACGCAGACCCAGTGCGGGTTGGTGAATGTTACATATCTTCGAATTTTGATTCTAGGACATGCCAGTTTCCTCACTATGTTTTCCATCACCGTTTTGAGAGCAGTAGTGATGAAATAAATTTATAAATTAATGCGCCTAGCAGGACCGTTCGTTGTGGCGATATTTGGGGGAGGCTTATCCCCAACAGTGGATGTCTTTCGGATGAAATGATGATGATGATGAATGCGTCTGGCGGGGTTTGAACCAACTACATACGACTAATAAGTCGGGGCTTTAGAGTGATTTGTTTCTCTGTTTTAATTTAGACGCAGTGCAGTGGGTCAAAGATTTTCTATATCCGTATTGCATTTCGTCGTTTCTCACCGAATCTATGAAAGCTTTGATCTTGCTTTTTGATTACAATATTTGATATTATTGGCAATATTATTTGATGGCTTCGTTCTCTATTCACATTTATTACAATTTGCTGGATTCATAGCTTTTACAACTTGCTATTACTTCTTGCATATTTTTATTATTATTTGCTACTGGTCAGTAGAAATCGGTGAACTACAAACATTGAAAAGAAATGGTTTAGTATCAATATACTAGGTATTAATTAATTTGTATGTTATGTTAAAATTGGTACAGAATTTAGGAATAGGTCTACCTGAAGGTGTTGTAATCTATCTATATATATAAAAAGAAAAACTGACTGAGTGACATATCGTCAAAGTCTGAACTACTGACTCTAGGGCCGTAATTTTTTACAAGGTTTCCTTTTATGGCGAAGGCGAGCACTAAAAGATTTTTCAAGATTCACCCCCTAAGAGGAAAAACAGAGGGTCCAAAGCTTGTATAGATAAACCAATCTTTACGCGGGCGATGCCGCTGGCAGAAGTGAGTACATCATAATTCTTAGTTCAATTGCATCTCAGTTCAACATCATCATCATCATATCAGCCGAAGACGGCCACTGTTGGACATAGGCCTCCTGCATCGCATCGCATCCATCGGATTCCCGCAACTCTAGCCAGGTCATCGGTCCACCTTGTAGGAGGCCTTCCAACACTGCGTCTTCCGGTATGCGGTCGCCATTCCAGAATCTTTCGGCCCTCACGGCCATCTGTTCTGCGAGCAATGCACCCTGCCCGCTGCCACTTAAGTATCTCAGTTAACACTATATAATGCTGCTGAGGACCCAGAATATGGGTCGAACTAAGTTCGGGAGGTTCCTGCATCTAATTCGTGTGGAAGAAACGCCCGGTTGTCATTGTCACAATTGTGTGGAACGCCCGCGGGATACTGTGGAGCGTACGGCGAAGGTGTGCTCCGCTAGGGCGTAGCACCGCCTTCTCCTCGTGCAGGCGATCGGCCCTGGTACAGGTAAAGATAATGACGCAGAGCGAGGGATAATGGCAGGCGGTCGCCTCCTACTGCGAAGCAATAATGCTAGTGAAGGAGGTCGCACGCGTAATGGAACTGATGTCCTTACGCTTCAGCTGCCAGGACCCCTACCGCTCTCACGACGTCTTGTTGGAAGATCTTCCTTTTTCAACGGAGGTTTTTAGTTCTTTACACCCAGTTCTGCAAACCTCTAAAACTTCTTCTTCTTCTTCCTGCCCGTATCTCATATTACTTGGGGTCGGCGCAACTCGTTTTTCTGCACACCTCTAAATGTCAAATGAAAATGAAAGCCGCGTTATTTTGTTAATAATCTTCATCTACTACAAAACAACAATAAAAAGTAATTCTTTCTTCGATAACAATAACGTTATATCTGAAGTTTACTGCGCACAAGGTTAGTAAAAAGTTCAAAAACATAACACCACATTTCCGCGGTTGGGTAAAAAACATGGCCGTTGTAACGCTGACCACTAACTGCTGTGGTTTCGATCTATTTCTTTAACACTGTTACATCGATTACGGAAAAGCAGTTTTTTGACTTTTTGTCATTACATTTGTAATATCATATTTTTAACGGTAGTATTTCTAAATGGTTATAGTTTCTGTCAGCGGCTTCGCCAGTGTGGAATTAGTACTTTTTCGTTTATAAATTTTAGTCTATGATTTACCGTGATGTATAAGCTATTTTACTGTTAAGTGTCATCAAGATCTATTTTTGCCTGGAGGAGTACGAACATAAACACACCCTGACATATTTAAAAAGTTTCGTCTTTATAATATAATGTGATTGACTTCTAGGACTAGGTTTAAAATTAAACAGTTTATAGAAGATCTGTGTAAGAAATAAATACGATGCCATAGGAAGCACAAGTGAATATGATTTTGGACTTGTGGACGGCAAGAAGGCGAGCAGGGCTTGTGGACGGCCAGCAATGGGTAGCTCGCTGTCCTAACCGTCCGGACCGAGCCCAAGTCGTCAACGGCGCGTACAGTTCCCCGCGCGCCTCAAGGAGTTGTCAGCAAACCGTAGGGACCCAGAAGGCTACTGGGGCCAAGGGTTTGCTTCTGAAAGGAAAACTCGGCCATGGAGATGTCATTGGATGACACTTAAAAAAAAAAGTGAATAATTATGATTTTTAAACGATTTGCTGAATTACGTACTATCGTTGTTTCTGTATCTACAGCTGTCATAAATAAAATACGAGTACTATAAATTAAAGACCAAAAGCCCCTGCAGCCACCCAGCAAATTTATTAAATGGGATTGTGGAATTTTCTGCAACTTTCGGATTCAGAAAAAGAAGCTAGAAAAAGAAGATGGATAGATTGTGTGATGACGGTTAAATAGTAATCATATTTATCATGATGATGGTGATTACGGCAATTGTTTTTTTTTATGCTGAAAATAAAAAAAAATCTTGTTCTGCGATGGAGAAAGATTCAAAGAAAGAGTGTCAGACTTTTACTGACTACAATCAAAACTTTGTCCCTTTGCCTTCTAAGATCAAGGGTTTCCTTTTCAGAAATTCCCCGTGGTCCTAGCTAGATGGTGAATTAAGCTGAGAATAAAAATGAAACTTTTACAACACTAATTCTTTCTTGAACTGGATGCTAGAAATAGAAAACATGCCTCATTTTCTTCATTCAACAAAATTTCTAACATTTCAACGGGGGAAACTGGTTTACCCTGATGGCATTTTAGCTTCATAGTATACTTATCAAATGTTTGTAAAACCGTACGTAATACATGCTATGTTTTACATCTGATACTTCTATATTTAGTTTTCGACATAGGACCTTATTTAAAAAAATAACCATGTGATTAGTTTGACTAGCTGGTTCTAAATTTAAAATGTTTTAAGTAAATTTGAATTTGGAATTCACTAATCAGTTAGAGGTATATCCATATTATTATGGTTGGCGAGTTTTATAATTATGGTTGTGAAACTTCAATAAACCTACCATAAACAACATAACTAAAAAGATTTCTTGTCCACGAGGAAGTCTAGAGACCAAAGGAAAAATGTATATAAGGAAACCAGATTTAAATCATGATCATAAGTTAAAAACATCAAATGCTGATTTCAGCAACTTGTAATCCATAATTTACCATGATATGACCTCCTGAAAAATAAAATGCCAAAATAAAATCCGCCTTCCCAGTTAGGAAATATGGTTCAGCAGCTAGACTTCGTCTTCCGGACTCCCCATACCTTATAGTTCGTTGATATTAAACTTTTTACACTGAGAACTTTTCTATTTAACGAGCGAATAGCAAGGAAGTGTCATGTGCAAGCGCACGCGTCTGATACGTAACTAATAAATTAAACGGAATTAATGACGTTTAAATTTCTCTTTCTTTTGTTCTTTAAAAGAGGGAGATAGATACAGTTTTCACTCGATTGCTTTGTCGTATGTTGGTATTGTTTGCTTTCAGACAATTACTGTTTTTGACGAGGAAACGTAAAGTACGAAAGTAACACGTGAGTGTGGAATCATGGAAAATGTCAGAGAATGGGCATTATGAAGATTATTTCCGTAAACTGTTGATTGTCAATGATGAAATGTACTATTGAGTAAAACAATTGATAGTCTTGAGTAAACAGAAACCGAATGTTGGGTAACTATTGTAATTTTGTCTTGTCACTACTGACTGACCAAATAATTACATTATTACGAGAAAATTAAGAGTTGGCGAAATTGTCATGTTAGAGTGCCTTAAGTACCTTCACTATGGAGGATTTAATGAGTGCCACCGAGACTTCAGTTAACGTAGTGCTGGGCGCAAACAGCTTAGCAAGTTTATCATCGATTCGAAAAGAAGAAGACGAGAAAATCCTGAAAAAAAATTAATAATAAGGTTATACCTAAAAAAAATTAAGCACGATGCTGTGACTATAGTGAAATTTTACCGGGAAAATTCTTGTAATATATAAAATTCTCCAGTCATAGTATTTTTTATCTTACTCGTTCAAAGCGGTTTGACAGATTTTTATAAAATTCTTTGTGTAAGTTTATCTGAGGATAGGATACCCCACTCTTAATTGTTTTTCTTCGTATATTTATATGGTAGATCAATGTTTGCCGGGTCAGTTAGCATTTCTTACCAACTTGGAAAGAAGAGAGAGAGGTTCTCAAATTAACTGAATGTTTTTCCTTTACCTTGTTCAGCGATATCTTCGCCAAATTTAAATTGAATTTGACGATTATGTTTCGTTTGGAACAGTATCTTTGTCAGACGGTCCCATTTTTTGGTGAAGATCTGATGAAGAACTTCAGAGTTGAAGGGACAACGGACTTCCAAATACTAGAGCTGCACAATTTATCGTTTTAAATAATAGCTAGCACTTTTTTGGCCTCGTACAGATTTTATTGATTTTCCTTTTCTATCATGTATTTTTGGTTTACGATTATATGAGGCATAAATATAGTCATCGCGAACAAGGCGGAATTCGCACGAGCCGCAGGCGAGTGTGTTATGGAGCCAAGGACTGCTAGTAATATTAAGGCGGGGGAGAGCACGCGCACTTTTCTACATAAGTACGGAAAACAGTCTATAAGCGGTGAGATAACAGCGAGATTTCGAGCACGTGTACTGAAAAACGTTTCTGTCCTTTTTTTTCAAAACCTAAAAAAATAAAATTTCAAAATAAGGACTTTTTTCGGAAGTCGCTGTGTATAACCGAAGAAACAAAAACCAGAAACATCGGTTTCCGAAATTAAAGTCACTACCATTTTTATTATTATGTTTTTTTGGAAATCGATTGCAGGTATTTTTTATAAAACTCTTTTTGATTATACTCGGGATCTTGTTACCTTGCAACAATATCTCCGTCTCTCATTATTTAAAGTTGTTAATTTTTTGTGATCACATCCACGGTGAAAGTTTACTGAATACCTGTACTGAGTAATATCTCGAAAGTTGTGTGATCTTGGAAAACACAAGTATTGTGTTAATGCTTACATAAGCGCACTTTGGCAACGATCCAATGTAAGATTGTCATTGTAAACGGAAGAAAATAGTTTAGAGGTATGCAGAAAAGAGTGTAATGAGCCCGCAGACCTCCGTAAATCAAAATCTTCAAGAATAAAATATTCACATTTAAATAGAGTAATTATAATTGATAATAATATTCTACAATAATATTCCACGACTATCACACGCCGCCGTCTAGTCCCAAGCTAAGCAGAGCTTGTGTTATGAGTACCAGACAACTGATAAACATATATTTCTAAATTCATATTTATAGATAAATTACACCCAGACACAAAACAAATGATCGTGCTCATCACACAAACATTTGTCCTGGGTGGGAATCGAACCCACGGCCTCCGGCATAGCAGTCAGGGCCATCAGGTCAGCCAAAATAGTTTAGAGGTATGCAGAAAAGAGTGTAAAGAGCCCGCAAACCTCCGTTGAAAAGAGAAGATTGGTATTGTGTCCAGTCCGGGCAACTGCACGATAGTTGATTTCGAGCTGTTGTATAAATTCTGTTCTCGTTCCGTAGAGAAATGTGAAACAGCGATAGGTACAGGTTTTTGACGTTTAGTTCCTATCTAACGTATAAATGCTGCCGGCACACCCCGAGCATTAATAGTTTTTTTTTTTTTTTATGGTAGGTAAAATCATCCAATGACAAATCCCGCCCTTGGGCGGAGCGGGAAGTAGTGTCAGACTCTTACTGACTAAAAACCTACCCCGTTCCTTCGTAGCCTAAGTTTAAAATCGGAGTATCCTAAGGGTAAAAAATCGCTTTTACCGATAAGACCGCCCATTGTGACATCCTGTTAGTTTTTTAAGCTCCTACTTTAATTGTATTTTTGGTGTACCTACAATAAAGAGTATATCTATCTATTTTTTTAGGGTTCCGTACCTTAAAAGGAAAACACGGATCCTTATAGGATCACTTTGTTGTCCATCTGTCTGTCAAGACCTTTTATCTAGGGAACGCGTGGAGGTATCGAGTTGAAATTAAAACCATATAGTCAAGTCTGTGGTCCCTTGAAGCTGCGAAAAAAATCAAACTTCTAAATTAACGGAAAAAAAGATACGGCCTTTTATATCGTAAAAACGTAGGTATATTTCGTTGAACTAGAATCCTGAAATTTGGAAATATCTGAAAACTGTAAATTTGTAATTACGTCACAAAAAAAAAAACTTTTTTGCGATTCGGAAAAACTTCCTAATTCAATTCGGGAATTGAACTGTTTTCATATGTAAGCTTATACGGAACCCTCAGTTCGTGAGTCCGACTCACACTTGCTTAGTTTTTTTTATGGACCTAGTATGTATGTAAACAGAGCTGCGAGATTGTTCGAAAGAATTATCGTGGCTTTGAGAAGCAAAGGGAAAAAGTAGGACCCACAGGTGTAGCTACCGATGGGCTAGACAGGGCGGAGTCCCTGGGCCTCATATTGAACTAGCAACAACTCTCACCTTCGAAATCTAAATAAAAATAGATTGTAACACTACTTTAATCATGGCAACTCACATTACTCATTTATAGCCAGGGGCCAAAAATGCAGTTGCACCAATGCAAAGTTTCTGAAATTGCTTTGTAGTAGAAGTTTAACGGTCCACAAAAAGTATTTATTCAATACTTTAGATTCTACGCTACGAATTAAATCAGTCAGGATCACGAACCATTCTTCTACAAATAGATGATATTTATTTTGAAAATAGGTTTTTAAAAACACATATACACGTCAATTTTTTCGTCAATTCAAACAAAATCAGGCTGTTGTTTCTTAGCGGACTACTCTGAGTTATCTCCTACCGAAACAAATTCAGGGGACAAAGTCTCTCTTAAAGTCCATAGAGCAAACATGTAATGGTCAAATTATGCGAGAACAATGCAGTTTGGTGTCTGAGATGGTCTTTTGAGGAAAGGACCATACAGATTTGAGTGGACCTGTCCAGTCAGTGCAAATTTTTTTGTTAGGATACACAGAAATTTTATACACTAGCATTGCAAGTGCACTTTTGACTGCTACTGTACAAGCAGATTCTAAAGCTATAGCTTTTATTGAACTTAAGACGACAACATCGGAAATACATTCAGGCGTGAAAAATCACAAATTCTTTTTACATCATCCAGCATTGCGTCATACATACAAAGATGGGTGTGCACGGCACTGCGTGACAAGCTGCAATGTTCTAAGAAACTGCACAATATATGCGCGTGACGCAAGAGATGATGCGAGTGCTAACGACCGCTCTGCTGGATGCTGCAGACCTCGTTTCAGGTATTTGTTTTTCTTTATTGCTAGCCGTTTGCCGGAATTACTTGTATTTTACGGAAGTTTCTAAATAGACGATTTACAGTTGATATGATTTGAGAAACGAGGATAGGCAGCAAGCATTGTCACTTTGTTTTTAGGGTTTCGTACCCGAAGGGTAAAACGGGACAATCGCATCGCATCGCATCAGCCTTATAATGTTCCCACTGCTGGAACTCAGGCCTCCTCTCTAGGAGAAGGAATGGGTCGTAATCCACCACGCGGGCCCAGTGCGGGTTGGTGGATGTCACATGTCTTCGAATTTTTGGTTCTAGGACATGCCGGTTTCCTCACGAGGTTTACCTTCACCGTTTTGAGAGCAGTGGTGATGGAATAGATTACACAAAGTAATGCGCCTGGCTGGGTTTGAACCCGCCACCTACAACTCGTAAGTCGGGGCCGTTACCACTCGGCCACCACTGCTCTCATTGTACGTGTTTTAGAGATAAGTTTTTCTTTATTATGTTACAGTTGTAAGTATCTACAATAAAGTACTTAGATTCTAAATAAACAAACTTTCTACTACACAAGGTCCAATTCATAGTTTCACACTATACTTAGTATGGAAGTGTAAATTACGGCAGTACCTATGTGTGTATGAGAGTACTCTTTCAACACATACCTCATATTGTAATTTCTAAAAAAAAAAAACAAAAACGAAATAAACCACGGAACTATTGCCGTAAGTGGTGACAACAGATCTTTTGAGATGGACAGGTCATTTGAATATTTTCTAATGCCTAATCTTACGTCACATTCGGCTTTACGTGACGTAAGTGTAAGGAACCATTTTTAGTGCTATTTTTAGTCATTATGATCTTTGGTCTGGTCTTTTGTGTTAATTTTAAGACTGTTCTTTCCTACTTTTTGTGTTAAAATTATCGCCTACTTAATTCTAAAAAGAAATAACTTAAAAAATTCGTCTTTTGAAATTGAACCTTACGTACTGTGATTTGATTCTCAAATACCTTATTTTGAGTTATATATCGTAATGATTTTAGAGTGCGTTATGTTGTATGTTTTGTGGTTTTGCCTATGAAAAAACATAGGTACTGAAACTTTCTGCGGATTTCCTAATTTGCTATGTAATCGTTTACGTTTAGCGCTACTTCGTATATGAAATGTAACTAATTTTTTGTAGAAAGCTCTAGAAGAAAGTGACGGTGCGAAACTTCAGTTCTGTTAATTATATTTACTGGCTAGTTAAGCTACATATTGGATGTTTGGAAAGAATCATTTCATCCTGAAGCGTAAAGGGCTGCTGAAAGAGCGCGGTTAGATTTTAGTCAACAAAAGTTTTCATAATTATTATTGTATTGATTACTTTATTACTTTAGGTAGTTCATTATTATAGGTAGGTCCTACATAATGACAATGAAAAAAAAAAGTATTTTAAATTTTTTAAATGAATTTATCATTGCTGTTGTGTTGTTTTTTGCTGTACAAGTATCCTATTTAGAGAATGCCTTGTTTTATAAGTTTACTTACGTAAAACTACTGTACATAAACTTAATAAAAAAAAAGATTTAAAAAACTTTACTTTCCCTTCCTGATATTTCTGACTTGCAATTTTCAGTCACGGTAAAACTAATCAGACGATTTACTACGGTTTTTAGCCGAAAGGAAGCTTCCGGCGGGCGTCCATCAGCGAACCGTCTATTAACATTAAACCGACATTACGATGCAAATGCACGCTCATCCTCGCGAATTCGCTGACCGAATGAATATGAAAGTGCGACTGTGCTTAGTTTTTTTTTTTAAGGCAGAAAAAATCATCCAATGTCAAATCCCGCCCTTGGGGGGAGCGGGAGATAGTGTCAGACTCTTACTGACTAAAAATTTGCAGGGCTCTGGTATGCATTTTCTCCTCAGAGCCCCAGATTCTTCGACACTACTGGACCCCTACAGTTTGCTGACTACTCCTTGAGGCGCGCGGGAACATTGCGCCGTAAACGACTAGGCTCGGTCCGGTCTGTTACCAGACGAACGGACAGCGAGCTACCCATTGCCCTACGTCCGCAAGCCCGTGACTACGGTGGCCGGAAATTGGGATCGGAATCCCGGCGGCGGCGGCGGCCTCCTTTGCTAGCATTACTGCTTCGCAGAAGGAGGCGATCGCTTGCCACTCCTCGCTCCGGACCAATGCTTGTACCGAGGCAACTGTGCTTAGTTAGGTTACACGTTCACAGCTACGTTGGTGATGCACAGAGAGGTGTCCTATATTAGTTGCACCGTTCATTTGTCACACACGCATCCTTCTTATCTTGTCTGTTAAAAAAATAGCTAATTAAATAATGTACCGGACTATAAGCTCGTTTAGTTTTTAGTTTTAGTTAGGCCAGTCTGGCTGTCCTGGCCACTGGTGTACTGGCTAGCAATTTTTTCAATTGGAATCAGTGTTAGAAAAATGACAGTTTGCCGTAACCTGTTGTTTAGCCACTCCGGTTGTCATAGCCTTATAATCAACAAAAATGGGTATAGGGTATTAAGTACGGTATTAGGTCTAAGGTAATAAGTTCACTTTAGTGCCTTTAGGTGCTTGATAAAATAAATAAATTACATAAAAGAAAATGAGAGATAATAATCTGAAAGTCATAAAACTTTCTAATAGATCCTTTTTTAGCGTGTCAATAATGAAGAACGAGATTTTATGAGCCTTTAGCCGCAGCTTTTACGACACCAAAAGGAAGATGCATACGATTTTCCAGCTCTTTATATCTCATTTCGAGGTGAAATAGTTAATTGCCTGAACTATTAGCAGAGCTACTGTGGAGTGACGCTTCAACATTAGCAGAGAACATACAAATTAGATAGAAAGTAATATTACTGAAGTCTAACTCTCACTTGATTGCTGCAAGTAAATTATCGTTGAGTGCAGACTTTCGCCGTGTTATGGGTGGCTCTTAAACTATCATCAAGAGTACCTGTTTTATGGCATAACTAGCACTTTGCCTGCGACTTCCTTTGCGAAAAATAAAATAAAGAAAAAACGTTTATTCGTACTCACACAGTAGAATAAATTTTAGTATACACTAAAAAAATAACAACAACTTACGAGTATATACCCAAACTTAAATCTTTGGGTGTGTGACGATCGCTGACCGCCGCTAGTCAGCGAAAACCCGAATGCTCGTTCGTGCAGCATCGGGAATCATCACGAAGCCCCGTGAGTCTTTGACGTGGTGAGGTGACGTAGCTGGCCTAGCGCTTCGACGTAGAAGTCCCCTGTACGTATTACCTAAATAACTATTCTACTAATTGGTGACCCCGAAGTAATGATTCCCGATGCTGCACTGTCGGTTGCAATGGCGGTCTTATCGCTGACCTATCTACTAGACAACGTTAGGAAGAATCGTAAGAACTTAAAGATTATATAATTTCTCAATGTTAAACCTTATCCACTCTCCATAAAGCTTATTTTGAGGGTAGTTTTGAGAAACTAATAATATCAATCTTTAATATTCATTTTCATTAAATTTGTGCCAAGTTTCAAGTTAGTCCCAAGAAATACAATCTTTAATACTTCATAATTTGTTCTATAGATATATTATTTGTACTATTATTTACTTATGTTACTGTTTTAACTTTCAAATATAGCACATAGAATTAAATTTTACATCGATATTTCCCCATAAAGGTTGATCTTTCAAAACTCTACTTAGTTCTCGCCTACGACGTTATAAAAAGAAGCCTTATGAAAAATTTCACTCTCGCCTCCTAGTCCCCGTAGTTTCGTCTGTACATACAGTCAGTCAGTTTTTCCTTGTAGGTATATACTGTTTATAGATAAATATTATTTTCTTTGCACAGGTTTTGTATTTAATGTCGCACTTAATAGAAATGCATTTAACTCGAGAAAACACTTACAGAACTTAAAAATATAACATTGAGTAGTGACAATTAATAAATTAAATGACTTGCTTTTTTTTGTTGATACCGACTTTCTTTTTAATTTTGGACTTTAATATAAATACAATATATACCTATTTGTGAAATGCGAATTGAGGAAGAAAGAGGGACGGAGCTATACATTTTATACAGCTCTATTTTATTTTATTACCCGATTTATGGCCCCAGAATAATATTAAGTAGCTAGTATTGACTAGAAAATCAAAGAAATTAGGGAAGCTTAAAAAAATTACATACGCCGAATTAAGTGTATTTCGGTGTATGTACGTTCTACGTGGGCGATACAATGCGCGCGTGATCGCAAAGCGATGCGGCGCGTTTAACAAACAAATCATATTCTATTGCCTACAATACATGGGTGCGATGTGGTGGTGAGCGAAGCAAACCGGACGCGGTGCGGTAAATTTGTTTTATATAAATAGCGACTGTAGCGGCGACTTCGCATGCACGTAAGATTTTTTTAGGTGGGAAAATCATGCAATGACGTCTCCCGCTCTTGGGAGGTGCGGGAGGGTGTATTAGATTTTTACCGACTAGAAACCCAATCCTGTTCCTTCTTTGCCTTCGTTCCAAGTAGGTCCCCGAGGTTCACCGCACAACCTTAGGCCCCAGTATGCACGTAGGATAGAGGCATCGCGCCGCATCGCGTTGAATTCGCGTGACCACATCGGAAAGAACCGGTAAAAAAGAAGATCGTCCTATATTCATTTAAACGCCATATTCCTAAAATAACTACAAGGTTACCACCACCTCTCCCTCCCTCTTATGGGTATACAACTATGTTTCCGATCGCCTCGCGAACTTTCTCGAACGAGACAAGTTTCTCAGATAGCTGTTGGTGACATACGGATGTATTATAAGCATATCCGTTCGGTTTTCACCCTGAGTGGAATTAATGTTTGCGCGTGTTTTCTTTGGCTTTACGACTTTCTTGGCATTGGACGTTCTAGTACATGTCTTATATCTATATTTAAGGTCAGGCAGGCAGGGTCGAACCCTACTGGGGCCAAGGATCTGCTTCTGAAAGGAAGGATCGGCCCTGGTATGAAAGGCAAGTAAGGAACGGGTTGGGTTTTTAGTCAGAAAGAGTCTGATACTATCTCCCGCTCCGCTCAAGGGCGGGAGATGTCATTTGTGGTCATGATAACTATACGCCATGTTCAGTACATTTTGACCAGTTAGACAAACATAAATGTACTGAACTTGGCAGATTTTTTTCGCGATTTCAGGTTTGATCCCATAGTAAAAAGTTGTTAGTTATCAGTTGTTAGTTACCAGTTGTTGTTGTTGTTATATAGGGTGACTGGTAATTAGTGAACGATACTTAAACACGTGATTGTAGTCATAACTAACAACTTTTACTGTGGGACCAAACCTGAAATCACGAAAAAATCAGCCTAGTTCATTACATTTTGACCAGTTAGGCGAACACAAATGTACTGACCATCAGTTTTTTTCAGTAGGAAGTCGCGCTGTGACTTTCGACTCCCAGGGTGTCTCCTTTAGTGGTTGGGGAGTGAGGGTTGTAGCGAGAAGCAGATTCTCGCTTGCTGTCACTTCCACCCTCGCTTTACTGCTCCGTAGAAGGAGGTGATTACTTCTCATGGTCTCTCGCTCTGTATTATGGCGTAGATCAGAGGTCTTACCATGAGCTCTTGACGCGATCCATTTGCTGGCTTTAGGCCAAGTGCCTAAACTGTTAAAGGGTTTGCAGCTATAAAGGGTATCTTACTTATTCCTCTTTCTGACTGGCAAGCCTGACATTTTAATACGTCATGGTAAGTCCCCAGTGCTGGACACGAGAAGTGGCTACCGCCTGTATTATTTTTCAACCCTATATGGCGTTCACAAAGTCGATCGATAATATTTCATCATCATCTTCCTGCCCTTTTCCCTTGTTATTTGGGGTGGGCGCAACACTTATTCTTCTTCCATTCTGCCAACTTCCTTCTCTTTCATATCACTCCTCACAGAATCCATACATCATTTCTTTGGTCTCCTACTCCATCCATCCATATGTATACACATAACCCTATTTGTATATAATAATGGATATTTGTCAAAATTAAATAACGATGAAGTTGTCAGAATGATATAATGATGGATGATTATGACCCATGTACTCGTAGTATTATATAATTTTAATTTCTCTTTTTAATTTACTTTTTAGACATCCAAACTGACATGTTGATGAGATTTCAATCTCGAAAAATATTGAAAGCTCACGAATAAGATACGTTAGTATTTTTTACTTTGACTATCGTATCCGTTTTATAAACTCAAGTCATTTTCGTGCAAAAAATATCTGTATAGTCAAAAAAAGTGGGCAAGCACGAGTAGGACTCACGAACTGAGGGTTCCGTGCATTTTCTGTGTAAATAGTTCAATCCCCGAATGGAGTCTCGAAGATTTCTCCGAATAGCAAAAAACTTTTTCCTTGTGATGTACCAAATTTACTGTTATCAGATTTATTCTTTTACCTGTGCTATAAGGCACAGTTCCTGCTGACCCAAAGTCCTGAAATTTAAAATTACTCTATGAATTCTGATTCTCTTTAGTGTCGAAACATAAGTTTTTTGCGACGTAAACGGCCGCATCTTTTTTTTCATTAAGTTAGAAGTTTGATGTTCTCAAAGCTTAAAAGGGCCGCAAGCCTGAGTAAATGGTTTTAATTTCAACAGACAGACAAGCGGACAACAAAGTGATCTTATAAGAATTACGTTTTTTTCCGTTTGAGGTACAGTACCTCTACCATGAGTTTTAAGCAATAGTATTCGTCGCTACTCGATATCGACGCCGTAAATATTTTGTATGGCAAATTTTGCAGCGCCTCTAGCGGTCACTTGCAGAACCAAAATTTGCCATACAAAATATTTACGGCATCGATATCGAGTAGCGACCAATACTATTGCTTAAAACTCATGGTAGAGGTACTGAACCCTAAAAATGGTACAAAAAATCTAAGTACGTTACGTAAGAGTCGTAAGTCAATATAACATAATGACACGTAACTTTGAGTCGTCATCGTTCGTAATTAGCAAATATGTGGAGAGCACTTTCGCTAGTAGAGAAAAGTGTGACCGGCCGAGGTGCACTGAGAGCAGAGCATTTGTTAATACTGGCTGTGAAGTATTTTTTCTTTTTTGTAAGGGATTGTAAGCAAGGGATATTTGCTACGGGATTTTTGAGCGGCTGTTTTGATTATTCGCAAATTGATTCCTACTGTTTGGTGTAGTTTTGAATGCCAAGTATCTGCGCAACTGGGTAATATGTGGAATCATAGAAACAGGCGATCTCGGTAAAATGAAGCTGAGTATTTTATTGTAGTACTACCTCAGTGATGCTTGCGTCGATACATTTGTTGCTAAATACTACGAAAATCCATACGAATGGATGTGTTACATCCATATTCTAATGGTAAACAAAGCAACTTTATTTAAACGAAGATATGGTTTGAAGGGGTTTGGAGAGAAAATGGTATATATAAAGTGGCTAATGTAGTAATAGCCGCACGGGATGTTTTCCAAAGTTAAGCAATGCTTGCAGAGGTCGGTTTATGGATGGATGACTAATTTAACATATCGATTTTCCTCCAGACTTCGGAAAGCACGTTAAGCTGTCGGTGCCAGCTAGCAGGTGCCGCGGAGGGTCGATTCGGTACATGAAACACTATCGATTTGTAAATATAAAATTAAAAAATAAAGTAGTAGATAGTAAGCAACGACCGACTACTACCTACGAGGTCATTGACTCGTTTACTTAAAGATATTAATTTTTAATTTTATCTTTACAAATCGATAGTGTTTCGTGTACCGAATCGACCCTCCACGGGATTAAAACGACCAAAATTTAACGGTGTAGATCTTTCACATTTGTTATGGGCAGTCAGAAGCCAGAAAATCTACTACTGGGATAAGGAGGTCAAATAGGCAGTTCATGGAAAATACTGGTCTAAAATTAAGCTGCATCACAGATATAGATAGACATAGATAACGCAAGTATCACGATCTGTATGAAAACCAAGCGTGCCATTTTTGACTACCTATTATGACGTCACAAGCACTATTTAGTGAAGACGCCGCCGCGTACGGCGTCCCCCTCGGTCCACCCCCACCCATTTTTATATTAACTGCACCCGACTAGCGCTGTACTCCGATGCAGACTGAGCGCGAAAGTGACCACTTACGATTTTTGTACGTAAGCTAGGCACGCGAAGTAGTTGCTCTTGCGTTATCAAGGTATATCTATATCTGTGAGCTGCATCCTTCGATTCGAATGGAAGCCGACCCTAACTAGTTGGAAAAAGCTTTTTTTTTAGATTAATTGATTTGTCGACTGTAAAAAGATCACTTATAACGTAATGTTCTTATATTGATAGCAGTTTTTTAAAGATTATTTTTGATAGGATTGCTTTTGACCTCAATCTCACATGATGGTCAGCGATGATGTGGTCGACGATGGAGCACGCTTGCCTAGAAGTAACCTAGTTGTAGCTATCAAGAAACAGTGACTATGGCTATTCCATTCATTAGCTGTACAAATAACGCATGTGCTCCCAAAACGTTTTACGTATGGCTGGTATGTCCACCAGGTTTATATTTATATACCATTTCTTTGAGGGATCAATTTCTGTTAGGAAATTTTTGGCGTTAATATGTATTAGTGAGTTAAAGTTTAATAAATTTTAAGCGATAAGAAAGTTGGAAACACATTTGGAATTCAAAAATGGCACATGGCACAAGCTCGAACATTTAAAGTACCAAGAGCGAAAAAAAACAGCATTTTAGTTTTTTTTTAATATTAACATTTATTTTGTTTTGTAGTTTCTCATGTCAGATAAGTATTTAGGCACAGTTTTGTTTTTGCCATATTTATGGCCAGGTGCTCACGGGTTGTACCTATTTTACATAGTAACATTTTCCTAAAACATCACTCCCGGTGTACCACAACCGCAAATGACACAGCGTTTACGTTTACGTTACGTTTCCGTTCGGTTACGTAACGTTAACGCGTACGTGCGGGCACCGCCGCGTTATGATCCATTGGCAAGACGTGACAGTTATGCTGATATAATAGAAAACTGATTATGAAATATTATTCAATTACTATTATTAGGACTAGTAATAATTTTATTTTGACGTGTTAATTGAAAATACCTACAACAGTAACTAGCGCTGTACTAGCGAATTTACGAAAATATTTTCATAAAAACCTTAACACTACTTAAACCGTATTTTGAGGGTTATTTTGAAAAACTAATAATGACAGTCATCATTATTCATTTTGATTATAATCTGTGCCAAGTTCCAAGTGTGTTAAGCATAGGAATAAGATTTTCCTTTTTTTCTTTATCCGTCCCTGCTCCCATTATCTAGGGTCGGATTTCCTCACAATTTTGACCCAATTCTCCCAGCGACTTCGTATATGTTAAAGTAGAGTTTTCCTAAGAAAACATTCTTCCGGTATAAAATAGTAGATTATGTAACTAAAAGATAAAGACCCTAGGTCCTTAGGTCGCGGGTGGCATATTGAAATCCGAACGGAGCGAAGGTTACTAAGATTAAATCCTGAACGCGGTGAGGGTATTGTATAATTAACTCCCGAGCACAGCGAGGGAGTAATATAGAAACCTGAGTAAAGTGAGGAAACCAAAGCCGTTGAAGACAATGAGATGTTTTCTGCGAGATTAAAACAGACAATGTACTGAAAAAATAATATTTATTAGTCATACTATTCTAACTGATATATTTTAGAGTTTAAATTATTAAAATAGAAGTTTAAATCTGGTTTTACATCTGCTTTAAAATCTCAAGTTCTATGTAACCAGTGGGGCGTAGTAATTGCCAACTTAGTTGACAACAATGGTCATTATAACATAATTTGAGTCACGTATTCTTTTATGATTGTATTTTCTATACAAAAAAAAAAACTCTATAAAGTAATAAGACTTGGAAGCAATATAATAGTGTTTCATCACATTCATTTCTGCCGAAAGATTTCCACTTCTGAATATAAGCCTCCCCAAGTGTCGCCACAACGACCGGTGTTCACTATCGGTGTCTTGCGAGCCTTACCAAGCCATCGGTCCACCTTGTGGTAGGTCTAGCAACGCTGCGTCGTGCGATATGCGGTTGCGCCTTCATAATCCTTTGGCTATATCAACTATTAGTCGTGTCAGCAACGTGGCCTGCTCACTGCCACTTAAGTTTGGCGATTAATTGTGTTTCTATAACTCTAAGTCTTGACTCTACTGGACTTATTTGGTGCTTGAGCCTTAAATGAAATGTCAATACATTCCACTGCGTCTATAGTTGTTCTGCGCTTTTTCAATTACCCTTGGTGTTTCAGGGCCACATTAACTTTTTACAACAATTTCGCATACCCTAATATTATATTTGTTTTGAGGTTGGAAATCATTTACTGATTTCTCACGCTCTAGGGTGAAGCAGGAGGGCATCTCAGATTTTGACCAATACGAGTAAAACTATACCTATATTGTTTCTTCAGTTGTTTTTTGTCTTAGGCACTGCCGTCGTCGACTCGGGCTCGGTCCGGGCTGTTACCGGACTGCCGGGCAGCGAACTACCTATTGCTCATCGTCCGCAAGTCCGCGCCTGCGGTGGTTGGTAGTCGGGGTCGGGATCTAGGAGCCGGATGTCCGTTCTTTCTCGTGTGCAGCCGTCTCCTTTGCTAGCATTACTGCTTCGCAGAAGGAGGCGACTACTGCCCATTCCTCCTTGCTCCAGACCTTGGCCTGGACCCTTAACATTCCACATCTCACAAGATGGTGTAACCGATCAGATATCCACCGTACCTGGTTGGTACCTAAGCCTAACGATCCCTCTCTATGTGTGCCAGTTATTATGTATTAGCCAACTGAGTAACACATGAGAACTAACGTTTTTAAACACTGTTAATTTATAATCGATGGAAATTCGTACAGTTTTTACTTCATACTTTGTGTGATTTTTCCACGCCTTGTATGGGAATTGAGGAAATGTAAGTTTAGTTGATTTAGATTGAGATAAAATGGCGGATATGGTATTATACGTGATAAGAACTGACTTATTACTTACTCACTAGACAATCACGACACTTGCTCTAGCCCAGACACAAAAGCTAAATCAGTAAAGCTAAATCATTAATCAGTTTGTAACATTACTGATTTAGCTTTTGTGTCTGGGCTAGAGCAAGTATCGTGATTGTCTAGTGGTTAAAGCATCCGCCTCTCGTGCGTGAGGTTGAGGGTTCGATACTGAACAAGTGCCAATGTGAATTTATTCAATTCATATGTACTTTTTTTGGGGTTTCATAACTCAAAAGGAAAAAACGGAACTCATATAGGATCACTTTGTTGGCCGTCCGTCTGTCTGTCTAGACCAAAGTTATCTCGGGAACGCGTGAAGGTATCGAGTTGAAATTAAAAACATGTACTCAGAAAAACTCAAATTTTTAATTTAAACGAAATAAAAGATCCGGCCGCAATGTTAATGTCGCAAAAAACTTACTTTCGATACTGTCAAGGGAATCAAAATTTATAGGGTACTTCCTGTTGACCTAGAACCCTGAAATTTGGCATAAAACACGGTCTCATAGCACAAATATAGGAAAAAAATCTGAAAACTGTAAATTTGTAGTAACTTCACAAAAAATACTTTTTAACGATTTACACAAGTTAGTTTGTACGGTATCCTCAGTCACGAACTGCCTCAAACAGCCTAGCTATCACTATCAGATATTTCTAATTTCAAAAAATATTTGTTATAATAATAATAATTTAAACCTTTATTGTCAGGCAACTAAGGCCCATAGATAAAATACACAAATAACCATACAAAATTAAACTTACACATCTAAAGAAACTATATCAAATTATTAAAACTATTGCACACGAAGTGACGGCGTCGTGTTACGCTGCGAGGTCAATATCCTTCCATGAAATCGTCGATACACGACAACCTTCGGCCAAAACTCTCCTTTGAGGCAGGTCTCCACATGGTTAGTTGGCACCCGCACCACAAACGACGATTATAATAATAAATATAGTAAATGATTCACAGATCCAACGATAAACATAAAATAAATCAAACAACCAAATTCGACACTCAGCAGTCCCACACAACAGCCAATAAAAATATGCGATGAGAATTAGAAAATACCGATGTATCGATGACACTTTTCCTATTGTTATTAGTGGGCTTTTTATCGATATAGAAATCGGAAACTCTTGCGCAGTAAAAAGGTAACACATTCAGCCTATAAGAAGAGTCACAGTATTGTCTGGTATTGTGTTAGTGCGTGGTTGCCACTGGGAGATTAGGTGGAAAGCATCTTTGTTTCCGTTGGCTATGGGAATTTATGTAAAATTTTCTCTTTCTTTTTGTAATTCATTATTCCCCGAGAGGACGCCGGCGTCCGCACACCTATTGTCTTTCTATTGTGTCTCTAATTACGGTATTCAAAAGCTTTTATGAGAAATCATGGTAAGATTTAAGCATCTTAGCAATTGTTTGAGAGTTACCGAGGATTTTGTCAACTGAAGAAACACAAGTGGGTTTTAGCCAGTAAAATACTGACACTTCTCCTTGCTCCTTCTAGAGTGGAAGAAGTTACTAGAGAATGTCAGACTTTTGCTGACTAAAAGTCACAGTTTTTAATTACCCTTTAAAGTAGATTGGTGACCTTCTTAGTGAGAGTTGCGGGAATGCAATGGATGCAAGACGCACAGGACCGTTCGTTCTGGCCACACTTGGGGGAGGCCTATGTCCGGCAGTGAACGTCTTTCGGCAAAAATGATGACATGATGTTACGTCCGACTCAAGAATCGAAACGTAACAACGCAATCCCCTACTGTATCTGCCTTAACCTTGGCATGGCAAATATGGCGAAATAATCTGCACTTAGTCGAGCATAATTTAATAGCGGCCACGGAAACGTTTTTAGATGCGTCGGTTGAAGATTCAGAACTCACCAACGGTGAGTGGAGCGTGCTACGACGCGACAGATGTACGCCTTGTGGAGGAGTGCTACTTATGGCACGCAACCCTATAGTCCTTCGCCGTCGACGTGAACTTGAGACCGGCAGTGGTGAGGATCTTTGGTCGAGCTTTACGTGTCATGGTTCACATGTTTACGTGTGTGTTGTTTATATAAAACCTAGTGCCATTGAGAGTGATTATATGACTTGGTTTACAAAAGTGGAAAGTTTTATAAACGACTTAAAAGGGGCAGTTATCATTTTAGGTGATTTAAACTTAAACAGTGCTTCCTTAAATATTCGTAATTATTACTGTTATTTTCTAACGTTTTCTAATATGTGTGAAAGAAATATTGTTGAGAACATGCATGGGGGAATGTTAGATGTTGTTTTAGTTCAGGAGAGTGCAAGCCTACATGACGTTTCTGTAACAGAGGTCGAAGGTTTAGTACCCCCTGATGCATACCATCCACCGTTGGGCGTCCAAGTAAAGCTACAGTCATCCGATGAAAGTGAAAGATTTGAACCTAGTAACGTGGACCGTAGTAGGGACTGGAATTTCAGAAAATGTAATCGTAATCTGCTTTGCGAGCTGCTTTCAGAGGTGTCTTGGGATGCAGTTGTATCATCGAATGACGTCCGCACTAGCACTCAGGCTTTCTATGATATTATTTACAGCTTATTTGACGCTTGTATCCCTAAAAAACGCCGAAACAAAAAGGTAACTAGAAGATATCCTATCTGGTTTACCTCAGATATTATTCGGGACATTAGGAAAAAAGTTAAATTACATTCTGCCTGGAAAAAGAGTAAATGTGAACTAATATATAGGGAATTCTCTGACTGTAGGTCTAGTCTAAAATCTCGTATATCGACTGCTTATAATACCTACATTAGGCGCATCGAAGGGAATATTAGGAAAAACCCCAAAGAGTTCTGGCAGCATATATCTAACCTTAGATCAAAAGGTGGGTTTGAGCCTAGCGTCACCCACAAAGGTAAAATGCACAGTGGTGTGGCAGCTGCTGAGGCGTTCGCAGAATATTTCGCGAGCGTCTTCCAAGCTGAAAAGCTAAAGTTAGATCTCGGTAATATAGCTAATCCAAGCAACAGTAATATTAGTAATTACATTAACATTCTGAGGTTCACCGAAAATGATATAAGTACTGCAATAAAGCAGCTAAAACCCGAAAGTTCAATTGGCCCAGATAAGATTCCCCCTTGGTTCTTAAAAGAGGGAGAGGAATTTCTAATTCGGCCCCTAAAGCACATTTTTAATTTGTCTTTAAAATCTGGAGTCTATCCACCACCTTGGAAAATTTCACGTGTATACCGAAATCTTCAAATAAATCTTCAGTCGATGAATATCGTCCAATAGCGATACTATGTTCTCCCGCAAAAGTATTCGAGAATGTCCTGCACCAAGGAATTTACAACCAAGTGAAACAGTATCTGTGCAATGAGCAGCATGGCTTTCGCGAAAAAAGATCCGTCAATACTAACTTGCTTACACTAGTTAATTACATCTCTACTAGTCTTGATCGCAGGCGCCAGGTAGACGTTGTTTACTTTGATTTCTTAAAGGCGTTCGACAGAGTAAACAATGACGTCTTGCTATCAAAGCTCAGCGCGATAGGTGTTGCTCCAGGGCTTCTACGGCTTCTTGCGGATTATTTGCGGGACCGACAACAATTTGTAAGATTAGGTTTGTATGAGTCACTCCTATACCACACTCGCTCAGGTGTGAGTCAAGGTTCGGTAGTCGGCCCTCTTCTTTTCATATTGATGATAAATGACCTCCCTGATGTTGTCGCGAATGTCAGATCCCTTTTATACGCTGATGATTTTAAATTATTTTATGAAATAAGATCTGAGCTCGATTGCCGAGCCCTGCAATCAGACATTGATGCAGTATATAAGTGGAGTTTAGAAAATAAAATGCAATTTAACAAATCAAAATGCTACGTGATGTCTTTCGGTCGAATGCGGCACCCAGTCAACTTTTTATACAAACTTAATGGAGATGTAATCACAAGAACTGATTCCATGAAAGACCTGGGAGTCATATTCGACCGCAAGCTCACTTTTCACGACCACATCACATCTACTGCCAAGGAGTCCTTCAGGCGCCTTGGCTTTGTTTTAAGGAACTGTCGGGACTTTCACAACCCTCACGTTATCAAGCTTGTTTTTGGGGCATTAGTCCGTAGCAAGCTTGAGTCTAGTGCGTGCGTATGGAATCCATTCGAGAAGCAGTATGTATTAGCCTTAGAGAAAGTACAAAAAGCGCTCCTCAGGTTCCTTTACAAGCACTCGTACGGGTTCTATCCCTATTTATACCCCACTAAATTTCTGTTGGGTTGCTTAAATTTCAACTCCCTAGAGGTAAGACGGTCGCGCGATCAGATGACTGTAGTACTCAAAATTCTCAGGGGGATAATTGATGATCCAGATCTGCATAATGAGATATGCAATCTGTTCGTCCCGGGCAATTATTGTCGTGGTAGAAGGCATCGCTTACTGGCTGTTCCAACATCCCGTACTATAGCACATTCCAAGTCGCCTATTCCTCGAACAGTAGCCGCCATTAACGCTCTCCTGAACTCAAACACATGTCTTGATGTGTTTGCGGATGAATGGAAGGTGATAATGTCGGAATGTTTGAATTTTTGTGAGAAGAATGCATGACTGAGTTACAAAATATTAATTTTAAGTTAAATAGTGTAATTGGCTTCGGCCGTTCTATTTAAATAAATAAATAATAAATATCAACAAAGTGATATAACACTGAAATCTATATATGTAAAAGCAAAATACCATTCACTGATTAATCACGAAATCTCAGAAACTATAACACCTGCAAACTTAAAATTTAGCATGTACGAGTAGGTTCCTTATAGGGTGTAGATATCCGCTAAGAACGGATTTTACGAAACTCCACCCCTAAGGGGGTAAAACGGGGGTCGGAAGTTTGTATGGAGAAATCTACTTTCACGCGGGATTGAAGAAGCTAGTACTAAGCTACAAATATAGAGGTCAGTGCTCTTTGCGAAACAAACAACACGTTAAAACAAAAGAATCTAATGACAACTATCTGAAGTTATTCGCATGCAATCTGCTTATAATACTCGTAGCTTAGTTATTTTTAGTCGTTAGTAAGAGATATCGTTTACAACAGCGGCTTCCAACCTTTTTTTTTTGACCACCGGGTACCACTTTTGTTTATTTGTTGTTAAAAGGGACCAGAGGTGTAGAAGAAAATAATTACACTGAAAAAAAAAAATCGGTTATAAATTCAAAAGTAAAATAATGCGAACATAGAATACACAATCCCAAAAAAGTGGTTAAAAAGTAGCTGAAATATTTTTTGAAAAATAACTGAAATTATAATTTATAGTCATTATTAATTTAATAATATCAGTTAGTTACATACAACATTGCCTAGGACGCATCTGTAAGGTTATTTATAATATAAAGTAATTAATAATAAATAAATCTGTTACAAACTTCTAAAATTCGCATCGGTTAGTATTCAGAGTTTTTTTTTTAAATATTGGTAATCAATGATGTGAACTACAATGAAGCACGTTTGACTAGAAATAATCGTGAAAAGGTTACTTCTATTCTTGACTTAAAGACATTTTTCAAATTTTTGCTCTTGCGGCCCACAGGTTGGGGACCACTGATTAACAAAGACAACAAATAATGCATCTACTCTCTCCATTGTGTCTCATATAACAATGTACTAGAAAGTTGCTTATTATTTGATAAAAATATCATCTACGGAGGAATTCAATTTATTATTATGCTTTGTTACGGGTTATAAATTAATTTAATGGGCTGTAGTCACTAATAGGAATTTTAATAACTACATTATCTTTAATTATTTTTTGAAATAAGATGTGTTTTGTATGATTATTTTATGTATTCTGCCGCCATTTAATTTTACGCTGAATTAAATAAGTTAGATTTTATAGTGTGTCTAATTGTCACGGTAATCTTTACGAGAACCATTAAGAAGTGTTTTGATTGTACAAATATTTAGATTTGTCAGTTATTAGCTACTCTGAAGAATATTTCAAGATCATACAATTTCTTCTTCTTCTACACAAAACCGAGAAAATAGTCTGTCTTGTAAATATCAAGAAAGTATACTGTTTAGTCCTTTGAATTGCTTAACGAAGAAAATAAATTAGGTAGTAAATATGCTCTTTATTAATCCTTTTGTTTGATTCTTTGTAAAGTAGGTATTGGTCGAATTACGTAGGTAAATCTTCTAATATACTCGTATAAGTGAAAGTCTCGAATTACAGAGTTTGTTTGGGGCTCTTTGGACCGGGACTACGGTTCCAATTTCCACCTATATTTTTTTAAGTACTATTTTGGGACCATAAGGAAAAGTCATTAAAGTACAGTTACTAAAAAACTGTATTTATTTTATTCGTGGTCCATAAATACTATTAAAAAAATACTTTTATAGGGGTAGTTGGGACCACGATCCCGGTCCAAAGAACCCCACGACCCGACTGTTATCGTATTCTTCCGAATGGTCTTGACTGATTTTTATGTTTGGTAGGTCTTAGAATAGGTTGTAGACTATTTTTTACTCTGGTAACCCCGATCAACATTTTTTCTTTTATAATGTATATTGCAGAACAACGTATACCGAGTCAGCTATTTTATTAATAAAAAGAGCACCATCAAAGAATAGAGAAAGAAACAAGAAAATGTGTTTAGATATTTTTCATACTAATAATATAGAAAATATGTACTTCATAAAAAAAAAAACAATTGTTTGTCTCACGGCTGAAACAAAGAGGTCCAGTTCAGCTCATAAATACCAGACAACGTAGCAGTTAGCTGACGCAGGCTTTAATTTTTTTTTGATACGCTCGCGCTTGACTACTTTCTCATCTGATTGAAAGCGGCGATGTGATCAACGATGGAATAAGCTTGCCTAGAAGTAACCTATTCACTCTTGACTTAAATATCCCCAGGTTGTAGCTATCAGGAAACAAGGACTCCGTCAAAATTCCACTGTTTAGCTGTGCGCACAATGAATGTGTTCCCAAGGTGTTTTGTGCATATAGATTGGATGTCAACAATGTACCGGTGGCGCATCGTCTTACGCCTACCACTGAACCTACACACCTTTCTACAGCGCTAAAACACTGTTGTTTTCCTTCAAGCACACGAACGAAGCCGCGAGCACAAGCTAAGCAATCATTATGTCAATCGCACATCATCAATCTTGCCATCAGAAATTTAAACGACAGTTCACTGGCCCGACCAGGAACGCATAAAATCGAAAGTGGCTAGAAAGTGGGACTCCTACCATTCCACCCCCGTTTTCTTTGATAATATACACCCCTATTTTTTAATTAGTGCACAAAAAAAATAGGGCTCAATCAGTACCCGTTACTGATCATATTTGTGTAGTCAAAAGTACAAAAAAACGAAATCCCAAAATTGTCCACGAAAATTTGTCATTATTGGTAAATTCATAATTGAATCATCATTCATAACAACTACTACTAGAAAATACTAAGCGCAGTGTTTTTAAATTTTTATTGTCATTTTTTCATTCATAAACAATATTCTGCACAATATTTCCTTAGATTGAGTGAGATTTTGGGAAATAAACAAACGCTCATAACTTTGCTGTTTATTAATATTATGCATCGAAACTTTACTTAAATAATAACAAGACCTTTTCTAATAAGCCCTTTAAGTATTTGCACTAATTAAAAAATAGTGGTATATGTGGTAGAAAAAATATCATCATCAAGGAGCAGATAAAAAAAGAAAACACGTTTATTTAACATACATAGAAACAAATATATAAAAATTTAAATTAAAGTAAAAAACTAACATTTTGTCTTGTGTCATGGCTGACGATTTTATGTTCAGAAAAATCCCAGATAGCTATGTAGCAGTTACCTGACAGTGGTTTTCAACTGAACCTACACCTTTTCACAACGCCAAAATATTCTTGTTTTTCTTCAGCTACATGAACGAAATCATAGGCACAGCTTAGTAATCATTACTACATGAACAAAATCAAAGGCACAGCTAAGTAATCATTATGTCAATCGCACATCATCAATCTTGCCATCAGAAATTTAAACGAGAGTTCACTGGCCCGACCAGGAACGTATAAAATCGAAAGTGGCTAGAAAGTGGGACCTTGCTCTTGAAAGCGAAAGGTGAATGTGGTCATAACATATTGTTAGCTTGTTTGCGCCGTAAACAGTCGACTGGTATGTTTTATGGGTAGGCAGTGGGTGTTATTTGAAGCTTGAAGGCTTGCTGGTAGAGTGAACAAGATGAATATGATATGGATAAGTACGGAATATTACTGGGATGTTTATAACGTGTGCGGAAGTGTTAACAATTTATTTATAATTTGTTAGAGTTTTGCACTCAAAGGGTGAAAACGGGACCTTATTTCTAAGACTTCTCTGTGCGTTTGTCTTTCACCGGGTTGTATCTAATGTAACGTGATAGCTAGACAGTTGCCACTATAACAACAAATAGAATAAAATTAATATTTAAGTGGAGGTCCCATACGACAAACGTGGTTTTAAGCCCCTCGTGTTCGAGTCCGATTCACACTTGGCCAGATTTTTTTTTAGATTCGTTGCCGCTTCTTCGGAATTTCTCCTGTATCGTGAGTGCGTTCACAAACATGTGAACTCACATATATATGTGAGAATAAATATTGAACACATGTTCAATATTTATTCCGTGCGGGAATCGAACCCGCGTCCCGCAGCGCAGCAATCAATTACTTAACCAGTGCGCCAACTATACCGTCGACACGGGTTTGGTTCTTACCGGACAGTGAGCTACCCGTTGATCCCTGTCTGCACACCCACGGAGTTTAAACTAGCAGTAACCTGGATTGTGCTACTACGCAAAAAAGAAACACTTTTTTTATTTGTAGGAACAAAGAAATTACATTGTTTTATTGGTCTAAAACCATCTTCGCATTGCCTTTCTAATGAAACTGGTTTGGGAAGTTGTGGGGCTTTTTGGCCCGGGACCACGGTCCCAATTTCAACCTGTAAAAATCATCCTGCTAGCAGGCAGGCAGGGCCGAAGCCTACTGGGGCTAAGGGTCGACTTCTGAAAAGAAGGCTCGGCCCCGGTATGAAAGACAACGTAAGAACAGGGTTGGTTTTTTAGTCAGTAAGAGTCAAACACTATCTCCCTTAGCGGGCGGGGGATATCATTGGATGAACTTATTCCGAAAATTCAGTCTATAACGGGTGAAAAGTTGGTATGCGAGCAAAACCACGGGTAAAAGCTAGCTTACTATATTTTAGCTTTACAGGAAGGCACGTAATAATATAATATTAATATCGTTTGTTATAAACGCGTCTTTACGAGCTACACGTAATATTATAAATCAGGTAGGCGTGTAATATCCGTTATAATAAATTATAACTTCTAGTTATAACGGTTACGTTCGTTTAATAACAAGTTGTAACTGTATTAAGTTATTTTGTTGCAGAACTAATGTTATTATTATTTTAATATGTATATTTGTGTGGATCAGTTTCCGTTAGTTTAGGTTAAAGTTGTCTGTAAAATATCTATGGAATAACCAAACATTCATAATTTTTCAATTTACACATTGCTTTGAGATTGGCACATAATAATAATAATATTCCACAACTATCACACAACGCCGTCTAGTCCAAAGCTAAGCAGAGCTTGTGTTATGGGTACTAAACAACTGATAAACATACTTCTATATTTTTTAATACATACATGTTATAGATAAATAACACCCAGACACAGAACAAATGATCGTGCTCATCACACAATCATTTGTCCTGGGTGGGAATCGAACCGACGACCTCCGGCATAACAGTCAGGGCCACTAACCACTAGACCAACTCGCCAGTCACATGAAGTGGTGCTACTACCACCGAGTTATAACTTAAAGCAACAACAGGCAGTCGCTTCTTTTCTTTCTTCTTCCTTCTTCTCTTTCTTCCTTTTCCTTCGCGAGGAGGTTGCACGCGTGAGGCAACGGCGCTCACGCTTCAGAAGCCACCGGGATTCTGATACCGATTTCCGGTCACCGCTGCACCGTAGGCACGAGCTTGCGGACGGCGAGCAATCGGTAGCTCACCGTCCGACCGAGTATAAGTGTAAAGATCAGTGGCTCCTACATATAGCTATATAAATCAATAGCTGTACCTGTGTAAATAATAATGTACGTAAATTTAATGTACCTATTTAAAACGTGGCTACACTGCAGTATGTGCAGCGGGGCGTAGTTTCCTCTTTCCTAGAGACTAGAGACAGGTTCTTCCGTTCAGTGCGGTGTAGCCTTTCTTATTATATTATGTTGATTACTTGATATGTTCTCGGTAATGTTAACGGGTTTCAACCTGTACCTCTGTACACGCTTTTTTTATCACGCTCGTTGATTATAATTTATATTCGTTGTTTAAAAGGAAACTGGACTTCAAATGGGCTTTCAAAATATAAGCATGTCTTTCCTAGTTTGGGGTTCAAATGGGCTCACTCAAGAAAATAACAGATATACCTATGTATAGACTAAAATACTAGTTTAAGTTAGTCAATTTTGTACTTAAAATTCTAGTCACATATATTTACTATGAACCTACCTATAACCTCTTCTGTGTAATTTGATGTTATTGGATCAAATAAATATTTTGTATTATCTATTAAATGTAGGCTTTTTCTCCCGCTCTAGGGTGGAGCGTGAGGGCTGTCAGAATTTCGCTGACTAAATCCTCCGCTATGCTCCTTCAATTGCTCTTTGCGTCCCACAAATAAGTAAAATCAGTCAATGTTAGGGTTCCGTAACAAAATGGTAAAAACGGGATCCTATTACTAAGACGAGAAGTCGACGTAAAGTCATAGGGTCTCTGTCTCTTTGTCACCAGACTGTATCTCACGAACCGTGATAGCTAGACAGTTGAAATTTTCACAAGTTACGTAAGTACTTCTATTGCCGCTATAACAAAAAATACTAAAATAAAATAAGTTTTTTAATACTCAATATTTTATTGCAGTCCTTAATAAGCCCGTCGGGCACAGCAAAATTAGGAGAGAGAAAGGGGGCTAAATAGCAATTCATGGTATTCAGCGTTTCATTGAGTGTATAATAATAATTATGTATATAGGGTGACTGGTAATAAGTGAACGATACTTAAACATGTGATTGTAGTCATGATAACAAACAACTTTTAATATGGGACCAAAACTGAAATCGCGATAAAAGTTAGCCAAGTTCAGTACATTTTGACCAGTTAGGCGAACACAAATATACTGACTAGCAGATTTTTTTTTTCACGATTTCAGGTTTGTTCCCATAATAAAAGTTGTTTGTTATCATGACTGCAATCACGTGTTTAAGTATCGTTCTCTAATTACCAGTCACCCTATACACATAATTATAATAAATGTCTGTGTATAAGTCCAGGTATTTTATGTTGTGTCATTACTAGTAAATCAATTAATTAAAGGGTATAATTTAGACGGTCACCAAAAATATTTTTAAGACTCTAAGCCTAGGCACCAAATAAAATAAACAACTCCAAATAATATTATGATCCAAAATAAATGAAATAACATCAGAAAAATCGCAAGTCTTGCACAAATATTATTTTTGGTTCCTAAAATGGATTAACGGTCGCCAAATTCTGTCTAACTCAAATATTAATATTACTACCAAAAATCTTACTTCAAAATAGTTTGACCTACCCAAAATACATTATTTGATCCCAGACTACTTTAATGTAAGACTAAAATTACAATTGCTTCCCTTTATTTCTTAACCCCGCACTCCACACCCCGCACCCTGCAGAACCGCCACCGGTGCGTGAGCTACAGGCCAATATTTAGTTAACTTCATACAACAATAACACAGACCGCACAGCGCAGAGCAGGGCAGTTACTGTGCACATCTGAGCCGCACGTGCCTGCGCTGCAGCATACGTAGCTCAATGATGTTCCATGCTTTATAAAATCCGCTCTGCTCTACGCTACGCGGCCTGCGTCGCCTGCCTCTCAGCATACGCCTAGCCTAAACAAGTGACGTTTGTTTGGGAACCCCAAGTATATTTAGTGAATTTCATAGAACAATAAATAAGCGACATATGTTTGGGAACCCCAGTATATTAATTGGTATTTGAGAAATATTCTAGCGATCGTTAGCTTTTTTAGCCTAGCAAAAATTATCAAATTAGAACTCATGGTATAACATAATTGGTAACATCTAAGTAGTGATAATATATAATATTTAGTCTAAAGTGTATTTTAAAGGCGTTCATATATTTTTATGGCAGTCAATAACACAAAAAATGGATTTATTTCATAATATTTTAGGAAACGTAATTTGGTGACCATTTATCCATTTTGGTAACCGTTTAGAATTTTTTTGGTAGTAAAATAGGTACTTTTTTGGGCGGTGTTTAAACACAAGCCTTAATTAAATTACTAAATATTTTAAGTGGGGTTCTTATACAACAAATGTGTTTTTTTTTTTTTTTTGCCGTTTTTTTTTGTGACAGATGATACGGAACCTTTCGTGCGTGAGTCCGACTCCCACTTGGCCAGTTTTTTTGTTGTATGTGTTTATGTAAACAGTACATAAAATGTACTGTCAGACAGGCTTTCTCAAAAAACTCCAACATCATTGCTGATGCAGTGATTTACACATTTACAGTAATATAGTTGTCAATCTGTCACCAGTGAGCGCCAGCGACATTGATAGTCGACACGTGACGAACATGATTAAAATACCAATTAGTTTCGACTTTTAGTAAATTTTACAGACTAAGAAATTACTTTCACAGTTTTTTTTTCAAATACATAATGCAAAAGGAAAGTTAAAGTAAATAAATAAGTGTTTTATGCTGCAGGTAAACTGAATTGTTATGTAAAACATTATGTACTAGTAGCTGTCGGAAGTACCTCTTAGTTAGGTATAATCAGTATTTTAGATCAGTAGTTCTTTTTTAGGGTACCGTACCCCAAAAAGAAAAAAAACGGAACCCTTATAGGATCACTTTGTTGTCCGTCTGTCTGTCAAGACCCTTTGTCTCGGGAACGCGTGGAGGTATCGAGTTGAAATTAAAACCATATACTTAGATTTCTGGTCCCTTGAAGCTGTACGAAAATCTAATTTCTAAGTTAACGGGAAAAAGATACCGCGATAAATATCGCAAAAAACGCATATTTCGACATTCAAACGAATCAAAATTCGTAGGGTGCTTCCCGTTGACCTAGAATCCTGAAATTTGGCATGAAGCGAGGTCTCATAGCACAAGTAAGTATAGCGAAAAATCTGGAAACTGTAAATTTGTAGTTACGTCAAAAAAAAAATGCGTTTCGGAAAAATCTTTGTAACTTAATTCGGGAATTGAACTGCCCCCTAGCCAAGTTACAATTGCTTCGTTTTGCGTTAACGCTTGGAATTGGCCACGCCCCCTTTTCGTTTGTTCGAACAAAGGAGTTGGGGGCGTGGCCAACTCCAAGCGTTAACGCAAAACGAAATGATTGTAACTTCGATAAGGGGGCTGTTTTCATAGGTAAGTTTGTACGGAACATTCAGGCCTTATCCTAGTTTGATTTTTTCAGGTGTGATCCCAGTTTAACAGTGTTCTGGTGATAGTAATTATATTTCAAAGTGACTTACATATTAGTATTAAAAGTCTATCTATTTTATAAACGAGATTAGCTCACTAAATGCTAAATAGAAAGTTAATTATCATTGATAATTATAATTAAACTACTCGTAATATTATTCGTCATAAAAATATTAATTATTTTATGAATTATAATAAAATAATTAGAGTAAAATAGAAATTAAATAATTTTATCTTTCGCGTAACAATACGATTTATGATTATAAAATAAACTCATAATTTTATTCACGTAACTCTAACTTTTGCGCGCGTGGCGCTACATTTCAAATATTTTATCAGATATAATTTAATTTAAATTTGTGTTGTAAAACGTAATTATAATTTGTATGTCTAATTAATAATTATGCAATCATCTTACGTCCGTTTTGCTCAGTAGTGAGTACACATAATTCTTGAGTATTGTTTATTTAAACTTTATGTATATTGTGTAATAGGCGGACTTAATGCAACAAAGCATTTACTACCAGGTCAACCTTTAGGTTAAAAACTGGGCAAGTGTGAGTCGGATTTACGGACTGAGGATTCCGTACAAATTTGCCCATGTAAATAGTTCAATTCCCGAATTTTCCGAAGTCGCAAAAAAGTTTTGTCCAAGAACGAAAAAACGATACCTCGTGTCACACTCGAACTCCTCCAGACAGATTTTTATGATGTTTTTTTCGTGTGTTTTTGGTAAATCTAAAAATAGGCCGTAGGTTTTTTTTTATGGTAGGTAAAATCATTCAATGACAAATCCCGCCCTTGGGCGGAGCGGGAAGTAGTGTCAGACTCTTACTGATTAAAAACCTACCCCGTTCCTTCGTAGCCTATAGTGCCGGGGCTGAGCCTTCCTCTCAGAAAACGGCCCTTGACCCCAGGTTAAATAGGCCGTAGGTTATATTTTATCTTCCTGCCCCCATTTCTTTCTTTAATAATATAATTTATTTGTTAGAACAATGTTTGCCGGGTCAGTTAGCTTTCTATAAAGAATGTGTGTGTGTTTGTGTGAATCCAAATCCATCTCCTTTCATTCAGTCCATCCTAAGGTTGTCTGTAAGAGATTGCCCTGTGCGATAAGACCGCCCATTGTACATTTAGTTTTAGTCATATTTATCCTGTCCACATTATGAGGTATAGAATAAAGTATATAATAAATAAATACATGTTTTATAATTTGTAAACTAGTCGCCTATCGTCAAAGACGAGCATGGTTTAAAAGCTTGTTGTTTCATCTAACGCAATCCAACGCGATAATTGATGGAGAAGCAACGCGAAAAAAGAAAAAAATCCCTGAAAACTCTGTTGACATTCGGTAATTCCGTGTTTTACTCGATCTGTTTTTTTACAACCCTTAAAAGTTTTTGAGAAAAATAGATTTGATTTTTGATTCTTTTGATTTTGGTTTTGATTTGGTTTTTGATTTCATTTAGAATTTCGATTGAATGTGCAAGGCGTCTATAGAAGGAATATAGGAAGGGCTTTCGTAGGTCTAATTGTTTCGGCTGTGCATTGATATGTCAGTCAGTAAGTTTCTCCTTTTATATAGATAGATGTAGAGCTCCTTATCAATGGTGCTAGTAATGTCATTTATTACAGTACATCATAACTCTCTTGCGCATCAATAAAAACCTCAAACTAACAATCAGTACAAACACAATGCCATCACCGCGAATCTCACCAAGTTTCCCATACAAAGCACCGGTTTTTGCGAACCGGTCTCGCGGTGTCTCCGTGCTTTCTAGAGAGCCCAGCTTTCCAACCTGCGCGCGCGCTGGTATAACACGTTTTCTATATATAGAAGATGCTGATATTCAAGATTTACGTGGCTCTATGGATTTTTTGATGAAAGATGTGAGAAGTTTTTTAGAGAAAAAAGTATAGTCCCTAAAAGACAAAGGTCATATTACACTGGCCGTCAAAAGCAAAACTTGGTACCACACTTTTAAAATAACAATTGGTCTTAAAATATTGAAGTTAGAGTAAAACATATGTATAATTTATACAAATACATTAGTAATGTTTTTCAGTATAAAAACAATATAAATAGAACCAGAATGCGGTTAGGAAGCCACCTTCTAGTTTCTCGCTCAAATGAAAAAAAGCGAATTAATTAGTATTTTATTTAAAATGTTATTAGGTTTGATTGGAATAACGATTTTATACATTTTAAAATAAAAACGTACAGATTTTTTCAGAAAAGATAGAGAAACCCTTATGCGATTACTTTGTTGTTCGTCTGTCTGTCAAGACCCTTTATCTCGAGAATGCGTGGAGTATCGAGTTGAAATTAAAATCATACACTCAAAAATGTTTGTGGGTATGAGCACGATCATTTGTTCTGTGTCTGGGTGTAATTTATCTATAATATGTATGTATTTAGAAATATATAAGTATGTTTATCAGTTGTCTAGCACTCATACTTAACACAAGCTCTGCTTAGCTTGGGACAAGACGGCGTTGTGTGATAGTTGTGGAATATTATATTATATATTAAAATCTTCAAAAGAAATATTAAAAAAAAAACTCAAGTCTGCGAGCCCTTGAAGCTGTAAAAAATCAAATTTCTAAGTTAATGGGAACAAAAAGTACGGCCGTTTATATCGCAAAAAACGCGTATTTCGCAATTCATAGGATACTCCCGTTGACCTAGAATCTTGAAATCTGACATGAAGCATGGTCTCATAGCATAATTAAAGAAAAAAAAAAAAAAACTGAAAAATATAAATTTGTAGTCACGTTACAAAAAAAAAATTGCAATTCGGATAAATCTTCGTATCTCAATTTGGGCATTGAACTATTGATTGTTAACAGACAAAAAACTAAGTTAATATGCGTGTAAGAGCGTTGTCCACGGTACTTATCCGCAAAAAAACCCTGAACAAAATTGATGGGTAATTACAGTACCAAACACAAAGTCTTTATCATTCGCAGTCATGGCAGAATCGCGAAATTCATTGTCAATTGCGTAAACTGACATTGGTACACGAACGTGGCGTGAAAACGAAAGTAGTGCCTTCTATGGGTTGATAGGTGTCGTGACAGGTTTGGAGAGAGGTTACGAAAAATCCTATGGTGTGGGTGACCGTGTTGTGGTGGTGTGAGGAGGATTGCAAGAGTGAAGATAAGATAGTAGTATAATTAGCCTTATTGAAGATAGAATGTACCCACTGCTGGTGCTCAGGCCTCCTCTCAAGTAAAGGGAATGGGCCATTTTCCACCACGCAAGTCCAGTGCGGGTTGGTGGATATCATATCACATCATTGTCTTTTAATTTTTGGTTGCAGGACATGCCGGTTTTCTCACGATGTTTTCCTTTACCGTTTTTGAGAGCAGTGATAATAAAATTAATTACACAAAGTAATGCGCCATGCTGGGTTTGAACTTGCGACCTATAACTTGTAAGTCGGGCCATAGCAGTCTATATTATCTAATGTAGTACCTATAACTGCAAAGGGGTAAAATTGTTTCTGTGTTTGTAAAAGGTGTTTTTATTATTATTGTTAGGCACCTCTAAAACACTTTCTCTCAGCTCCATACAAAGCTGTAAGAGTTGTCTGAGGATTTCTTATCACAAAAAAAAAAAAATGTGCGATCGTGCTATACAGCATTATTTTTTAGTATGAGTGCGAAACCTGAATATGGTTTGTTCAGAATCAGTCACTGAATCGATTCCAATAATTTTTACAAATATTTTTTCCCATAAATATTTAAGACAAGTTGGACACTAGCGACATTAGGTACTACTCAGGTTACGGTAGGTCATAGCGGGCACCGGCGACCATGTATTCGTGCGGACAACCAGGTAATACAACAAGCTTATAACTTTGTGATTTTTCGTCATACAGTTATGAAATTGTGTACATATTCTTTTCATAAAAATAGTAGGCACATGATTCGGGTTTCGTAAATACTAAAAAAATGTCGCATATATAAGTTTTCATAAATAAATCAATCCGTCAACCCGTCTTGATACTGACCTTGTCAAGCCTTGCTTACCCTTGGAGTACAACCCGTGCGGTTGCGATTATTCTCCACTAACACCTTCTACAAAATACTAATATTGAATCGCAAATCCTATTCATGACAGAATTACCATTTTCATTGTCACTTGCGCAAACTGACATTGTAGTTCAAACGCGAGGTGTGTGCCAAAACGTGCATAGCACAAGTAGTGGGTAGACCTGCTAGTTCATTGCCGCGCATGCGCCGCGCGTGTTATGCTTTAAAGTTATATAACTGAAGTTAAATGTCGTTTGCAAAGGTTTACTGTAATACTTAATTATAGGGCTACCCTATTAGAGACCGGAGGCCCTCGATCTCTTATACATCCACGGTCGACGAACTTTCTGTAGACGCCAAGGCAGTGGCTTATTTAGTCCCACAGGGGGCTTCGTATCAAAATTTTCACAAGGGCCCCGTATAAAAAATTTGTGTTTTTTTACAAATACTTGGTTTACTCTTCGAGACAGCTAACATGTTGCGAATTTCTTCCTACGTTAGGGCCCCTGTAGCACGAGGGCCCCATATCATTGATACGGCAGATACAGCGGTAGCTACGCCCTGCGCCAAGGTAGTACTTTAAACTGCAAACCTATCAAAAGTAACGAACTCAGTCTCTAGAAGGGCTGATTCCTTCGCGAAATTTCTTTTATAGATGTAACAGTATACTATCACGACTATCACAGAAAATAGTGAGGTTCCTGTAGAAGGCACCACGTGAACGAAGTCGCGATGAAACGCTAGTTCCTCTTACGTAATTCGTAAGCAGCCCCTCTAGCTAAGTTACCATCGTTTCGTTTAGCGTGAACGCCTGGAGTTGGTCACACTTCCAATTCCTTTGTTCTGACGTTACCTCAACACTCAGTCACGTGGTCAGAATAAAGTAATTGGGGGCGTGGCCAACTCAAAGCGTTCACGCTAAACGAAACTATTGTAACTTGGCTAGGGGGTAGATCAATGAATTGCTCCACCTACGACATCCGAGGTACAAAAGCACAGCGATTAAGTTCACACATGAAGACACAGGTGGTTTCATACACCTATCATGCTTTAAAACATAATCTTCTTACGTTATAGTTCAAGGTGCAGCCCACGCGAATATTTTCTTTATTCTGTGCAGTAAATATTAAGCTTGGGAAAGATGTAACTAATGTACACCCACGACTGCCAACTATACAATCTTTTGTCTTTTGTAGTGGGCGTGTGTATTATGTATATCATACTACACATCTTAACCAAAAAAATCAAACAAAAGATTCAGAGACTTTACAATGACGTGGTAGGATACTTCATGTGATTTGCGGTACCTACCCCTGTTCAGCAATGTTGGAGGATTTAATGAATACGGGAAACAGTCAAGTAACAGGATTGGGATGCACATACTGAAATGTGACGTCACTACTATTAGATTACGTGTGCTCAAAAGATATAGCGAGATATTCCCACCACGCCCCCACTCTTATTCAAACCAATATTTGGAATGCCATTTGCTGCTAAATTAGCCAATTTTATTGCTGTTTTCATAAAAAAATTTCTTTTTAGTGTTAATTGTTTGTTTAGTATAAAATATTAGCACAGGCCCAATTGCGATATCCAAATCAAATCCGCATTTCCCATCAATCTCTACGTTGCAATAGATCCAATCTAAATTCGTTTCATTACCAAATCGATTGCTATTGTTTACACAAAATCAAAGAGCGACAATAGACAAGTGGGTCATAAACACGGCTAGTTAGATTTGTAACAGAGCGAAGTATTTCTCTTATTGATTAGTGTTACGACAAATCGGAGCTGTTTAATTTGAATGTTATTTGCATAATAAGAATTGTTAGTAGCCATTTGTTACCTAATTTTCTGTTGAAGTCTTTATATGATAAAAGTAATAATACGGTCATGAATTGCCATTAGTGTTGTGATTTAACGGATAGAAAATTAAACTAGATCCTATTAATTTGTAATCGAATATTGTATAGAATAGTTTCATGTATTGTATAGATTGCGTCATTTCCCGTAAATATTTTTTTTTAATTTCTATTTGTACATCGTTTACAGTTGTTTGTTTATTTCATGTAATAAAGGAGAATGTGTGGTTACTGCTGTTCAGATCTATTCGTTCACACCTTTCACTGGTGTGAAGTAATTATTTTCTCGTATGCCGCTCACCGTCCTCTATTTTCACAATTTCTTCTTTCAGGAGTGGCTAGAGAGGCGCCACAGGGACAACAAACAGCTTCCGCTTTACGCGGGTCCTTGCCGAATATTTCGGAAATTATCTGTTCAGGATTCGACAGGAAGGAATTCACAAAACATGGTGTAGCACACAGGTCTTTTCGGAAGGTATCTATTTCAAATTCGGCAGGATGGAATTCACAAAACATGGTGGAGAATACGGCAGAATTCTGCCCCGCCTGAACGGATCTGCTGTGTCTTTACGGTGGCTACCGGTGGCATTGACTTTTTCAAAAATCAAGAATAAAAGCATCAATCAACAAAATATTTTTATAAGCACATTTAAATAAATAAACGTAAATTAAAATAGGTATTTTTTAATATTAATTCTTTAATTATACAATAGATATTTGAGAAATCAATTTTAAAGGGTTTTCAGCAAAATCTGATATACCTATAAATATATCGGTACTCCTAATGATAAAAAATGGTATTCTACTTCAATTTTAATGGTAGCATTGGAAGTGAAGATTTGCAAATTCATCACGGATATTTTCTCCAGAACTGATTCATGACAAATCAATCGCTATCGATAAAGATGGGGCAACAGCTTTTGTATTGAAATAAATATCGCAAAACCATGACGAATGCTTTGGGTTTCTGCGTAATATTATTTACTCGACGGTGACGAAAAAAAAGAGGAATCATAGATTTATTTAAGAAAATTGCCTAGGCAGAAAAAACTACAATGCTTGAAACTACACAGCAATTTCAAGTCGATTAAATGTTGTTTTTTTTTTGTAGTTTGTATAGCGGTATCTATGATTTGTTTTTTTTTTTGTATTAGGAAGAAAATTTTTATGTGATGTTATATTTCGGAATGGTGTTAACAAAAAACCGATATAACGATTACAATTACACCAATCCTGAAAGATATGCTGTCATTTATGGGAGAGTTCAAACGTTTCTCCGAAGTTCTTCATCAGATCTTTCACTGACGACCGCCAAATGGCGGTTGGTACTGCCAACCTAATTTAAACAAATTAGGTTTGCTTCAACCTTTTTTTTCATAATTACACTAATAATTCAGTACTTTTCTTTATTTAAATATTTTAACGACAAAAACTATTTTTCGTTCTCTTAAAATGATTGACCTGTACCTGCGCCCGCGCGTTCCATCGTTTGTCTGTGCTAGTGACAAATGTTATCGGAGCATCGGGCGACGGTGTATGGTTGGCACTTATTATTTTTTTTACTTTTTTACTCCTGTATTTATTATTATATAGAATCCTTATATTTTTAGTATATTTTATTTCATTCTTTAGTCGATATATATATTATGTCTGTGTTCCGTGAGTGTGTCCGTGGCATCACCAGGCCCTATCAGAATACCAGCGCTGCGTTATTTTACCTTTTTTTTTTAGGTAATATCGCAGCATATGCTGAGATAGAGTCCTTTTTGACCTCGCAGAGGTCTTTTATTTTCAATCTTTTTTTTGTGTTCTTTTATTTATTGTTTTTTTTATGTTGTAAAATCTATTTATAGTTTTTGTATTGTTGTTGTATATATATTTTTTGTCCTGTGCGAGTCTCAAATACATGTTTTTCTCTTCTTTTCTTTTCTTTTTTTATTCGTAAGTGTAGGTTTTGATAAACGTGGCAGCACTCGGCTCCATAACACCCTCACCTGCAGCTCGGGCGAATTCCGCCTCGGTCGTAATGACCAAGTTATTACCGAAATTGTCTTTTGATCACGCACTAAAAAAATTCTTAAATATTAACTACCGCTGATCTACTCAAGGATTAAAATATTAAATAGTAGTGTACTAAGTAATATCTTTCCAGCGGATGTTTATGTTCTTAATCTTATAAGTAGGTATGTTCAAAGCCGGACATAGCTCAGCGGTAGATGCAACGAACATTGCAACAGCCCTGACTAAGCGGATGTGAGGCTTCAATGAGGACCTGTTTGGTGGGGAGCTAGTACAGTGTTAATAGAGGAAGCTATAACAATTTTAGGTTTATAACTTGACCCGTGTTTATGGTCATACCATGTCATGCTAGCTCCGCGGTAAAGACCACGTTTTACGAAGTTGTAGACTTGCAGATTACTTTGTGTAAAATATTTTCAACTGCTTCTCTTTTTTCTTTTGAAAAGATAACGTTGGCCCACACTAGGAATTACTCCTGTTTAGGTGGTGAGTGAAAAAAAGAAAGAAAGAAAATATGTTTATTTGGCACGCAATTAACAAATTCTTGAACAAAGTATTGGAAACATAAAAAAATAACAACTATATAGCAGTTGCTAACGCTAATTTCTTAATCATGTAAACTCACATACACAAGACATCAGTACCTCTACCATGAGTTTTAAGCAATAGTATTCGTCGCTACTCGATATCGACGCCGTAAATATTTTGTATGGCAAATTTTGCAGCGCCTCTAGCGGTCACTTGCAGAACCAAAATTTGCCATACAAAATATTTACGGCGTCGATATCGAGTAGCGACGAATACTATTGCTTAAAACTCATGGTAGAGGTACAGAACTGGAACTAGACCATAAACATATTTGTTTCTTGCGAGAATTGAACCCATGACAGTGTGCTCAACCGTCGGTAAGCATAAGGAAGCTAAGGTTCAAAAATTACTTGAAGACATGTGATATCGACACATTGTGCCTTTGTGGTGAATAACGACCATATGAACGAATCAATACCTCCCACAGAAAAGAATTCTGTTTACCCAGCATTGAAAACCAAGACGCGCTAAAGTTAAAATATACAATGGGCGGCCTTATCGCTTTCTCCAAGACTACGGCCACAAATAACCCTTCTTCTGGCGCAGTCGGGTAAAAAAAATAAAAAAAATTCTGGTGTAGGTATGCCTTTTCCATGCAGTCCCAAAATACTACAAAAAAAAAATATAGATGGAAGTTGGGGCCGTGGACCCTGAAAGAGTCCGACGTCCCCGTTTTGTGGCGACACTTGAAAGAGGCCTATGTCCAACAATGGACGGTGGGTCTTTTGGCTGAAATGTGATCATGATAATTTTTTAAACGTCTGCAATATTCTGGGACAGCATTTGACAGAAAAAAGATGGAGTAATTTAAAATAGCGTGAATTTTACCAATGCTAATCTCACGATCTCGATCAATTTATTTTAATCTCCATGAAAAGAGGGCAAACAATGCAAGTTTCTTTTATAAAGATAACCTTAGTTTAAATTAATTCTTATATAATATAAAAATCTCGTGTTTTTGTTGTTTGACCGATTTTTATGAAAATTTTTCGTGTGTATTTTGGTAGGTCCGAGAATAGGTAGAATGCTTTTTTTAAATTCCTTGGTGATAAGCGTATCTTTAGTATACTACTAGAGATGGATGTGTGATGTGACGATTGTGGCTAAAGTAAGAAAAAGAAGTATATAATCCTCTTATATTACTTACTATAACCTGCCCCAGCTTCGCACTGGTTCAATGGTCATATTAAATATCTATCTATTAATAGTGGTATTATTATGCATGTATTATACATATAAACCTTCCTCTTGAATCACTCTATCTATTAAAAAAAAACTGCATCAAAATCCGTTGCGTAGTTTTAAAGATCTAAGCATACATATGGACAGACAGCGGGAAGCGACTTTGTTTTATACTATGTAGTGATGATGATAATTACTTGGTTTGAAATTGGCAACAGTGACTGAAAAGTCGAAAGGGAATCATTTGCCTTGGTTTTTTTTTTTTTTTTTTTTTTTAACGTAGGTAAAATCATCCAATGACGAATCCCGCCCTTGGGTGAGGCGGGAAACAGTGTCAGACTTTTACTGACTAAAAACCTACCTTTCCATTCCTTGCCTTTATCCTGGGGCCTTTGGTGACAGTCTCACATAACCTTTGGCCCCAGTAGGCTTCGGCCCTGCTGGACCCCTACAGTTTGCTGACAACTCCTTGAGGCGCGCGGGAACGGTGCGCGCCGTAGACGACCTGAGCTCGGACCGGTCTGTTACCGGACGGACGGACAGCGAGCTACCCATTGCCCACCGTCCGCGAGCCCGCGCCTACGGTGACCGGAAATTGGGGTCGGAAACCCGGCGGCGGCGGCGGCGTGTCCGCCTTTGCCTAAGGCGGTCGGCCTCCTCCTTTACTAGCATTACTGCTTCGCAGAAGGAAGCGACCGCCTGCCACTCCTCCTCGCTCCGGAGCATGGCTTGAACCAAGCCCCGGCGCGAGAGATCGCCGCCGATCGCCCCCACGAGGACACGGCGCTGCTCTTCCCAAGCGGGGCACACCTCGACTGTGTGCTCCACCGTGTCCACCGGGCGGTCCGCACAGTGGCGACACCCGGGCGTCGTCTCCGCACGAATCTTGTACAGGTACGGACCGAACTTGCCGTGTTCGGTCAGCACCTGCGCCAAACGGAAGGTGACGACGCCGTGGGGCCTTTCCAGCCACGCCTCAAAGAGGGGCCTTACCGCCTCGATCGTGGCGTGCCCAGCACGAGGTTGCGACAATCGCTCTCGCCATTTCACCATGAGATCCCGCCGGAGCTCTGTCCGCCATGCCGCGACTTGTCGCGGCAGCGGAGTTTCGCCCCGACGTTGCATCTCCACGCGTAAGTCATACATGTGTGCAAGGACTGTTGCCTCCAAATCCCACGGTGGTAGGCCAGCAAGGAGGCTCGCCGCTTCGCAGGACACCGTGCGGTATCCGCGGATCATCCGGATGGCCATGACCCTCTGGCAGGCGGTTAGCCGGGCCGCCACTCGCTTCCGTAGCGATGGCGCCCACACCGGCGCACCGTAAAGGGCCATGGACCGAACGATGCCTGCGTAGAGCCTCCGGCAGGAGGCGTCTGGACCCCCTAGGTTCGGCAGGAGCCGCTTGAGCGCAGCCCCAGTCGCATTCAACCTGGGAGCCAGACGTCGGAAGTGCTCCTTGAAGTTCCACCGGCTGTCGAGGACAAGTCCCAGGTACTTCATCGTCGACCCGACGCCGATGTGAACTCCTCCTACCGTTAGGTACGGTCATGTGAAGTGAAGGGATGAAACGCATGTTACTAAAAGAGTTATGAGTTTGCATATAAATGGGTAGAGAGGGCAAGGGACGTCAAGAAAATGATGGATGGATTGTGTGGGGAGTGATATAAAAGAAAAGGGAATGTGAGGGGTGACAGGACAGAATGAAAGAAAAAATGTGTTGCAGGAAGAAGAAGATGGTGATAAGTGTATTATCACACGGGCGAAGCCAATAGCAACAGTTAGTATCTCAATAAAATGGTAGGTATTTAATATAACTGTGTTCGGTTGTAAAATTGCAGAAAAAAATGTAAATGCTAAAAATTGCGACAGTGTGGTCGAATACGCGGCTTCAATGAAGAACTCGTTTTTGAGGTGACGTAGAAATAAAACCGTTTGCGAAATTATAACATTTATCGAAAATGGCGGCACATGATTTATTGATTCGATACCGTTGCTAAAAGAAAAAAAAACACAAAAATTGAGATGAGTAATGGCTGCAATTTGTGTTTGAAAAAAAAAAACTAGTTTGCTGAATAAAATTGTTGTTTCGATTTTGAAAGTTAAGAAACAGTTGATTTAGATAATGCACCTGTATTTTGTAATTTTCTAAAAGCTTTTGTAAAAAAAGTAAAATTTTAAACACCTTGTGAAATACACGAACTAATTCTTTATGAAAAGTAACGCGGGGTGGTTGGCGCTGTAAGCTGAAATACAGGTTCCTCCTAGTTCGGCTCCAGCTGCTGAAACTTTTGTGTACATACATATTTTGTTTAGAGCTTTTGTTTGTTAAATATAATAAGTAATTTTTTTTTTGGGAAACAAATAAATATTATCTTTAGTCTGTATATATACCTTTTAAGTTATACATAATTAAATTTTGTAAAATGTAGATAGATAAAAACAAAATGATTATTCACATTTCTAGAAATATCAAGGGTTCGAAGATATAATGCGAGGTTCTCTTTACTCCTTAAAGAAAGAAAGAAATAATATTTACTATATTTCCACTCTCACCTCCCGAGAGAGAGTAGAGAGAGGGGTCTCCTCTTCTTCCTCCATATATTTTAAATAATATAAAATAAAGTTCTCCACAGCGTTTGTCTGTATGCCTTTTAACGATAAACTCAAAAACTACTGAATGGATTTTCATACGGTTTTGTCCAGTTGCTAGAGAGATTCATGTGGAAGGTTTAAGTGTATAGAGAACGAAATTTTCAAATATTTCCAATTAGAGACACAATAGAAAGACAATATAGGTGCGCGGACACCGGTGTCCTCTTGGAGTTTGAGTAACGGCGAGAAATTATCCAATCTTTGCCTTGCGTTCCAGTATGTTTTCCCTCACAGAAGTCAACGCATGGCCCCTGTAGGCTTCGGCCCTGCTGGGCCCTTAAAGTTTTGTTGACATCCCTTCGAGACGCGCGTGGTACACTACGCTCCTTCGACGACTCGGCCTCGACTCATTCGTGCAAAGCTGGCGTTAAATAAATACAAATAAATCGATCTACTTTTTCAAATGCAATCAAAAGCCTTGAATTTAATTGATGGTAGTCCGACCATCTCCAATTTATCGAAATTAGATTTATTCTAGTCTCGTGTGAATTTTGATAGCTTGCAACACTTGGAAAGGTGTTTTTACATCCTAAATAGCAAGGCTAGGATTGACTGGGGATGTCAAAGATTTGCATTTCTCATTAGGTCACCTTGGAAGTTATTTTTTCGAAAATAATATGCGTGTTTGATTTATTAATTATGTTTTATTACCATAATCTAGGATTCAAATGTCACTGCGGTAGTGGTAATAAAAACTTAGCTAATTTCCTATCCTTTTATCCGGTGGATTTTGTAATGGCAATTAGGATGATACTTAAATCTTCTTATATATAAAAAAGAATAACTGTTCGTTAGTCTCGCTAAAACTCGAGAACGGCCGGACCGATTTGGCTAACTTTGGTCTTGAAATATTCGTAATACTCCAAGAAAGGTCTAAACGGTGAGAAAATATGAAAAAAATTACGAAAAAAAATCTTCTATTAGGCGGTACGTAAGTTTGGCGGGTCAGCTAGTCCATATATTTAAAAGCAAAATACCACTCACGAAATTACAGAAACTATAACCTAAAAACTTAAAATTTGGCAGGTAGGTTCCTTATAGGGTGTAGACATCCCATAAGAAACCGACTTTCACACGGGCGAAGCCGCTGGCAGAAGCTATTTTTTTCGGTTCGTCGACGGTGCGTAGGAGCCCAGTAGGAGCCCAGTAGGAGCCCAGTAGGAGCCCAGTAGGAGCCCAGTAGGAGCCCAGCCGCTTCCTGCCAGGGTCAACAGGAAATTCTGAAAACGAAACCCTGGTCCTAGAATGAAAAAGGGGAACTGAAGGACTCAGATGTGGCTTTAGTCAATAAAAGTCTGACACGCTTTCTCGCTTCTACCTAGAGCGGGAGAAGTTATTGAATGATTTCTCACGTTAATAACATACTAGGTCTTTAATTATGAAATTTTTGGCCGTTTTTTAAAACGGGATATTTTGAACTGTGAAATTTCAGAATTTACTTATGTAGCGACATCTATGTCGTCACAAATGAACTAATCCTGCATCGCGCAAGTAAGATTCGCGGCGCGATTTGAACATATAGAACAAACCCGAATTCATCTATCGGGCAGTAGCCCACCAGATATAACACCTGTCTGGATGGAGGATCCTCCCTTTTCAACGGAGGTATGTGGGACTTTACTCTCTGTTCCGCATACCCCCAAACTTAGAATTGCAAGTAGGAGCGTTATTCTTTCTTTGTAATTAGTTATTTATTGGGTTCTTTATGTTTTTTGTGCCAGTGGCCCATTGTAAAAACAGTCGTGAACTGTGCTTTCCACCTTTTTTAAGAATTTTGTGTGGAAGATGAAACTTTAGTCATCTTCTGTGCTGAATCCTTAAAATAGTATTAGTAATTTATTATAATATGATATTAACAATAGGATTAAAGTAATTTTACTAATATTGTACATCTTTTGTGAAATAAAAATAAACAAATGTCTCAATTTTTTTTTTCATTTTGTTATATTGCTATATGTTTTATTTCTGTTCATAGACAGTAGACCTAACACGACTACTTTAATATTTGTCTGAAGGCTGCTGAACTGTTTACTGAAATCACCGTGGAACTGGTACACACAGGATAACTGAAGGAACATCGGTAGGTCTTAGTCTGACACTACCTCTCGCTTCACTCTGAGAGAAAGGACTTGTAGCGACATCTATGGCGCCACATCCGAACTAAACCACGAAATCCTACATTGCGCAATTAGTTTTCCGCGAGATTTGAATATATGCGACAGCCTGAAATCATCTCTCGGGCAGTGGTCCAAACCAGACATAACTCTAGTGGGTGGATTCTCCCTTTTCAGTGGAGGTATGTGAGACTTTACACTCTGTTCAATATACCTCTAAAACGTTATTTGATGATTTCCCAACCCAACCCAAAAAGAAAATACTCATATGAACTGTTATTTTACTCGTGACAGCCATTTTTACACGACTACGACTCGCCGTGTCCTCTTGGGGGGCGATCGGCGGCGGCGATATCTTCCGCCGGGCCGGAGCATGGTACGGGCCATGCTCTGGAGCGAGGAGGAGTGGCAGGCGGTCGCCTCCTTCTGCGAAGCAGTAATGCTAGCAAAGGAGGAGGCCGACCGCATCAGGCAACGGCGCTCACGCTGCAGCCACCGCCGTAATTCCGATCCTAATTTCTGGCCACCGTGGGCGCCGGTTTGCGGACGGCGGGCAATGGGTAGCTCGCTGTCCGTTTGTCCGGTAACAGACCCGACCGAGCCCAAGTCGTTTACGGCGCGCACTGTTCCCGCGCGCCTCAAGGAGTTGTCAGCAAACTGTAGGGGAGGTATGAAAATGCATTCCAGGGCCCTGGAACCAAGGCAGGGAAGGAACAGGGTAGGGTTTTAGTCAGAAAGAATCTGACACTATTTCCCGCTCCGCCCAAGGGCTTGATCTGTCATTGGATGATTTTCCTTTCATTAAAAAAAAAAAAAACTGACTACGACAAAACTCTTTTGGTGTGAACGACAGAAGACGAGTATTATTAATATAGTTTACGGTGGACTATGGCCTTCTCCAGTGGCATCAATCAATAACTTATGTGTCCGTTTTCCGTTAAACTATAAGTTAAGGTAAATTGCTCTATCATTTCGGAATAAATGATATCCTTTGAAGACCTCAGTTTTATATTTGGTAGGAGGTCAGTTTTTTCTACTCAAGATTCATCATTAAAATGATTTATAACTTCGCAAACAGACCACCACAGAGCAATAATTATCAGAATCGGTATTTAAGAGTGCTCTTCCCAAGTCATTTATATAAAAAGGTGAAGCGAAAAAAGAGATAACGCCTGAATTCTCTTTTAGTATTCGATAATTTCTGTTTATCACTCGAATATTCCACAAAACTGGTCTAAAGAAATATTGTTTTTTTAAACCTAATTTTTTTTAGAAATTTTCCTTATTCAGAATCTCGATTAAATATGCAAGGTTTCTATTGACATATTTTTCGTTTATGAGTACATTATGAAGGGCCAAAGTTCACGCAAAACAGTTGACTTTCAGAAGTCTTTACTAGATCAGTTTTATTTTATTATTTGTTACCAAGATTATATCCACAAAATATCTGTGTTCGCAAAATATCTAGAGAAAGATGTAATAACGTCATAATCACGAAATAGCGTTTGTATGGAAATGTAACTCGGTTTGGTCGCCCTTAATAAGGTGCCTACTTAAATACATAGTGCAGCATAGTTGTTTTCGTTTTGAAGTCAAAATTACTCGCAATTATAGCTTTATTTCAAAATCTGCTACAAACAGTAGCATCTAACGAAATGCAATCATCATTTGGGTTACTTGCCAATAAGAGCAAGAAAAAAAATGCAATTTTAACATTTCAAAAACCAGAAAATTACTTTTGAAATGTTTGTTAAACGCAAATCCTGTTCGAAACAAGTTTATACAAGTTCACTGCACAGTTGGAAACCGTATCATTTGAGAATGATCAAGAAATTGTATAGTTTACGATTGGAATGGCGTCGGTGCATCTTAAGCCTCTCGCTCACAGGCGCGATGCGACAATATGATGCGATTAATATCTTCTTCTATCGTTTTCACGAAACTACAATAGGTTTTTTTTTATGGTAGGTAAAATCATCCAATGAAAAATCCCGCCCTTGGGCGGAGCGGAACAGAGTCAGACTCTTACTTTGAAAAAATTGGACGATGTTATTGAATATTGCGGCACTATATATGAAAATGCGTTATTCAATTCGCGTTTTCATGAAACGACTAGATTAGATTTGTAAAATGGCAAAATATAATATCACTTTTTTTGAGGTGGGAAATCATCTATTATGGACTTTTACTGGAGGTTACCGCCACCGGTGTGGCACACCTTTACCGTGTACTCCACCGCGTCCACCAGGCAGTTCACACAGTGGTGGCACCCGGGCATTTCGTCCGCCTGAATCAGGAGCAGGAACCTCGCGATCATACCTGCGTCTTGCGTTAGGTGAAGACGCCGTGACCTCTCCAGCCACTAATCAAATAGGGGACTTATCGTTATGAATATGGCGTGCACAACAATAACCTCATATCGTAACCCGCTAGGGAAGAGCACCGTGTCCTCTTGGGGGGAATCGGCGGCAACGTCCTCTCGCGCAAGGCCTTGGCAGGGGCCATGTTCCGGAGCGAGGAAGAGTGGCAGGCGGTCGCCTCCTTCTGCGAAACAGTAATGCTAGCAAAAGAGGAGACAGCATGCATGAGGCAACGGCCCTCACGGTCCAGCCGCTGTCGAGATTCCAATCCCGATTTCCGGCCATCGTAGGCACGGGCTTGCGGATGGGTAGCAATGGCTAGCTCACTATCCGACCGACCGGTAACCGTCCGGACAGGGCGCAAGTCGTCGACGGCGCGTATCGTTCCACGCGCGCCTCAAGGAAATGCAGCAAACCGTAGGGGCCCAGCAGGGTCGCTAGCAGCTGTTAACTCCGTACTCAGTAGTGCTTGAAGTATTAATATTTCGCCAATAGTTCACCTATACCGACGATACGAGGATGCCTGCGAAGTTTCACTAACTCATTTAATTAAGCTTTATACATCGCAAATTACAGCGTTGAAAAACTTCTCAAAAGGCTGCAGGAATCCGGTGGCTGCAAGAAGCACAGCAGGCCACGTGAATGTGGCAACGGTTGGGAGAGGCCTATATCATCGAGACGTCCTTCTGCTGGAATAACGATAATAGTAGAATCGTATAGACATTCTCGCGCTTGTCTACAATACCCTTTATTGCGATGGCCGCCATCTCTAGCTGTAAGAAGTAATTACGTAAACACTGACATCCTTGGGATGGAGTAGCTGTAGTCGGGAAGTCAATTACATTATAATGTATGTGAGGGCCGGATGGACGGGGCTCTGCTCATTATAGAGGTTCGATTTTGTACCGATTCATTACTGATATGATTTTTTTATCTGGATTTAATTTCCATGGGATTCTAAATACCTTTTTTACTGTTGATAGGCTCGCGCTTACCATTCTTTTATGGATTGCCTTTTTTTGCGGTGAGAAATCAGCAAATGATTTCCCCTTTCCGTTCTGTGGTGGAGCAAGAGAGCGTGTCAAACGGCGAGCTATCCATTGTTCGTTGACCAAAACTTGAATCGCCCTGTGACTCCTGACACCCGGGGTGTCCTGTGTCTCCTTCGCTTGCATTACTACACCGCAGAAGGATAGGAGCTTCCTGTTCGCTATCGCTTCGCACTCTTGCATAAACTAGAGCTCGAGAGGTTGCCTCCACGAGGACACGGTGGTGCTTCTCCCAAGCAGGGCACACTTTCAGTGTCCTTCGGGCGGTCCGCGCAATGGTGACACCCGGGTTTTTCTTCTGTCTGAATCCAACACAGGAACCTCCCAAACTGGATATACAAGCGGGTTTGGTCAAGAAATGTAGTACCTTTAAGATATAATACTGTTTATATTTTTTTTAGATTCTGTTACTACACTTGGCATATTTAAATGTGGCCTTGTCCAAACCTGCAGATATACTTACACGTTTTAATTTCACACTTATCAAGTAAATAATTAAAATTCTACCGTAACGCCATTTCAATTTAGGTTTGTACTCTTCAGTAAATTGCATAATAAATAAGTCCCTCTGTTAGAGGTCCATGCCCTCTGTAAAGCCAATGCCCTCCTTAATAAGTTCCATATAGACTAATAATGTGAATGTTTGTATGTTTAGATTTTTGGATGAAGCAAGAGGGAATGGGATGTGGTCGCCACCTTCTGTCGACTTGTAAGCAGTATTGCGAACGAAGGACATGGCCATAACCATGAGGGAATGGACATCCTGGAGCTCCAAAGAAGACGCTCCGGGCATTTGAAGTCAGAGGACAATTTCCGGCCACCATAGGCGCGAGTATACGGATGACGAGCAATGAGTAGTCGTCCATCTGTCCAGTAAAGAACAGGTCCAAATCGATGGCACGTAGTGTTCCATGTGTGCCTCAAAGAGATTTCAGCAAAACCGAAAGGACTCAGTAGGGACCAAGCCTGTTAGGTAAAAGGCAACTAAAAAAAACGCTGGTGGGTTTTAGTCAGCAAAAGTCTACAATACCTCCCGCTCTAACAAGAGCAGGAAGAGTCATTTTATGATTTACCACGTAAAATAAGGAGGAGCATTGGTGGCCGAACGTAACGGCCGTGACTTACGAGTTGCAGGTCACGGGTTCAGCACAGCCAGGCGCATTACTTTGTGCAATTTATTTCTTTACCACTGCTCTCAAAACGGTGAAGGAAAACATCGTGAGGAAACCGGCATGTCCTATGACCAAAAATTCCAAGACATGTGACATCCAACAATTCGCACTGGGCCCGCGTAATGGATTACGGCCAATTCCCTCTTCTAGAGAGGAGGCCTGAGTCCCAGCAGTGGGAACATTATAAGGCTGATGCTATGCTATGCTACGTAAACCAAAAGTCATACATTCCTGTGGCATTTTTTTACTCTGAACAAGGCGCAGGTTAAAGTTAGTATATTTGTATTTGAAACTGTTCTAGTGAAGATTGCACATTTATTGCGCGCGGACTACATTATTTACCCTTTTCAGACACGGCATGTTGACATGATCCGGATTGAGAGCGAAGACTCTTTAATTGCTACCTGATTGATTAGTTGTTACTAAATCTCACATTTCTACGAGTATTACATTAGAAAAATGGGTACGGCCATCACTAGTAGTTGAGCATCTTTATTTGTATTTTTTTTAATATTGATTTATAGCATAATTAGCTACTCGTACCAGCTTCGTACGGCTGTTACGTATCTTTAAAATGTTTCTATTTTTTCTACTATAATATGCTTGTATTATGACATCACAACTGTCTTTTTTAAACACAGGTTACCCCGTAACCTATCTTTTTTTTTTTTTTGGGTAGTTAAAATCATCCAATGACAAATCCCGCCCTTGGGCGGGGCGGGAAATAGTGTCAGACTTTTACTGACTAAAAACCTACCTTTCCATTCCTTGCCTTTATCCCGGGGCCCGTGGTGACAGTCTCACATAACCCCGTAACCTATCTAGAAGAGCAGTACTGCACCCACTAACTAGTATACGTAAATATGATGCTAAACATGTCGCTTTGTAACCCAATAATATATCTAAATTAGTTCCAAATTCAGCTAGTTTCAATTTTGGGCATTGCGTAAAAGTCTCCTCCCTCACCCATCAACTGATTTTGAAAGATTTGAAACAGGTGACATTCGAAGCGCATAATTAAATAGAGTTTTTTTTTGTTATGGTGACATAGCTCAAAAGTATGGGGTTTAGGTTTTACAAAACTTTATATTTTAAGCTAACCTAGCCCAACTGTTTTAGACTTTAAATATAATCATAATATAGCCCTGAGAGCCCTGTACGACGCTACAAAAATATTTTGACTTTATTATTATTATAATTTCCTTTATTTATCTTCTAGGTTTGATTTTTAAATATTTCTTATATCAAATACAAAAAAAAAAATAACATATAAAATATTACTACACCGATGTCGGGAGCCGGGTCCAAGCTACCGGTGCCCTAACCATGCAGAGACAGGAACCTCCTCACAATGCGAGTCGTATCGAAGAGTACTGTCTCTGTACCAGGCCCTTGATCCAACCGCACAACGATAGCTTCGACAGATGGTCGTCGAGGCTTTTAGCTATAAGGCCATTGGCTATTACGACTTATTATTATTTTACACTGAAAGCTTCCTCATGAAAGACTCTGTCTGTGGGAAAATTGCATGAAAATCCGTTCAGGAGTTTCTGAGTTTACAGCTTCATACAGACAGACAGACGCTATTCCGACGCACACTCCCCGAAAACCGATTAGCTATTAATACGTTGTCAAAGCTCAAGACTTTGAAGCTTCTTGTCTGAATGATGAGAAAAAAAATCATACAAAATACAATGGAATTTCTTGCCTAACATCCGATAATTCTCCAATCTTATGACATATCACTAACCTGGTCAGTTGTTTCAGCTTGGTGGCAGCTTGTAGAGACGCATAGCCGTACCGAGAATACTTGGCAGCTTCTTCTGAAGGTGCGTTGAATGCAGCCACGTAGCGTGCTGGACTGGAGTCGTCTAACCACAGACCTGGGGAATTGGAAGAAAAAGAAACGTTATAAAACTCAACTGGCTGGCTGTTTGACCAGAATGAATAGACGAAAATGAAGCAGAACATATGTAAGGATCGTAGCAGAGGCCCCATTTGTGTTTTAATTTTTTAAGGGTGGATATCATCCAATGTCTTCTCCCGCTCTGGGTGGAGTGAGAGGGCGCGTCCGACTTTTACTGACTAAAATCACACCAGTGTCTTTCAGTTACCCTTTGCGTTCTAGGACTACGGGTTTCTTTTTCAGAAATTCCCCGCGATCTTAGCTAGCGGGCATCTTTGAGGAGTGCGTGGATTCCTACGCGCTTTCGACGACTTGGGCTCGGTTCGATCGATTACCGGACGGTCGGACGGCGAGGTACGCATTGCTCGGCGTCCAAGCAGACGTTTACCTTTGTAAGACGGCCCACCGGTGCAACGGGAGCCGCGAACAATAGCACACATTGCGGGTGTAAAACGCGTCGTGAAATGTGCTTCAATTTTCTACGTATATTTAAATCTGCATTCTACAGAAGCTGCGAGCCCGTTACCGCGGCCGAGGGTGAAAACCGCTTCTTGAATTTATTGTAGCCCTGGAACGCAAAGAATAACTGAAGAAATATGTGTCGGTTTTAGTCAAAAATCAAAAACTTCTCTCTTCCTATCCAATCAGGGACGTAGAAGTTATTTGATGATTTCAAACCCTCAAAAGAGAATAAAATGTTATTTTCCATTATTATTCGGTTACCGCGAAGCCCAAAAGGCGATTAATGTTGTATTTAAAGTCAAGAGTAAATAAGTTACATCTAAGCAAGCGTGCTTCATCGCCAACCACATAATCTCTTACTGTCACCGTAGGCGCGGGCTTGCGGATGGCGAGCAATGGGTAGCTCGCCGTCCGTCCATCCGGTAACCATCCGGACTGAGCCCAAGTTGCCCGCGGCGCGTATAGTTCCACGCGCGCCTCAAGGAGTTGTCGTCAAACTGAACGGGCCCAGCAAAGTCGAAGCGTATTTGGGCCATGGTCCGATTTCTGAAAGTAGGCCCCAAAGGCAACGAAGGAACAACAGTGAGTTTTTAGTTAGTAAAAGTCTGATACTATTTCCCGGCCCGCCCAAGGGCGCGGAGATGTTATTGGATGATTTTCCCACCGAAAAAATATCACCTCTTACTTTCAAATGAGATAGTGTCTTACTTATTTTGAAATCCACAAATATTGAAGGGAACACCATGAAAATTTATTTTATTAAAATCCACTATGTGATCAAGCGCTGGGCAAAAATGATATAAATTAGTTAGCTCAATAAAAAAAATATCGCGAATCTACGAGATTACTTTAGGGAAATATTTGAAAATTCCAAAAAAAGGAAAAACAAAAATTTTGATTAATTATTCTTTTTTTTTTATAAAAATAAAACCGCTGTTTTGCGGCCGCGAAGTCGACATAATCCCGGGCGGAATTCATACAAAATACTCAGTGACTACAACCGTACCTTAAAAATAATGAACGAGACATAATTTTTTATTTATTAGTAAATTTGAAAGCAAAACCAACTCATTATTAATGGTAATATGATTGTTAGATAAAGTATTGACCACAATGATGTTTGGCAAGTTCTTATTAAGTATGAGCTTAAGTGACAAATCAATCAAATAAGATCATTGATTGAAGTGAATGAACGACGTGTTTAATTAAGAATGATGAAACTTACAATTATGTTTGGTTACTTTCATAATATCGACCCGTCAACGTCTTCTGCAGTCGGTAATTCTGCATGGAAAATTGGGACTGATATTTCTATTAGAATAAAGAGCAAGAGATAGCCAAGTGGTATTACGGTCGAGCACACCTCTACCGTGTGCTTCACCGTGTGCTCCGGGCGGTATAGGATTATTATAACCTACCTCAGATTTCAGCAAATAGTTTAAAATAATGTTCTTCCTCATTAGTCCAATCATTCTCTTATTTTGCACTTGGCAACACATTACATCCATTCATAAATTATTTATACTTATAGATAAAGATTTCTCGTCATAAGAACCTTCAGAGAGCATTGGTGGCCGAGTGGTAACGGCCCCGACTTACAAGTTGTAGGACGCCAGTTCAAATCATGAAGCAATTCCTTCATGGTTCAAACCCAGCCAGGCATAATACGAGTACTTTGTGTAATTTATTTCATCTCTACTGCTTTCAAAACGGTGAAGGAAAACATCGAGAGAACACCAGCATGACCTAGAACCAAAAGTTCGCAAACATGTGACATCTACCAACCTGCACTGGGCCCGCGTGGTGAATTACGGCCCATTTCCTCTCCTAGAGAGGTGGCCTGAGTCCCAGCAGTGGGAACATTATAAGGCTGATGCTATGTTATGCTATGCTATTTCTATTAAAACAGCCAGGCTGAAGTGGCAATGGGCTGGTCAAGTCGCACGAATGTACCCGGACAGGTGAGTGAAGATTGTCACTCACTGGACGCCTGAGGGAGGACGTCCACGGTGAAGGTGGTGTGACGATCTGATCATGTTCGCGAGGCGAACTTAGCCAGAGATCGCCCTAGACCGAGAGGTGTGAAAGGAAGAAGGGAGGCCTTTGCCCAGCAGTTGGACAGATTAAAAAAGAAAAAAAAATATTTATTCCTATAGCTTTTTCATTATAAGTATCCCAAGCATACAATGACAACATGGTTGGCAGAGTTGTTGAGCAATTGGAAGCTACTCGTACATTGCGTGCCGCGGTTTCGATTCCCGCATCGAACCAATATTTGTATTGCCTACAGATAGTTCTTCCGGGTCTGGGTTTCTCAGTTGTGAATGAACCCACGATATCACGATATAGAAGTAATTCCCAGAGTAAAGCAACGTTTTTCTAATAAGACAAAAACAATAACTCCTGGAAGGCCTCATAAAATTACCCCTTTACCACCGCCATCAACAAAACACTGACTTTGAGGCAATTTTTCTAGCGTGTGGAAGTCCTCCGCTCCATGGTGAGAGCTCGAGGCTCTATCAGATTCTTATTTTCTAAAGCCACACATTGTTCTACAGCTACCTTTGACCGGGGCGTTGAAGTGCTTGAGCAATTAGATACGTGTACAGAAACACAGCAACACCTGCGGCTTATCTATCCTATCATAATAAATAGACTACATTACTCACCCATTGAATAGAGTTTAGGCTCCAAAACAGTGTACAGTTCATGCATCTTCTGCATCCCATACTCAGCTGCTTCCATCATCTCCTTCTTCTCTCCTATCGTTATATTTCTTCCTTCACCTTCGCCTCCATCCATCTCCAGACCCAGTTCGTCATCGTAATAATCATCATGATTGTCATAATCAGTTTTCTCTTCAGTTTCTTTGTCTACAACAGTCTTGTCTTCTTTCGTTAAATTAGCTTTATCACAATATGTAACTACGATTGTGGAAACGTTTTTAGTCGCAGAAAATGAATGGTTATTAGTGTGATCTCTTTCTATAATCGTTATGTTGTGTACTTCTTTAGTCAAAGTACTGTTGAACAGAGGCATTAGATGCTTCAAAACTTCTATAATGTTGGCGGTTGTTGTGTTTTGAGTGTGAGGATCTTTTGTTAGAATTTCCACGTATTTAGTTTTTTCTGTGGTAGAAGTGTCTTCACCTTTTTCTGTTATATTTTTTGTAGTATGCCACTTAGTGGTATTAGAATTTAGAAAAGTATCAATTTTATCTTCTATACCACTTTTAATTTGATTAACCTTTTTGATATCATTTGTTTTGTTTCTATTACTGCCTTTTGAAGATGACATTATAATTGCTTCATTCAGTTTATCAGACGTATCACTAATATTATTTTTAATTCTATTAATTGAAGCTATGATTATATTTATGAGATCTTCTTCTTTTTTACTTATGTTTTCATTTGTAATATTAGCTATTGTACTCAGGAATAGTTTGACTCTTTCTTTATTTTTCTTATTTGAGTCTTTGTCTGTAGTTTTGTTGTTGATTTTGAAGACGTCTTCTATGATTTTGGAGAAAGGACAATTTGGTGTGGTCTCTGTAGAGTTTGTCTTTGATTCTTCATTACAGACTTTTTCAAGAAGTAGTGTTATTACTATGAAGATATATTTGTACCTGAAAAATAAAAACATATAATATTTAACACTGATTTTGAGTACATATCAAAAAGCTATAATTTGAACTAACGTGATAATAGAACTCGATTGAAATAGTCTTGACTCTTAACCTCTTATGAATAAATAACTTGTAACTTATAAACTCTTTCCCCATGCTCTTTGACCTTGTTTGTCAACTTGGCAATGAAGTGAGAAATCATCACTTTTGTTATAATCATGCTAATTATTAGAACGTCTACAGTCTATAGGTACATTTTTTTTTTGCACGAATTGCATATTTTGACCTCAAGAAAACATATTTTCAAATTTAAAATTAATTTTGACAATTTTACAATGTAATTTGACAATTTAACACTTTTGCTGCCATTTTGTTTTCTATAAATTTATTTTAACTTATTTTTTTACATGTAAGTACTTAGTATATTATTGACACTTGATTTGCTTTTTTTATTTGATTTATATAAAATTGCTGTGCCCGACATGGCCCATGTGAACTTGTAAAAATTTTGAAACTTAAAAAAACATGTGATTTGCAATAAATTAAATTGAACCGGGTCATTCGCACACGTGTGCGAACATATTGCGTCCACGCATGAAGATTACACCTAACCAAGTCATCCTGAGACAAATGGCATGCATTACACAAGTTCATATTACGTGCGTGTAGTCATAGCATAGGTTACGCGCGATTGTCCACCGAACACACTTTCAACGAGCATTGGATCGTCAGAAATGGAAAGTGTGCTTTCTCTACAACTCGTTCTTGTTATTGTAAACCATCCGTACGTAAAATATCAATGTATTATTTTGTCATGCTCTTTTTGTTAGGAAATGCATTTGTGGAATGCATCACTGGGCATAGTATGAATGAAATTATCGGGGTGATACATTTAAGTGGGCCATGATTGTTGTCATGATCAAATTGATAGTCCCTTTTTAACCATAGGCCTTTAAGTGAAAACTGCATCACTGAATATGGCTTATTGATAAAACAGTGTTATCAATGAAATGAATGGTTTATTGTAACAACAGGAAGACCTCACACGAGGTGGACCGATGACCTGGTCAAGGTCGCTGGAACCTGATGGATGCGAGACACACAGGTACGGTCGTTGTGGCGACACTTGGAGGAGGCCTATATCCAACAGTGGACGTCTTTTGGCTGATGATGATTATGATGAATGTAACAACTAAAGGTAATAAAGGTATAAAATATTTTATTGGTTTTATTTTAGTTTTATGGTCTAGAAGCCTGTGACAACCCACGACCTGATGGCCAAAAAGAAAGAAAAACATTTGTCTGTGACTCGCACAGGACAAACAACAATAAAATGAAAAGTAACTACTTAATATAATAAAAAAATGAAAGAAAAAAAATATTGCAAGATTAAATCAATCAATCAGGCAATCTCTCTCCATTCCAGCTCCCCTAGCCAAGACATGATCGTGACTGAGTGTTGAGATGATGTCAGAACAAATGAATTGGAGGCGTGGCCAACTCAAAGCGTTCTACGTTACCGAAACGATCATAATTTGGTTCGGGGGGCAGATTGCCTGGACGAGATCGCAAAATACGATAAGTCCGCCCACTGTATATTTTATGTTTAATGCTTAAACTGCACTATGAATCAAATTGGTGTACAATAAAGTATATATAAATAAATAAAAAAAGATCCTTGCGAGGCCAAAAAGGCTAATATCTCAGCATATTGCTGACTCTTCCTGACTGATCAGACTCTTACTGACTAAAAACCTATCCTGCTCCTTCATTGCCTTCGGTCCAGGGCCCCAGGGTTCACTTTCGCCTAACCCTTGGCCCCAGTTGGCTTCGACCTTGCTGGCCCCCTACAGTACAGTCGGACAGCGAGCTACCCATTGCCCGCCGTCCGCAAGCCTGCGCCTACGGTGGCCGGAAATCAGGATCAGAATCCCGGCGGAGGCGGCGGCGTGTGCGCCGTTGCCTGATGCGGTCGGCTTCCTCCAGCTAGCATTACTGCTTCGCAGAAGGAGGCGACCGCCTGTTACTTCTCCTCGCTCCGGACCATGGCTTGTACTAAGGCCCAGCGCGAAAGATCTCCGCCGCCGATTGCTCCCTCAAGCCACACTTCTACCGTGTGCTCCACCGTGTCCTCCGGGCGGTCCGCACAGTGGCGACACCCGGCCGTCTTACTTATTAGGGTAATTTTCTTCTTTGACGAAGGCGAAGTGTCTGGTTAGTGCGTATGATAAAATAAAATGTATAATGAAGGTCTAGTTTAGTCCTCATTGTGTGTAATAGATGCATTAAATATTTCTTAATATCAATAAGAATTCGCTGAAAATGTCGTAAGATTAATACAAGTCCAAGATGTTTTGCGAAGCTTTCTCGATTGCCCAACTAAGGCCGGCGCCATTGTTGGGCAAATTAATGAACGTTTACTTCATCGAGCAAATTGGGTTGCCAAACATTATTAGCCTTTTGGCATTTAGTAAAAAAAGCTATTCAATGATCATTGGTTGAGATAGCGTTTTATTTAGGCAACCTATGATTTTTGATGTTAGTCGTTCTGCGATGGTATTACGATGAAATTAATTTTCTAGGCTTAAAAAATAGGGGGCTCATTTAGATGCCAATGTATACACTTATTTTCTATTTCTATTATTATTTTTTGACAAATTGACATAGTTGTTCATTTATTTATTTATTTTTCTTACAATTTCACATTGTAAATTATTTATATTTTACAACTAGACATATTTTTATTTCCTTTTTTTCTGCGAGTATTTTCTGCGGCCTATCCAAATGTCCTGTCTTTGGTATTGATCGTCAAGTCGTTCGATAAACAACGACGAGTTGAGCTTCACGAATACTGAATTTGTCAGTATTAGTACAGCTTGCACTGACTGGACAGGTCCACTCAAATCTGTATGGTTCTCTCTTCAAAAGACCATCTCAGTCAAATCTGCATAGTTCTCATGTGATTTGACCATTACAAATTTACTGTATGGACTTTAAAAGAGACTGTGACCCCTGAGTTTGTTTCGGTGTTTCTTCTCAGGGTAGTCAGCTAGGAAACACCGGCCTCATCTAGTTTTAAAAAAAATATTGACGTGTAAAAGTGTTTTGAAAACCTATTTGAAAAATAAATATCATATATCATTTATCACTTGTCGGTTCTTCTCCATAGGAAACGACCAATTAAAACAGTGCACTGGTTTCTGACGTTTTAAAGTGCCTATGTAAGCCTATGTGAATCATTAGTATATTGTATTATAAGGGAGCAAAATAATAATTTTACGGCGAGGGCGCTTTTTTAAATCCAGAGCGAAGTGAGGGATACTAGAGTAGAATCCCGTGCGTAGCGAGGGATTCTTTAGTATAATCCAGAACGTCGCGAGGGGTTCAAAGTACGTCGCCTGAGCCATAAATATATTTGCGCGCGAGTGGATTGGCACTCTACTTTTCATCACCCAGTATGAGAAAATAAAAATCACTTGAACTAATTTTTCAAAATAAAACCATGAATTTCTAACAATCCATGAAAATTGATAAAAACGCGGGTTATAGTTCGCGCGTTTTAATTTGATTTCTGTTTTTTTTGTATTTAGCCGGCGGCGTGACTATGGGCCGTCGTACCAGCCAGTCTTTACTCAAACAATATTTGCATTCGATTTCTTTGGCGCTGAACACTAAGATGTTCCAAATTCAAAAAGTGCACGGCAAAGCGCACTTATAAAGAGGAAAACTCATTACTGCCTGCTAAAAGTTTCTTTTAGAAAACATCACCTTTGGGTGCATTTACACCCCAACAAGTAAAACTAAATTCTTGAGTAAAAGTAACTTCTTAAGTAATCATTTGTATTCTATAATTAAGAAAAAATTAAATTTTGAATAAATATTTCAAACGTCATGTAATGACTTAATAAGATTTTTCTTTTTTCTTTTTAGTTACAAGTAATTACTTCTTTATAAATACAGGTATTAAAGGCAAACCAAGTCGTCCTTTTCGAATAGGTGGGATGAAAAATATTATGAGTTTGAAAAAATGTTTTTTTTTTTTTACCGTGTCCCAACATTAGGAATTACTTCTGTAGTCCTGTATCGTGTGGCCTTTCAGATAAATTTAATTTTACACTCACAACTTTTTGTAGGTCAAACAAATATTTATTCGGTAAGTGATTTGAACCAGCGCAGCAGCCAGTCCCAACTGTGCCGTAATGACATCACACTCAGGCAAGTAGAACCTCATAGACCGACGCACACGTTTACCACGCCTGATTTAGACGTAGTACTACGTCGCGTGGCGTGGATCTAGTGTAGCTCTACAAGTCTAGTTTCCATATAAAATGTATGGAGACCGACGCGCTCAGATAGGCGTGTGTGGCACCCGTGTGCGCAGTCTAATTCCACCTTAATTTACATTAATATTTTACAGGCGAAAAATTTCAAGCGCGTATATGTGTTATTTATTCACGCTCGAACGGCTGCACGAATTTGGATGAAACTTGGACCACGGGCAGGCCATGTCCTGGAATAGCACATAGGATAGGTACGATTTATTTCGGTGGTATATTTTCTTCGAATATTTCTTTACTTTCAGGTTAGAAAGTTACTGGGAGAAGTCATATTTTGTAACATGATACCTTCGTTCTGCTTATCTCAAGCTCACAAAGTTAATGTATTTATATTTTTTCGAAAAAATCATGTATGTACTTGAACTTGAGGGAACTACTATGTCGTGCAATACTCGTGTGAGAACCTGGGGGCTTACTCTCGAGTTTAATTCCGTTCGGTCGACATTGGAATTGTGACGTTAGGTACTCTTGAATTCGATGCTAGCGCCAAATTGGTTTAAAATTGCGTGACCACACGCCAAGCCCAATCCCCATTTTACTTAGTTTTTCAAAAAGGTTACGCAATTTGGCCCTTGCATCGAATACAAGAGTACCTAATGTCACAATTCTAATGTCGACCGATCGGAATTAAACTCGAAAGTAAGCCCCCAGGATTGAACTTGCCCAACACGAATTTTTTTTTCGGGGCGTAGTTTTAAAAACTGGCACCGGGCGTACAAAAAACTAGTTACGGCATTGATTCTACGTAAAACAAAGTTCCTATAACATAATCGCATTATATCCGTATGTCTGTCATCGCTCTACTTTCAAGTGAGAATACATAAGTTATATAACAAGTTAGTAAATATAAGTTCCGTGTCACGGGAAACAGGAAAGTATTGTGCGTGCTGTTTGTTATGTAAATTAACTTGCTTTTGAGAGAAACTTCATTTGCGCATAAATTACAGTTTTCATAATAATCTTATGGTAAACCATTTGGTCCAGCAGTATTATTCTCTAAGAAAACAGCCTTGAGCGCCGCGCTGCCGCAGCGACGAAAATCCAAATAGGTAGGTACATTGGATTAACAATCTAATGTATAGGTCTAGGGTTTTTTTTTAACGTAGGTAAAATCATCCAGTGACAAATCCCGCCCTTGGGTGGGGCGGGAAATAGTGTCAGACTTTTACTGACTAAAAACCTACCCATCCGTTCCTTGCCTTTGTCCCGGGGCCTGTGGTGACATTCTCACATAACCTTTGGCCCCGGTAGGCTTCGGCCCTGCTGGACCCCTACAGTTTGCTGACAACTCCTTAGGTCCAGGGGTAAAACGGGGGTTGGAAGTAAGTATGGAGAAATCTACTTTCACGCGGGCGTAGCCGTTGGCTGAAGCTAGTTGACAATAAGTCAGTCGGTCAGAAAAATGATGCTATTTGCACATTCTAAAACGTAGATTTTTAAGGGGGGGAATGAGTTACCGTAGCCCTAGAAGCGCAAAGGACAAACTAATGAACGTAAGTTGGTTTTAGTCAGTAAAAGTCTGGCCCCAGTCTCAGACACCCAGTCTCTTGCTCCACCTTAGAGCGGGAGAAAACACAGGTATGATGACTACTATCCTCAAAAAAAAAAGTTTTCTAGAATCAAAAGTTCTTACAGTGTGTAAAATAGTGGCGTTACTAAAAATATGATATTTATTTTGGACGCCATACCTCAAAAAGAAAAACGGTACCCCCGTAGGTTCACTTTGTATGTCCGTCTGTCACTCCATTTGGGAACTGAACTACTTTTAAATCACAACGTTGAGACTGGGGTGTCTCTGCCTGATGTATGGTAGAAGTGAACAGGTGGCACTGGTACACTTAATTCATCTTCAGGTGATCCGCAGTTACCACCTACGTGTCCGCCTAGTTTGACAACACAATTATTGCTATTCAATGTGTATAAATCCATAAGGTCTGCTAGAAGAAATAAACTGGGCAAGTGCGAGTTGGGCTCACGCACTGAGGGTCTCGTACAAACTTATTTATGAAAATACTATTACAAGCTGGTGCTGAAAATCAGCGCTGTAGTTCTGTCCAACATATGAGCCCCAGCAATTTGCTGAGCGCTGGCCGTTTTGCGTCGATGTGTCGCATAATCGCTATCATTCGCGTATAAGGAATTGTTTTTGTATTATTTTTAAGGTATGCCGCCATATTTGACGTAAATAAGCTCTTTTTCTTTCAAAATAGATCAATTCCCGAAACAAGCCTTGAAGTTTTTTCCGAACCGAAAACAAAAAGTATTTTTTTATGTGCATAACCACAAATTTTCGTAAATTTATTCCTATACTTGTGCTGTAAGGCCTTGCTCCATAGCTTTTAGGGTTCTCAGTCAACGAAAAGTACTCTATGAATTTTGATTCCCTTTAAAGTGTCAAAATTATACGTTTTCTGCGACATAAACGGCTGTTTCTCTTTTTCGTTAACTTAGTTTAATTTTTTTACAGCTTCAAGGGACAGCGAACCTGAGTCATCATCACCAATATCATCATTTCAGCCGTAAGATATCCACTGTTGGACATAGGCCTGCCTCAAGTGTAGCCACAACGAACGGTCCTGTGCGTCTCGCATCCAACGGATTCCCATAACCCTTACTAGGTCATCGATCCACCCTGAAGGGGGCCTTCGAAAGCTACGCTCTATGTTTCGGACCTATATGTTATCACTGGCAACACGCACTGGTTATAGATTTTCGTCTTAAGACACTGTGGTATGTTGGACGAGAAGATACCGCGCAGCTTCTCGAACGCTGCCCAGCTGAGTCAGATGCGACGTTTGATCTCATTCTCGAAGTTAGTCCTACCTAACTGGACCGTCTGTCCCAGGTAAACGTCGTCAGTCGTCTACAACTTCGAGTGTAGAGTCTTAATAGGAGTGGGTGCGACATGGCTGTTTACCATGACTTTGGTTTTGTCCATGTTCATTTTAAGTCCTACTCTTTCGGAAGCTCTACTGAGGTCACCAAATATTGTACCGAGCTCCTCCGTAGTCTCAGCCGGGACTACTATGTCGTCAGTAAACTGAAGATTAGTGATGTACTAGCGATTGAAGAAAGAAGAAAAAGAAGAAAGAAAAATATTTTATTGGGCATAGATAATGCCTAGACCTGAGTATATGGTTTTAATTTTAACTCCATACCTCTAAGTGTTCCCAAGATAAAGGGCCTTAACAGACAGACAGACAGGCAACAAATTGATCCTACAAGGGATTCGTTTTTTCCTTTTGAGGCACGGAATCCTAAAAAATAATTAGCTACTACTTATATTATGGTTATTTATGTGCATTCAAATTGAATTTACCACAAATGAACTTTGCAAAAATGCAGCATGAATAACTGTTAGAACGAACAATATAAAAAAAAAACTTCGACACTATAATATCTCTATTAAAATACATTATCGCTTTTGCCCACCCCATTAACTAAAGTCGTCATGATATTTCACATAACCCTGCTAGATGTAATGTCACTACTACCACATAACCTGGTTATGAGATGACATCTACTAGATTTATCGATCTATTACTGGTCCACGAAGATGCAATTACTAAGAAAAACTTCTATACAAGCTAAATTGAAGCTTAAAATCTACTAAATAAAGTTACAAATCTTTTGTCGGGCACCGATGAATGCACGATCAATTGCGAGTATTTACCAGTCATGTTATATGAATTGTCAGTTTTTTGCTAAACAATCTAATTTGAAGTTATTACTCGCTGATGAATGGGTATTAGATTTAATTTAATAGCAGCTATTTGTTTTAGAGGTGGTCAGATATTAAGTGAGTATATTTGGGAGCTTTTAGCTAGATAGTTTTTTGGAGCAGTGCTTAATACATAATAAATTCACTAATGATATAATATGTATATTTTATCTGCTACATTACTAATATGGGATAAGGGGTATTGTCATGTGATTGTCGAAAATGTACTAACATCTGTTTATGGAGGTTATTTGAAAGAAAATATTTTTCAAAAGCAATAAAAAAAGTGTCTATGGTTTTTTTTTTGCACATTCTTCTCCGCTTTGGAATGTACAGTAGCATAATTATTCTGACTGACTTCTTGACAATTCAAAATTATCTGTATAGGTTTATTTGAAATAAATGCTTTGATTTAAGAACATGATTGATTGATTGAATATATTATTATTTATTGTGGATTTTGATAGTTTGTAAGTGTAAAGCGTTTATAGAATAGAAATCTTTCTATTGAATTTGTTATGAATATATATTTTTTTTATTGTAATAAGTAAAACACGGCACCTACCTATTTATTTTTCCCCAAGATCGAGGGTAGATCACCATTTACTATACGTCATCCATCACATTGACATATCCAAACATAACAGAAATATAAATGCGACTAAGTCATCCACCGTTGACATTGATTTACTCAATTAAGAAATACTGTGTAGCTAATTTAAATAATAAAAAAAAATAAACAAAACAAACCTTAAAACTTCCATAATTCACATAGAGTTACAACCAAAAATCACAGACAATACAACAACAGCACTCCCGCCAAAATTTGACAGTTTGACGGCGACAGATTAAAAATCCTTGTTTTTTTTTTTAATTCGCGTTGGGATCCAGGCGCGTGTTGTGGTTCAGCCAAGCGCCATTGGACTAGCTGTTACATAACGTCGGGAGGCTGGAATGATTAAAGTACAGTTATAAGACCTCGCATCGAGCGATGATCTCGTCTCACGTCCGCTTGCTTGTTTTGTGGCGAAATGAGCTTTTTTGGTTCGCTCACACCGTTGCGTTACGTTTTTTAAGATTCCGTTAAAATTGGCCAGTCTGACATTATGTGTATTTTGTGGGGTTTAGCGGAAATATAAATATTGATGTAAATTTTTGAGATAGAGGCAAAAAATGTAACTTGATGAGTTCCACGTTTTGAGCTTGCGGTTTCTTATTCTCATAAAGTTTTATTCATTATGAAAAACTTTTTGAAGCTTAAGAAAAAACATGAATTCGTGATGATATAACTCTTTGAATTATAATCGCCGATTCACCTGCAAACGAGACAGGTGGAAATAGAATCGTGATGTTATACTTTTGCAGATCGCAGTTTGAGTTTTTGCTCTAATATCGTGACCAGTTGCAGCATTTGGCAAAACTGTGCCGATTAGTCGAACAAAAAACCAGCTAAAGAAAGCGATTAACTTAACAATGCTTGTAATACTGTGTTATATATGTTGGACATCATCTATTTATCTGCTCAAAATCGGTGCATTTTCCGGCTTCAGAAATACTCATACAGGCATTATTAGGTGCCTAGCTCAGGAGTCAGGGTTTCATATATTTGTAAATCCAATGCTATATCAATAAAGAATTTTCAGTACACTTACACCTACTCGGAAACCCGCTCTTATTTCACTACTTTTAGGCACGCAATAAACTGTTTTCCCCACTAGTGCAGAAAAGTGCGCGTGCTCGCCCCCGCCACAATTTTATTACATTTATCGTATCGGGCTGGACGCGCGTCGACGCCCACGAGTCGCGCGCCAACCCCCGTTTATTCATTTCTTCGTATGAGTATTGAAAAACGTCGTTTGATACACGTGCAAATCATGTTCAATGTGAACGCAGTAGCAGTAATGTCAAGAAATACATGAAAAGTACAGACGGAATCCAAGCGCCCAGTATCAAAGATCACTTGGCCAATTTTTTGCGATCAATAGCTATTGCCTGCGGTTAAAAACGTTAGTTTAATTGACGCGCCCGTTAGCACATTGTTATACCGATAGATACCCGTTTTGGTCGCTGGAAATCGATAGGCTTTTTTGCAGCGTTTTCTTGGTGAATTGGTGATGTCACTTCACCGAATTGGATGTGATAAAAGAAATGTAATAAAATTAAGTAAAGTCTGCGGTAACGAATTTCGTAGTCTTTTTTTGGGATCTGAAAGAAATTATACCTACTTTTTAAATTGTAATAGTGTTGAAAGAAAGGAATTTAATAAAGTTTCAGTATCGTAGCTGTGGTAGCGTATTTTTAGACGCTATTTTTTCTATCTATGAATTTTTGAGTGAAATTTTTGGTTTAAGCTGTTGTTTGCCCATTTAACCGTCGTTGATTTTTTATGTGATAGGAGAGAAAATTGTAAATTTGCTTACTAAAAAAGTTAGATAGGTAAAAGGTTAGCTGTGTTTTTGATCCATTGTGAGATGGTTTACGGCTCAGGTTGAGTTTATCAAATGTGTTTGAAAAGCTAGATAAATCGTGATGTGCAATGTCCATATGTCGTGGCCACTTCATGATATGGCCATGTAAAACTGGCCAGATCATTTTAAACGTCAAAGTTTGATGATATTTCAATCCTCGTTTGGCTTATTTTCTTTAGATGTTTTATTACCATAGAAATTCTACATCAATGGTATGGCCAAACGAGTTGACATCAACTGTTATCGATTTGACGAATTTTACTTCATGAAGTGATCAATTTTTATGATCTGGCCACGACACGTACATAATCTAATACTTAATTCATGTATTGTATTTTGTTTTAAATTGAATTTTGTTTTATGCATTTTTTTATTTAATATTCTTTGTAACTTTATTAAAATTTAATTTAATTATTTATATTGTATTAGTATTTTTAATTAAAATATTTTTTTATAACTTCTTTAGAGGTATTAAAATAAGTATAGGAATGAAATTTTATTTTCTGTGTTTTTGAAATACTGAAACAAATTAATGTATTGTGTTTACTATACTGTATCGTATCATATTATATTGTATTAACATTTTAAATGATGAAGCATCTTCATTTTTTACAAGCTTTCTATTAGCTTGCACTGTATGTAACTATGAATGTTCGGCTCAAATCTTGCAACTCAATTTTGAAGCAGATATCTTCAACCGATTGAGCTGAAATTTTACATGCATGTGTAAATCGGGTGACAATGCAACATTATGATGACACGGAGCTGATCTGATGACGGAGCTGGAAGGTATCCATAGGAACTCAGCAATAAAACAATACAACCCCATTGAGTTTGGGCTCGCTTGATTAGTACTAACGAGTACTTTAATCCTGTATGATAGCCAGGGTCTGATGATGGAGCCGGAAGGTGATCATAGGAACTCCACGGTTAAACGATACAACCCAATTGAATTTGGGCTCGTTTGATTCGTATCGACGAGTACTTTCATCCTATATGGTAACCAAGGTCTGATAATGGAACTAGAAAGTGATCACAGGAACTCTGCACTTAAACGACACAACCCCATCGAATTTGGGCTCGTTAAGTTTGTATTGACGAGTACTTTCATCCTATATGGTAGCCAGGGTCTGATGATGAAGCCGGAAGGTGGTCATGGGAACTCCGCAGTTAAACGATACGACCCCATCGAGTTCGAGCTCGTTTGATTAGTATTGACGAGTACTTTGATCATGTATGGTAGCTAGGGTCTGATGATGGACTCGGAAGGTGGTCATAGGAACTCCGCAGTTAAACGATACAACCCCATCGAATTTGGGCTCGTTTAATTCGTATTGACGAGTACTTTGATCATGTATGGTAGCCAGGGTCTGATGATAGAGCTGGAAGGTTGCCAGAAGAACTCCGCAATTAAACCATATAACCCCATCAACTTTAGGCTCATTTGATTTTTATTGATGAGTACTTGAATCTTATATGGTAACCAGGGTCTGATGATGGAGCTGAAAGGTTGCCATAAGAACTCCGCAATTAAACGATATAACCCCATCGACTTTAGGCTCATTTGATTTGTAATGACGGTACTTGGATCCTATATGGTAACCAGGGTCTGATAATGGAGCTGGAACGTGGTCATAGGAACTCCGCAGTTAAATGACGCAACCCCATCGAAATTGGGCTCATTTGATTTGTATTGACTATTGCTTGGATCAAATATGGTAACCAGGTTCTGATGATGGAGCTGGAAGGTTACAATAGGAACTTTGTAAAAAATCGACACAATCCCATCGAGTTTGGGCTCATTTGATTTTTAATGATGAGTACTTGGATCTTATATGGTAACCAGGGTCTGATGATGGAGCTGGAAGGTTGCCATAAGAACTCCGCAATTAAAGGATATAACCCTATCGACTTTAGTTTCATTTGATTTGTAATGACGACTGCTTGGATCCTATATGGTAACCAGGGTCTGATGATGGAGCTGGATCGTGGTCATTAGAACCCCGTAGTTAAACGACACAACCCCCTTCCATCGTACTAGTTAGTTTTAATACACTCCTACAAAATAGGTACCAATTGAAAGGGCTTGCAGAGAGTAACTTGAAAAATAAAGTGATATTACTCTAAATCCAATATTTTCCTTTTTCTCAGTCATACTCTTGGTGGAGTGGTAGTGGTCATGGATCGTCTGGTAGGTTGGTTGCGGCTTTTGTGAGACTTCTCCATCTTTTCTCTATTCATGGCACTTCGTGTACATTCAATGAGGGAACACTTCGAAGATGATTTAGTGAGGTCTGTCCATCTGGTAGGCGATTAGCCGCGAGAACGTAGGCCCTCTACTCTTCCCTGTACCACCAAACGTTCCAAAGAGCTTTCATTGCCTATGATTTATCCAAACATCTTAAAAATTCGCTGTTTTAGACGAAAGTTTTTGTTTGATGCAAAGCTCTCTAAGAATGGAAACTTTAGTACGGTGAGCAGTCTGTTTTGTCCTCAGTAAACGCCTTCAGCGTTAAATTTCAAGAGCGTCAATCTTTTTACGGTGCTTGAATCTTCTCCGCATTTCCCAGTATTTGTGATTGTGGATCCCAGGTAGATAAACTCTGGACAACTTCGCAATTGGCTATTTCATGTAAGTTAGGTTGATTGTTAGTCTTACGATCCACCACCATCATTTTTGTTTCATAAATCCAACCTGGCAGACTTCTCAGGCGGTCGCCTCCTTCTGCGAAGCAGTAATGCTAGCAAAGTAGGAGGCCGACCGCATCAGGCAACTGTGCTCACGCCGCAGTCGCCGCCGTAATTCCAAACCCGATTTCCTGCCACCGTAGGCGTGGACTTGCGGACGGCGGGCAATAGGTAGCTCGCTGTCCGTCCGGCAGATAATAGACCGAACCAAGTCCAAGCGCAGGGGATGTCATTGGATGATTTTACCTACCATTAAAAATAAAATAAAAAAAACCTGGCAGACTTCTAAAGATAGCAGACTAAGTTTCTTATACTTTCCTATAATATGGGTAACAAATGAAAGGATTTGCTGAGAATACAAATGTGATTTAAATAAGGTATAACTGAAAAATAAAAAATAATATAAATAAAAAAACTTTTTTAAAAACAAGCTTTCAATTAAATGGGCTAAAAAGAAGAAAATAAACTTTTCCTTTATAATTTTTACTATCAATTTATAACGGCATTACACAATTTATATGATATAAAAGCTTGTCGCGAGATTTAACTTTAAATAAGTTAAAAAACTTCATCTACTGATTTTAATATTTTCAAAATCTCGCGACAAGCTTTTATATCATATAAATTGTGTAATGCCGTTATAAATTGATAGTAAAAATTATAAAGGAAAAGTTTATTTTCTTCTTTTTAGCCCATTTAATTGAAAGCTTGTTTTTAAAAAAGTTTTTTTATTTATATTTACAATAAAATCGTTCACAAAATGTTCGCTTGCTCGCTCCGGTGCAATCGAGTCATAACCGCCTTAAGCAAATCATTCTGTTCTGTGTATATCACAATCCGGACATAAGCAATTTATCCCAATGGTTAAAGACCTTTTGCTTTAATATAAAAAAAAAACAAACTATTGTCACAAATGGTCTGAGAATTTTGGACTACGATTTGTTTGCGTGTGGAACGGTATTAGTCATTTTGGACAGTCATTTGTCATATGAAGTACCTCCGACTGTCACTGCGGTCAGAAACCTTTATATTCCGTGGGAAGCTGATATTTTAATTCAAGATGTATGGTCATTTCTAGAAGTTTCGGCTGTAAGTGGTAAGTTCTTTCTACTGGCACTGGGCTGACTGAAAATTCGTCTAAAAGTCTAGGGTGTATCCTTGATAAAGTTTTCCGAGAACTCAACGGATGACGGTAAGCAACCTTGGGAATCTGGGGTTTCCAGGGCTAAAAAATTATATTATATATACAGAACTATAGGCTTGTTCAAAAGAACCACCACGGCGCTGGAAACTCGATAAGAATTCCAATAAATTGCCCTGAGATTGAATTAAATCAAAACGTGTTCATCAAGCAATATTTTATCCAGATTTTATCGATCGAAAACGGAACTGACCATGACCACATCAGGCGGATGAGGTAACAAAACCAGTCATTCACTCAATGGCAACTGCACGCATATGTTAATGGATGCATGACCATTTTCTTTCAGCATAGATACCACAGACAGCTGAAATAGACTTTTTACTCGGCCATCATCACCATTATTGCAACCGAAAGACGTCCACTGTTGGAAATAAGCTTCCCCCAAGCGTAGCCACAATAACCGGTCTGTGCGTCTCACGTTCTGTAACCCTCACCAGGTTATCAGTCCACCTTATGGGAGGCCTTCCAACGCTGTATCTTCCGGTAAGCGGTCACCACTCCAAAACCTCCCCATGGACCATCTGTTCTGCGAGCATTGTGCCCTGCCCACTGCCACTTAAGTTTGGCTATTATTCAGGATTTTTTTACCTGGTCCTTTCAGTTAAATTCTGGTGATGGACCAACAAAATTTTTAATTATGCTTTAAATTTAGCTGGATTTTAAATGGAGCAGGAATCAGTTTCAAAAATATCTGGAGAATGTCCTGACGGCCGTGAGAGGTTGTGATCTAATATCTGGAAGTAGCTAATCAGTTTTATAATGACCCTACTGAAGTACTGACAGGCCTCAGGCCTGCTCTAACCTTAACAAATAAATTTTTCACCTGCCTCACAAGGTTCCTCACCTGCCTTGCATCCTCTGGATGTACTGGCTCGAGACTATCTCTAACTAGGAGCTTGTCCAGAAATGCCATGAAAGCCGGATCGACCACCAGATCAAACGTCGCAAGTAAAGATGGATTGGCCACACACTTATAAGGGATTGCATACCTAAAGAGGCGTGGGACTGGAATCCCTAAGGGAAAAGGAAGCGTGGCCGTCTTCGGCAAACTTGGCGAAGCACCGTGTTGGCAGAAACGACGGCCATCAGATAACATGCAGCAAGGTGAAGCGTAAACCTCAAAACAAAGTAAGTAATTCATAAGAGAAGCCATGATTAATATTAACTATCGACCACCATAACATTGCGTCATCAATTCGCAACTAAACTAAACAGGTGAGGGTCATCTCTCCTCACTCCCAACCCTGGTCACGTACCGTCATAAGCGTTGCGCAAGCGCACCTTGGCTGTTATAGCAGACGTACTGCACATATCAAAAGTGTACTGCTTGGTTTGATTAGGAAAGTGTGTAGGCCTATCAACTGTTTGTAATAGTGTCAAAACGGTAGTAAAACAACTGGGCAAGACCGTGTCGGACTCGCACACTAAGAGTTCCCTACAAGCTAACTTATGTAAATAGTTCAATTACCAAATCGAGACTCAGAAGCTTTTTTCCAATCGATTTTTTTTTTGTGATGTAAGCACAAATTTACAGTTTATTCCTTTACTTGTGCTATAAGACCTTGTTTCATGCCAAATTTCAGGGTTCTAGGTGAACGGGAAGAACCCTATGAATTTTAATTCCTTTGAGAGCGTTAATATATATGTTTTTTTGACATAAATGGTCGTATCTTTTTTTTACAAAATAATTTTGAAGTTGGATTTCTTTACAGCTTCAAGGAACCACAGACCTAAATATATAGTTTTAATTTCAACTCGATACCTCGTACGCGGTCTCGTGATAATGGGTCTTAACAGACAGACAGACAGACGGACAACAGGGTTCCGTTTTACCTTTTGAGGTTCGAAACCCTAAAAACTAACACCTCGAAGGCTTGCGACATTCACCAACCCGCACCGGGCCCAAGCGATGGATTACGGTCCATTCCCTTCTCCTAGGATGGAGGTCTGAGTCCTAACAATGGACAAATTACAGGCCGGATTATGCTTAACATAAAACAAAAATGCATAAACAAGATTTCAGTGTTATTTTTATTAATAATAAAGATATAAAACTAAACATATTGTTCTCTCTAATACACTGGCTTTCTGTTTAGTCCACACAAAGAACTAGGCGTGAGTATTCATTGCTTCAGTCCATTCAACATTGTTATAACTTAACCTAAATAGTTTTAGTTCTATGTATTTCATTAACATTCGAATGCCTGTACTCCGGGCCATATAAATTTGGAACAAAGTACATTGACCTTTTCATTACTAGAAATTGTGAAGGATCACGATGAATGTCGATTCAAGACCGATTTAGGGCCCAAACACAACTATGCAATGTCACATCGTAAATCTGCGAGCTCGCACTACGCATTGCAAGAACTTGTGACTCGACTCATATCGTACATTATGCTTTGTCGCACGAAATCGCATGTCAGCTCTTCGCAGGTTTTTGCGAAGTTATGGCGTATCGTATCGCATCGCAGTTTTGTGTTAGAGCCCTTACTACGAGTTGTCTTAATTTCCGTTTTTGAAATTATGAATGTTGATAAATGTATGAGGGTCAATGTATTTTTTTACCAATTTTTTCTAGCGATACTTTAGTGCAAGTTTGTTTTACAATATCGCACTGATTGTACAACGTAAGCACAGACTTTAAAATATGTAGTAATTTAATATCCACAAAGTGTTAATGTTACTGAATCACAGTCTTAGCCAAGCTACGACCGTTTCGTTTCGATTCTCTTGCCTCGAACGCCTCAAGTTGGCCACGCCTCCAATTCTTTTTTTCGTCGTCATCTCAACGATCTGTCACGCGTCAGAACAAAGGAATCGGAGGCGTGGCCGACTCGAGGCGTTAGACGCAAGAGAATCTAAAAGAAACGGTCGTAACTTGGCTAGGGGGCTGATCGGATTTAGATAAAATTTGGCAAACGAGTAAACCATGTCTTGGAGTAGCACATAGAGTACTATTTGTTCTGAGAGTATGTTCACTCGGGATTATTTTCTACTTTTACACAGACGAAACCACAGGCAGGAACTAGTGTAAAATAAAATTCAGTTGGTTGTTTTTAGATTGAGGCTCTACCATAGTTTAGAAAGGCCAGTATATGCATCTAACATTCCTGTTAATTGGTAAATATTTACAACAAAAATTGGTTATTTTTTTTTAACAGTTCAATGTCTTATTTCACAACAATACAACAACGCTATGAGTCACCTAGGTCTGGATCGCAACGCGTAGGAAAAAACGATAGTGAAATCCATCAATCAATTGAATCAACTTTTTTTAAAGATTCAATCAATTTATTTTCAATCTGTAAATCACGTTACTTTTGCTACTTATTTCTATTGAAATCTGTACTTACTGTAAAATTGAAATATTAATTGGTTCATATGTTCAAATAGATAGCGATTTTTTTTTAATATACATAGGCTTGCGTTTGACCACTCCTGATGTTAAGCGATGATGTGGCCGACAATGGAGCACGCTTGCCTAGAAGTAACCTATTCACTCTTGATTTAAAGACCTCTAAGTTGCAGTTTAGGAAACACAGATTCTGGAAGGGAATTCCACTCCTTAGCTGTATGCACAATAAATGTGTTCCCAAAACGGTGGACATCCCACCTATACAGGTGGGATGTCCACCATGTACCGGTGTCGCATCGCCGTACGTCTAGTGGTCCGATGACGGAACGGACTTGGCGGAATTAAATTTTGGAAATTCAATGCACACTCTCCGAAATGTAAACGATAGAAAACCGACAGGCTTGTAACTCTTCGTCGATGCCCAAGACTTTGGAGTTTGAAAACCCGTGTTCTACGTGGAGCTACTGCCTATCAGACTTCCACAACCCAGTTACTTGGCATCACGAAACTCCTTGGATATTTGGAGGTATGCAGAACCGAGTGTCATCATCATCATGATCATCATTTTAGCCGAAAGACATCCAATGTTGGACAGAGGCCTCCACCAAGTGTCACCACAATGAATGATCCTGTGCATCTCGCATCCATCGGATTCCTGCAACCCTTACCAGGTCATCGGTCCACCAACGGCCATCCATTCTGCGAGCAATGTGACCTGCCCATTGACACTTAAGTTTGGCGATTCTTCGTGCTATATTGGTAACCTTGGGTCTCCTGCGGATATCCTCATTCCTGATTCGATCACGCAAGGAAACTCCTAGCATAGCCCTTTCCATTGCCCTTTGGATGATTTTAAGTCTTCTGATGATGAATATTGTAAGCGACCACGTTTCGGAGCCGTTTGTCATCACTGGCAACAAGTCTTGAGACACTGTGGTATATTGGACGAGAAGATACCGCGTAGCTTCTTGAACGCTGCCCAGCCGAGTCGGATTCGACGATGAACAGAGTGCAAAGTCCTGCAAACCTCAATTGAAAAGGGAGGAACCTCCGGCCAGACGAGTATTATGTCTGGTTTTGGAAGTGCCCGACAGATGCTTACGAACTGTTGTATATATGCTCAAATCGTGTGGAGAACTGTAGTTCTTATGTGGCGCCATAGATGTCGGTACAGTTATACTGATAGTCAGACTTTCTGGCGTCTCTCTATCTGTAATTTAATTTAATCTGTTATTTAATTAGTCACAGAATATTAAAGAGAGATGAGCTGAGATGTACGAGCCAGCAGGAGGCAATCCCGTTCATTTTCATTTATTAGTTGTACAAAAATCACCTCCATGTTTTTTGACATCCAACTGAGCTCAAATTGGCAGAGTAGTATTTCTTTTTACAATGTTTTGCCGAAACTAATAGACGTTAGTCACACTTCAGCTGCTATTTTTTTGCGTGTTGCAAGTTTGAAAATTGTTGTTTGGGTTGCGGGATTGCGAAAGAGTTAACGTGGCCCTGGATTTTAGGCAGTAAAATTCTGATATTCCATGCTCGGAAGAGGTTATGATGGCCAAAGCTAAGTTCGTCTAGCTTAGTTCCCTAATATTTGATTATAATTTTGTTATTAATTGACTAATGATTTATATAAATTCGCCATAATTTTAATTCTGTTAATTTAACTGGAGATTCATATCATTTTTTTTTTTGGTATTCACATAAGGATTTGTGACCATGATTCAATGGCGTGCAAATATATGATTTTATATTTGCACGCCATTGAAAGTGGCTGTTTCTTTTTAACCGACTTCGAAAAGGAGGAGGTTCTTTTGTAATCCTTACAAAAAAAGAAGATCCCGATTTCCGGTCACCGTAGGCGCGGGCTTGCGGACGGCGTGCAATGGGTAGCACGCTGTCCGATCGCCCGGTAACTGACCGGACCGAGCCCAAGTCGTCGACGGCGCTTTCTGTTCCCGCGCGCCTCAAGGAGCTGTCAGCACACCGAAGAGGCCCAGCCTGCTAACTGCAGGCAGGCAGGGTCGAAGCCTACTGGGGTCATGGGTTAACTTCCGAAAGGAATGCCCGGCCCCGGCACGATAGGCTACGAAGGAACGGGGTAGGTTTTTAGTCAGTAAGAGTCTGACACTACTTCCCGCTCCGCCCAAGGGCGGGATTTGTCATTGGATGATTTTACCTACCATCGTCTAAATTGACAATTTGCGTGTTAAAAATAAAACAAAGATCAGAAAAAGCATTGAAACATAGACAGGCCCAGCTTTATTATTGAATATTTTTTATGTTTATTTATAATATACTTTATTGCACGCCAATTTGATTTGTTATTTGATTTTTGTAACGTAGGGTCAGCAGCCCTAATTTTTTATTTTTACTTGATTCCCAACCATGACCACCTAAGCAAGACTGTGACTTACCTATATAGTGCATTCCTGCAAAGGAGAAGTTTAAAAATGTATGACGCCCTGACCAAGATTGTACAGTGGGCAAAGTCGTAGGACGAACATAAGTAAATTAATACACCTGAACAATATTAGTTTTTTCTTTCATGCACACTTTCACGGTCGTACGTGCAATTGTGACGTCACAATCATATTAGGATTGTTACCATGCCCATCGTTACCCATAATGGGGGATCCGCGTTTGAGATGTGTTTTTTAAGGTTGGAAAATTTGGAAATCATCCAATGACATCCAATGAATTCTTTACCTTACTTTTCAGGACCCCGGTGTTCCCTTTCGGAAATCAACCCATGTGTGAAGTACAATCAAAGACACTTGCCTTGACCATCGCTAAGTTCATTTTTGCTTGCACTCGAAACGAAAACTACCAAGGGTTTGTTTTGGCTCCGCGCCACAGGATTCAAGCGAATTTTTTTTTAAGTGATCAGGTAGAAATGACGGCGGTTGTAGCAAGCATGTGTAGCGGACTTTTTTCAGCTATGCACGCACACATTTTTCACGGAATTAGATTTGACCAGCAAAACTGTACCTAATCCCGTTGGTGTTTTGGTACCGTTGGAATTACAAGCAAATGGAATGTAACGGTCGAATTACAAGCTCGAAAAATGCTGGCGCTTTATTGGAGGATAGGTGTAGTAAGGACTTGGTTTTTTTAATTATTAGTTTAACTGTTGGAGGGGAGGAAATTTTAGAAAATCTTCAATCTACCTTGCAGTTTACATCGGATACTCAATGTGAGTGCGGTACCCATGTTCAAAACATGAGTCACATTTTAGAGTGCCTTAAATGCCCATATACATACCTGCACTGTGGAGGAGTTAATGAGTGCCACTGATGCTGCAGTTAACGTTGTGCTGGGCGCAAACAGCTTTGCAAGTTTACAATGAAAAGAAGAAGTTTACTTCACGAGATGCATAACTCAGGATCTGGATGACACGATACCTCTTAAGAAAAATGGTGCCAGATTTCCTGCCTTCTGGCTATCAGTACTGATTATCAAAGATCTATCAATGTCAGCTGGGACAAACTGCTTGACGTGCTTTCTGAGGCACGGAATAAATAGTCTTGGTATGAAAATGGTGAGTCTTCCCCGAACCGGTATCAGCCAGTGTTGCCAACTTGGAATTATTCCCCCTATTTTATTTTGGTTCTGTTTATAATCGTATTTAGATATTAAACAAAGCACTCAAAGGTTGGCTGGGAGAAAACTCATTGTTGAAGTTCGTCTTTGAGTTTTGTACATGAATTGTCAAATCATTGAATCAATGTTAAGTTTTAGTTAAGTTTTTTGTAAAATAAAGAATAAAGAATTAGGTAGGTACTTCATCACGGTTATGTAACTGTAGGTTCGCGATAAATTCAAAAACTACTGAAAGGATTTTCATACCGCTTTCATCAATAGACAATAGAGTGGTTCATGAGCAAGCTTCAAAGGTATAAATATTATAGTAGAGAAAAGAAAGGTCAAAGATTTCTAAGACCCATGCGAAGCTAGGGCGGGGCGGTTAAAGTATTACATAACTAGCTTCTGCTAGTGGTCTCGCCCGCGGAAATTTCGGTTTCTCCATACAAACTTCCAAACCTCGTTTTAACCTCTTATCGCCTTATTCCAAAACGCGATCTAATATAGTTCCGGGACTATTACTAGTTTTAATTGGCGTTAAACCTAATAATAGTCCCGGAAATACATTTAGATCGCTTTTAATTGGTATTAAATTTAGTTATAATCACGAAAACTATATTTAAATAGCGTTTAATCGGGATTAAACCTAGTAATAGTTCCGGAACTATTTTAGATCGCATTTTGTAATAAGGCGGTTAGAGTTTCGTAAAATCCGTTATTAGCGGATGTCTACATCCTATAAGGAACCTACCTATCTGCAAAATTTTAAGTTTGTAGGTGTTATGGTTTCTTGATTTCGTGATTAATCAGTGAGTGGTATTTCGCTTTTATATACTTACATAAATTAAAAGTCTGTGCCTACGCCAATAAATTCAAAACGTTTTTAATTGGTTAATTGTTAGTACAAAATAAATCTAAAATTAATATTTCATATCTCAATAAAATCTCTAAAAAAACAACAGATCACAGATAAAGTGTTGTGACGTTATCAACAAAGTGTTGCCGTTTTATTGACTAACACCCATATTTTAAGTGTTTTTGAAAGTAATTTTCTCCACTCCACACTATTTTTTCGTTATTTTCTTCTATGATTATAAAAGAAAACTCTTGAGTCATAGATTTTAATGTAAATTTTAATAAGGGCGAGTTTTTTAATCGTAATTAAGTCAACCAATGAGAGGGTGTTCTAAAATTATGTTCACCATAGAAACACAGAAGCGTCAAGTCCAGGCACCAGTCAAAACGCTTATTTTAATGACATTAGACATTAACGTCAATGTCAAATATTAGCGTCAAAGTCATGTATACGTATTCAAAGGAAAAGACTTGACGGCTAAGGGGCCGTTCAAGTATTACGTAAACAGATTTTTTGCAAATATTAAGCTCCCCTTCCCCTCGTCAGCAAAAGCAAACAAAGCCCTCACCACCGTGACACACGAATCTATGACTCTAAGTCTTCAGTGATATTAGATGTAAGAATACATGCTGCTTGATGGTGTTTATCGGCTCACTTGTAATTTTGAAACATCGGCATCGTTCCTTTAAAAAAAAAAAAAAAATATTGCATTTCTGACGTAATAACCGACTAGACCGATCCCCCAAGTCATCAAAAATTACCGGAGCAAAGAAACCTCCAACACCCCCCCCCCCTGTAGTGTTTACGTAGTACTAGAACGGCGTTAACTGGTGGTGAGAATTTTCCTGAACACTCTCATTGTTACTATTTTTAATTATTGGTTAATATAACTACGAATCATAAATCAAGGTTTGGTCAAGTGGAGGAATTGACTTAGAATATGGATGTGAATTAAAATTAAGTCTTATTTTTCTTTTTTATGTTATTGAAAATTTCTCGAAAGTTATATTTTCCGTTAAATAAAGCCTCCAGCCTTGACAATAATGCAGATAAACAAAAGTTTAGGTAATTTATAAAAAAAAAACTTTACTTTACTAACTTTACGTCTTATTCTGCACGGAAAGATGTTATTCGAATTATGGTGCTTACAAAGGAATTCATTAAAAACTTAAAAAAATATATAAATTATTTATAAAATTTTGATAAAATTTCACAAGGAGGCGGAAATAATAGGAAAAAATTCTCATGGCTTCAATAGGTACTCTTTAAGTTTTACGTAATCTCTTTTAAAAACTATTTAAAATTAAATATAATTGTTATTATTCGTAACACGGATTTAAGTCCGGTGTATTGCTCAATAGATGTCGCTGTATGAAATTATAAATTCAAACCATCTTAAAAATCAGTGTTACGTATAAAATATATTCTATCTTTTCTTAATTATAATAAAATGTATATAAAAATATTTATTATGGACATAAACTCTGTCTTCCGAGATCACTCCTTAGCTTCCAATAATTTCTTCTTATCACATAATCAGCTCCTGAAATTATAAAAACATTGTGTTTTTACTATAGGTTTTTAAAAGATAAAATACCTCTACCTCAGTGGCGTTGCTAGTCCCACAGGGGCCCCGTATCAAAATTCTCACACATTCAAAAATGGTGGTTTTTTTTTTACATAATTTTGGTGGTTTACCCTACGAGATGGTTGTGAAAAATATGTTGCGAATTTTTGCCTACGTCGGGGCCCCTGTGCGATGGGGGCCCCGAATAATTGATACGGCTTATACGGCGGTAGCTACGCCCATGCTCTCCCTACACTACTATCTAGTTAGGACTTTTGTTAGGCCAAGGATGGTCCTGATACGAAACTATGTAGGTACCTAGGTATCTTCATACTTACTTTTAAAGATCAAGCGTAACTGAAAGACTTATCGGCCTTTTCTAATGTAGAGAAGACACGAGTACAGCACAATTATTGAGAACACTTTTTTTTTTTTTTGGTGGTGGGTAAAATCATCCAATGACATCTCCCGCCCTTGGGCGGAGCGGGAGATAGTGTCAGACTCTTACTGACTAAAAACCCACCCCGTTCCTTCGTGGCCTTAGATACCAGGGCCGGGCTTTCCTTTCGGAAGCAAACCCTTGGCCCCAGTAGGCTTCGACCCTGCCTGCCTGCAGCTAGCAGGCTGGGTCTCTACGGTTTGCTGACAACTCCTTGAGGCGCGCGGGAACAGTGCGCGCCGTTGACGACCTGGGCTTGGTCCGGATGATTACCGGACGGTCAGACAGCGAGCTACCCATAGCTCGCCGTCCGCAAGCCCGCGCCTACGTTGGCTGGAAATCAGGATCGGAATCGGAATCCTCGCGGCGGCTGGGCCGTGAGGACCGTTGCCTCTCGCGTGCGGCCTCCTCCTTTGCTAGCATTACTGCTTCGCAGAAGGAGCCGACCGCCTGCCATCCCTCCTCGCTTCGGACCATGGCCCGTACCAGGGCCTGGCGCGAGAGATCGCCGCTGCCGATCGCCCTCACGAGAACACGGCGATGCTCTGCCCAAGCGGGGCACACTTCGACCGTGTGCTCCACCGTGTCCTCCGGGCAGTCCACGCAGTGGTGGCACCCGGGCGTCGGTTCCGCACGAATCCGGAACAGGAACCTCCCGAACTTATTATTGAGAACACTGCCAATGCGTTTGGCGATCCCAATGTTTTTCTTTAATGTCGCCATCTAGTGCCGCATGCCGAACCGACTAAGTCCTTCAAATACCTACCTACAACTAACGCCATCTGTTATCTACAAACAAAAACTAAGTTTCCCTTACCTGTGTCTAGATGTCGCTAGTGTGTCCGCCGCACTTCCCGCTCCGTCTTGTCCTGCCGCTTGAGGTCATTGATCGTGGGGACGCCGCCAAACAGCACTTTCGCTGTCATTTGCTGCAAAAATACAAATATGTCTTAATATCTATTGCGATTTGATTGATCGAACACTGCGGTTTACTTGTAAATTCAAATAAACTTGCTTCATTGGTCTAATAGAACCAGAGAAAATAATTATTTTTGAATAATAGGTTTATTACGTTTCCTGTTGGGATAGATGCAACCCCATTGTTCCCCACAAATGTAGATACCTTAATGATTGTAGATATAATAATGTACCAGCTATTATCGGTGCTTCTGTTCACTCATAACAGGTTACTTTTGTGGTGTTTATTTTGAGTGTTTTAATTTATATCGGCATAGGTACCTAATTGCTACCTATTTTTGAGCTGAGATGGCTAAAGTTTGTTTATTAAATTGATGATGTTATCCTGTCTTCAATGTACGGCTTACCAGCCATGGGTGGTAGGTACAGTTGATAATGACGATCGTGATTGCAATATGTCTCCAGAATCATTATGTTTTATTGAAGTATTTCTAAAGTCACTGACGATGACTATGATTTGGTAGAAAGCAAAGCTTGTAATGCCATTATTTTTATTAACAGATGCGATAAAGTACAACTCAATATTATTTCTAAACATGGAAATAAAATAAAAATTACTTATAACTCTATCTATCGATGAAGGAATAGGATGAAATACAAATCATATTATAAATGGATACTGTCAAAGTCCATGCGAAATTAAATGCTGAAAATATTGGCTGGGGTCCAAATATACCTGTCTGAAAAAGCATTAGGTAGTGGGAATTGATGTGGCGTTTGAAATGAGCATTAGGTAATGGAAGTGTCCTACGAGTAGATGACCTAATGGGAAATGGTAACTGATTACTGTCAGTAGTTACCGATATGGATAAAAGAGTAACCATGGAGGTTCTCCTCCATAGGAAACAACCAATTGGAACCGTGCACTAGCTTCTGACGTTTTATGTCCATGCAATGTAGACATATGTGAAATAGAAATATTATGAATTTGAATTTTGAAAGACACTCGCTAATCAAGACGATTAGGTACTGAATTAGAAAAGAGCAGTAGTTCTAATGGGTGCTTTTCACTTTTTAAAACCAGCTATAAAGGTAAGTGGCGGTAATAGGCACAACAACGTAGACGACTTTTTTTTTAAATGATTTCTAGACCAAGAAAGTAAATCGTACTGTAAGGACGTTGCTTTCTACAGACAATCGCTTGCTCCTTTGATGTAACAACCGCAATAACACTTGAAATTTTGAGTTTAGTTTATAAATGTATTTTATTTTAGGGTATTTATGTTTCAAGACCCTGACGTCTTGGACTATTGAATATGTGAGGGTCATATTCAGACATTTTAATTGGAATGTGATTCCAGCCGATGATTATTCCTATACCTATGCAAGTGCATCCAAAGACAACCCCCGATTGGTGGAAAACTATTGCGACATATGGAAAACGAAGATATAGGGTTTAGGGAGGCTTAAATGATAAATGATATTTATTTTGCAAATAGGTTTTTAAAAACACTTTTACAGGTAATTTTATTTTAGGCCTGTGTTTCCTACCTGATTACCCTGAAAAGAAACACCGAAACCAACTCAGGGATCAAAGTCTTATTTAAAGTCTATACATAAACATGTAATGGTCAAATCATACGAGAACCATGCAGATTGGAGTCCGAGATGGTCTTTTGAAGAAAGAACCACATGTAGCGACATCCATGTCGTCACAAAAAGAACTAATCCTGCATCGCGCAAGTAACATTCGCGGCGCGATTGGAACATATAGAACAAACCCGAAATCATCTTTCGGGCAATAGCCCACCAGACATAACACCTGTCTGGTCGGAGGATCCTCCCTTTTCAACGGAGGTATGTGGGACTTTACTCTCTGTTCCATTACCTCCAAACTGGTGACCCTCGACAAAGAACGTCAGCGCAGCCTTCGTGCAGCAACTACTTCGTGACGTCATCATCACTTCCTCAAGCTTTCGAGCAGCGAGCCATACAGCCAACACCCAAGGCTATATGGGTATCCTGACCACCAGCATGCCTACTTGGTCATACCTGGTCATCACCCTCAGCCTCATCAGCGACCTTGGCTAAACACCTGCACCTTCGGCCAGTCACATGAAGAGCCTTGAAGAACCTCTCCTGGTCGACGACAGCAGTCAAGCCCTACGTCGCACAGCACCGCTCCGACTCACTGGAGCCAGCCGCAATACTCCGACTCACTGGAGCCTGCAGCATCATATCCCGACTCACTGGGATAGCACCACCCCGACTCACTGGGGCATCACCGCAGACAGTTCCGACTCACCGAGAACTATGCGGAATCCGGTTCCGACTCACTGGAACCAACCTCCATTGGCCTGGCACGCATCACGACGCCTCAAGAAGCATCAAGAACCATCGATCTCCGATCTCCGGAGGGGAGTGATGTAGCGACATCCATGTCGTCACAAAAAGAACTAATCCTGCATCGCGCAAGTAACATTCGCGGCGCGATTGGAACATATAGAACAAACCCGAAATCATCTATCGGGCAATAGCCCACCAGACATAACACCTGTCTGGTCGGAGGATCCTCCCTTTTCAACGGAGGTACGTGGGACTTTACTCTCTGTTCCACTACCTCCAAACACACAATTCTGAAGTCCGGTCAGTGCAAGCATTTGTCAGTATTCGTGTAGCTCAACTCAGGACTACTAAGGAGCTCAACGACTTGACGAACAATACCAAAGAAAGGACATTTGTGTAGGCCGCAAAAAGTACTCATAACTGCCAGACATTATGTTAAAATTAACGAAAAGGAAAAAGTAATCCACATAGTCCCCACATTCACAATAATAGAAATTTACAAAAATGTAAGTGTCAATGTCAATTTGTAAAAATTAAACAATGTCATAATTGTAAAATAACAATAATCGTGAATTTAAAAAATAAATATAAATAATAATGAAAAGTGAAAATTAGAAAATAAGAAATGAAATGACAACGATTATAGTGATTACTGGAGCAGGTCAATCCCAAGCCGTTTTGTTCTCGAGATACTCTTTTACTGTATAAAAAGCTAAAAAGCTTTCTGGCAAAGTTTATTTTAAAAAGGATTTGAATTTATTAAGTCTAAGTTCCTGAATAGGACTGGGAAGCTTATTATAAAAGTGTATACATTGGCATCTAAATGAGCCTCCTATTTTTTTGAGCCTGGTCGCCGGTACCTCTAATTTGTGTTTATTCCTAGTATTCACGTTATGAAAATCACTGTATTTTTTAAATAAGATTTTATTTTTATGAACATACAAAATGTCGTCATAGATATACTGAGATGGCACAATCAAAATACAAATATTTTAAAATTTATTTCTAAGGGACCAAAAATCGTCTGGATATTGGCGGTATTTCCCCATAATAGTATTCCGTACGACATAACATAACTCAAATCATCTAAACGGGTTGTCTCTAAATAAGTTAGATTTCGAATTTGTCTAACAGCGTATGCTTCAGATTTAAGTTTTTTTGACAACTTATCTATGTGTGGGCCCCACTGAAGCTTAGCATCAAGAACTATGCCAAAGAACACTGTAGTATCTTTAGGACTCAATTCTTTACCTTTTATTAGCACACTGGCATCGTAAACTTAACAAATTTAGTTTTTTTTTCATTAAGATGCAGGTTATTAACATTAAACCAGTGTACTATTTTTGAAAGGGCAATATTTATATCGTCAGTAACCTGCTGCTGACGTTTCAGTTTAAACAAAAGCGAAGTGTTACAAGGCTCCCATAATGACGTAGGCGAGTTCTAAGAAGAGATTTCAACGTATAGGGGGTGAAATGGGGTCCCAAAGCTAGTTTGACAATGACTGCTTCTGCACATGTGACCCCCTAGTAACTCATTCATATTGTGTAATTGTGGCTATTAACTGCTCCATCTTTGTTTCAGTACATATATTTTAATGACGCATTTTTTTAAAATATTATTATTTAGACCTCAACTATCTTAAATTCATTAGTAGTTTATTTTAATAACATCTTATAGTGTAACTGTTGTAGTGATAGTTGTAATTATTTATTTTTCTTGTTTTTTTTTTTTAAATTTTATATAGCCTCTTCTTTATATTACGACTCACTTTTTTTTTATTATTATGGTTATTTTTATTGTGATTTTGGGTACAATATTCACTGGTCTACATAATTATCTGTATATGGAAATATTGTGACATAAACCATTTTTTCTAAAAGAGTAACCATAGAGTTTCTTGCCGGTTCATCTCGAAACGACCAGTCTGGAACCGTGCACTAGCTTCTGGCGTTTTCTAAGTCCCCATGTAGGACTATGTGAAATAAAAACTATTTTGTTTTTTTTTTTTAATTTGTTTGGAGAAACCTACCTACAGAAGCTAGTTATTCATAAATTAGAAAATAATATCTACTGTACTGGGGCCCAAGTCTATTTTTGTAAATTCGATATTCCAACACAATCCCATTGTCATTTTGCAAAAAGTTATTAATCTGCTAAATCATAATGGTCGATCATTGGCCGGTTATTAGTCTCGTAAAAGATTGGTGGTAGAATGACTTTGTCGTATTCAGAAAAATCTAATGGTAAGTCACTAATCAAAGGAACTGGCAAAATTTTAGTAGATTACCCCATAACTCAGAAATCCATTTGTAATTATGAACAAGATTACCATTTCTTTCAATAGTGTGTCAGTGATTGTCTATTGGCAAGTCATAATGACGCCATTGTATTAATAGATTACCAAACTTGTCAAAATCAACAATTATGAAACAGATGATGGACGATTCTGACACTATTGTAATAGCAGACTTGAGGCCCTAATCGGTTGCCAATGGAAAAGAAGAACCTCCTATAGAGAATTAAGCCAAAATTAAATCTGTTCGACTGTCACTCATAACATATTCACCAACTATCCATCATTAACCACCAATACAATTCCGGATCCACATTTCGCCAAAAACATAACACATTGCCGAACTGCTGGAAATTGGATCGTGTCGAAACGAACTGCCGCAATTAGGTAAGCCATTATCATTTGTGGCTCCACAAAAGAGATAAATACAGAAGTCAATCTACATACAAAGCGCGCTCAAGCAACGCACACATAGACACCGCTCACGGACACGATATCTCGGACCGGTTAGGACCAATGCGAGAGCGAGTGCCACCCGCATGAGACAAGCGTCTGTGAACTACATATTTTGTGCAATAATGGAGCAACAAAAAACGTTATTATAACTGTTGAGATAGACGGTTTTTTAAATTCAAATTTAAATGGTGAATTATCGTTTTTTAAGCCACGAGTTGTTTCAAAGATGTAAGGGTTTTATTTATGGTAGGCAAAATCATCCAATGACATATCCCGCCCTTGGGCGGAGCGGGAGATAGTGTCAGACTCTTACTGACTAAAAACCTACCCCGTTCCTACTTTGCCTTGGTTCCAGGGCCCTGATACGCATTTTCACAGTTTCCCAAGGCCCCAAAGTAGGCTTCGACCCTGCTGAGTCCCTACAGTTACTGACAACTCCTTGAGACGCGCGGGAACAGTACGCGCAGTCAACGACTTGGGCTTGGTCCGAACTGTTACCGGACGGACGGACAGCGAGCTACCCACTGCTCGCCGTCTGCAAGCCCGCGCTTACGGTAGCCGAAAATCGAGATCAGAATTACGGTGGTAGCTGCGGTATGAGCGCCGTTGCGTGATGCGGTCAGCCTCCTCCTTTGCTAGCATTACTGCTTCACAGAAGGAGCCGACCGCCTGCCATTCCTCCTCGGACCTTGGCCTGTACCAAAACCCGACGCGGGAGATCGCCCCCATAAGGACACGGCGATGCTCCTCCAAAGCGGGGGACTCCTCAACAGTGTGCTCCACCGTGTCTTCTGGGCAGCCACACAGAAGATGTACCTAATGATTCGTTTTAACAATACAGAACAGTTAGGTACTCGTAGAAGAAAGCGAACATAACTTTGTCGCCATGTAATATTTTTACAATTCATTTTAGTATTTATCGCCGTTGTATTTAGAGTGAACGGCGAGCATAAGGATGAAAAGCGAGCGATCTCTCGCGCCGGGCCCTGGTTCAGGCTATGGTCCGAAGCGAGGAAGAATGGCAGGCGGTCGCCTCCTTCTTCGAAACAGTAATGCTAGCGAAGGAGGAGGCCGCACGCGTGAGGGAACAAACGGCCTCACGTCTCAGCCGCCGAGATTCCGACCCCGACTATTAGCCACGGTAGACGAGGGCCCGCGGATGTCGCTCGCCGTCTGGCCGTCTGGTAACTGACCGGACCGAGCCCAGTCGTCAGCAGCGAGTCCACGCTCCTCAAAGAGATGTCAGGAAACAGTAGGAACCCAGCATGGTTGATAGCAAGGACCACTGGGAATTTCTGAAAAGGAAACCCGTAGTCCTACCACGCAAAGGGCAACTGAAGGACACAGTGTGTATATTTAGTCAGTAAAAGTCTGACACTCTCCCGCTCCGCTCAGCACAGGAGAAGTCATTGTATGATTTCCACCCTTAAAAAAAGGTATGAAAAGTGGAGTACATATATGAGCTTGACTTCTGAACTTATCTAGTTTGTGGTGTCCCGCAGAGAAAGGGCTGTTAAGGTGTATATCGATTTCTGCCGGACAAAGGACGAGCAGAATTATTTCGTTTTGTGTTTAAGCAATTAGTGTTCAGGGAATTAGAATTAATAGTTATTTGTGGGATGTTCCCTGTTTGAGTTTTGGTAGAGGAGTGGTGAAGTACCGTGAATGGAATTTCAGAGTTCGATTTTTTGTTTGGATTGAATTACTGGGGTTCTTTAAGGTCATTAATTAATATATGCATGTATATTTTAGGACCTTGGGTTCCTGAAACTTCGGAAGGCGTACGAGGTGCCGAAGCCAACTAGCAGAGGCTTCCGGACCGAGCCCAAAACGTCGACGACACGCACCTTTCCCGCGCGCATTAAGGAGTTGTCACCTAACTTTAGGGGCCCAGCAGGGTCGAAGCCTACTCTGAGGCCTTGGGAAAGTATGAAAATGCATACCAGGGCGCTGGAACCAGAGCAATGAAGGAACAGGGTAGGTTTTTAGTCTGTAAGAGTCTGACACTATCTCCCGCTCCGACATTATTATATTGTTTTGATCCTTTTATTAGTCTTTTTTGTTTTTTTTTTTTTTTACTTTTACTGTATGTTTTGAAAGTACTCCTTATGGCAAGTTGTTCTGCCGCGGGAAAACAATCATTAAAATTTCACGCTGTATATGTATATTTTTTGTATATTGGTCTCTCATTATACAAAACATATCTTTACAAAACAGATTGTGTTTTTTTTCGGTCCAAAAGCGTCGCCTTAACCGTTGTTTTTTAAGTGGACGATCAACATGAGGTGCTCTACATTTAATAATTACAATCTTTGGCTACATGGCCATGTACAGGCTGTTCTTTCTATATTGGACTTTACAGAGAAATCAGAATTCTTATGAGATAAGGCAACACTAACTTCATAGAAGGAGAAAAATTAAAACACTCAACTAATTAAAACTGTGTATGACACTAAAGGCCTAAAATATGGCGTCATAAAACTCCTCCACATCGCTGTCAGCTGGAAGTGTGGTCAAAAGGCTGGCGGTATTGCCACATTGTATGGCAATGCTTAATCTCTGACCGAGGTAGAAGCCAAACACTTAATATGGATATTGTATATATATCACGATTTATTTACTTAATTTTCATTTACGGTAGTGATACATAGGCGGATTTAATGCAACAAGGATGTTTTTTGTCATTTATCACGCTATTTGATACACAGTTCTTTTTTTTTTTACGTTTCGATGGATTCAAATTATTATTTTTCTGACCAGTCTTTGACAACTTGTACAGCTCTGTTATTGGCCTCATATAAATATTGAAAAGTGCAGGTGGTTGCGCAGGATGGACAGCATAGCAGGAAATAATATTATTATCGATTTATAGTTTACTAAAAGGGAATATAATAAGTGCAAAGTTGTGTGTGTGTTGCGTTGTGTAAATTTTTAGATGTTACTAACTACAGTAAAGTTGATGCAAATCTAAGTGTTTTTAGAATTTTAGACGAGTGCAAGTCGTCCTTAAAAATCTCTTCTACATTTATATGTACACACATATAAATGTAGAAAGATAAAGTATTATAAAAAAAAATGTGCAAAGGTACTGTTGTATTTCTAAAAGAAATTTCTTTCAGCAAACCTGTATATATGTATGTATGTGGATGCTTCTCACTCATTTAAGATCTAACTCGAACGGATTTCGATTGAATTTGGACCACAGGTAGACCATGTATTGGAACAGCACATAAGATACTTTTTATGTCTGGAGTATGTTTACATACATAACCAGCCCTATAATGTTCCCATTGCTAGGATAAATGTTTATGTGATGAGCACGATCATTTGTTCTGTGTCTGGGTGTTATTTATCTATAATATGTATGTATTTAGAAATATATAAGTATGTTTATCAGCTGTCTGGTACCCATAACACAAGCTCTGCTTAGCTTGGGACTAGACGGTGTTGTGTGATAGTTGTGGAATATATTATTATTATTATTTTGGGAAAACGTGTAGTTTTTCTTAGCTCTAGGCTAGTTTTTAAGCTACATTAACGGGCTAAGCCAAGTCAATGTAGCGTGTTGGGAGAAATTTCATTTTCCTCGATCTGCATGAATTTTCTTACTATTCTGCAAGTGTTTAAAATTGCAGCTTTTTGGAGAGTAATGTAAATGGAGTCTTTTAGGTCTATTACTTTGAGGCTGTGGTGAAGATGATGAGGTATGACGCCCGTAGTGGAGACAACAATTGGCACTACATACACTTTTTCTTGCCTCCAAATCCTGGTTACTTCTTCTTTTAGTTCAGCATATTTGCTGATTTTCTCACCTATTGTTTTTTGCAAATTATGTGTATTAGGGACTGCAATATCGATTAAGTAAGTGACTTTATTAATTTTATCTTGTAGAGTTATATCTGGTCTGTTGTAGTGAATGGTCCTGTCAGTCAGTATGGCGCGGTCGTAATACAGTTTGTGAGTGGTGTTTTCTAAAACTGATTGTGGTGCATATTTGTAATAGGGAGTATTTGTGTCCTGTATGAGCTTATATTTAAGTGCCTTATTATTATTATTATTATTGCTGAGATTCAGGCTTCTTCTCTAAAAGAGGGAATGGCCTGTAATCTACCACGAAAGCCAGTGAGCGAGTGCAGGTTGGTGGATGTCACAAAACTACAAAGTTTTGGTTCTAGGGGTTCTAGGACATGCCGGTTTCGTCACGATGTTTTCTTTCACCGTTTCAGGAGCACTGGTGGTGAAGTAAATTACACAAAGTACGGTGTTTAGTTTGATGAAATCATTGGCAATAGACAAGCGAGGTAGATAGCAAATAAAAGAAAAATATTTCCTCCTACTGTCCCTCATAATGAATCATCCTATATAATAGCCACATAGCATGCTATAGTTATGTAGATCGAAGTAATTCGCTTATGTCTGTAAAACTTACGTATCTGGATCATTTCTTTGGTCACAATAAAGTGCTTTTAATAATGTTACATTTTTGACCGACTTTCGATACTTTTATGAGTCATTAAAACTTTTGATTTCTTAAAAATGGATATTAAAGTTATGTGGGCTTGTGATTAAGAAAGGAAAGTTATATTTGTTCTTGTTATTCGGATGACTTATCATTGCAGGGTATATTTCCTTTTGAAGGAATTCAGTCAATTATATAGGTTCACTGGTAATTAGTGAACGATAATTAAACACGTGATTGTAGTCATGATAACAAACAACTTTTACTACAGGACCAAACTTTAAATCGCGAAAAATATCAGCCAAGTACATTTGTACATTTTGACCAGTTAGGCGAACACAAATGTTCGGTACATTTACTGGTACACCAGCAGATTTTTTTGCGATTTCTGTTATCTTCCCATAGTAAAAGTTGTTTGTTGTCATGACTACAATCACGTGTTTAAGTATCGTTCAATCACCCTATATATATATTTTAATTGATATAAACTAGTGCTTGACTGCGATCACACCTCATAGTAAGCAGTGATGCAATCGCTGATGGTGAGACCACATGTAAGAGATTATTCTCTGCCTGCTTCAACAAGAAATAGCGTGATAATATTTCTTTACACCAGCTCGAATGGTACAATTGTTCAGTGAAGCGTGCATCCCGACGCAGACGGACAGAATTCGCAATCCAACCAGACATTCCATACATAATGTATGAAAAATGTAACGTTTCTTATGAATGGAAGCCACTGAGCGGGTAATTGAGTTACTTCATTTTTTGTTTTGATTACAAAGGAATTAGTAGCGTTTTATGATGTTCTGATACCATGATCTATAAGGTAAAAAAAGTAGACAGTATCAAAAAGTCCGATAGCAAACGACTAAAAAGTTCGAAATAAGTTTCGGAATTTATTTACTTAAAATATTTTTTTTTATATTTTGGTATTAAACCTAGTAATAGTCCCGGAACTATTTAAGATCACGTATTGGAATAAGGCGGAATGTGACTTTTTTCTCCGTGTCCTTTGTTTTAACTCTACATGTCTATCACGATAAAAAACACGAGTCGAAAGACTGTTGGATATAGGCCCCGAGTGTCACCATAACGATCGCTTCGGTGCGTCTCGCTCCCAACGGAATCCCGCTACCTTCACCAGGTCATCGGTGCATCTTGTGATAGATCTTCCAATGCCGCGTCTTCTGGTGCGTGACCACCACTCTAGAACCTTTCGTCTCCATCAATCTCCATCTATTCATAATCGTCTATTTATAATCATCTATATATCTATTCTGTGAGCAATGTGCCCTGCCCACTGCCACTTAAGAGGCGATTCTTCGGGCTATGCTGGTAACCTTGGTTCTCCAGCTATTTTCATTTCTTTAGTTTAAAAAAAATTTGGTGCTAAAAATCTACCATTTTATTTTTTTATAACTTTGATATACCCAGTGCTTAGATTAAATCAAAATAGCAGAAGGTAGGTGTCTTGCTTCTAGCGCGCGGACCTCTGAAATTGTGCCTTTATGGCACGATTTCACATCGGTTACGATCATCACACACGTTCGGCGGCTACCGCTATTTCGTTTGCACGACAGCACCGGCTCTTACTCTGTCCTTGTCTATCATGACACTGATTATTAGATGTGTGAATTTGTGTGACCCACAATTCTAAGGTCGGGGCCGTTACCACTGGGCCACGGATCATAAAATGGTGAAAGAAAACATCGTGAGGAAACCGGCATTTCCGAGAACCAAAAACTTCGAAGATATTTGACGAATCTGCATTGGGCGTGATGGATTACGGCCCATTCCCTCTCCTAGAGAAGAGGCCTGGGTTCCAGCAGTGGGAAAATTATATGAGGTTGGTTATAAGTAAAACAAACTATAGGTTTTGTAGATCGTCAAAAAATAGTCAACTGGATCCAGTTCAGCAAGCTTTTCGGATTTGTATATGATTTTCTTTTTTTTTTTAGGTGGGAAAATCATCCAGTGACATCTCCCGCTCTTGGGCAGAGCGGGAGATAGTGTCAGACTTTTACTGAGTAAAAACCCATGCCTGTTTCTTCTTTGCCTTCGTTCCAGGGCCTCTGGTTTCATTTTTATATGCACCATGGCCCCAGTAGGCTTCGACCATGCTGGGCCCCTTCTTGTTCCTTCGGTTTGCTGATATCTCCTTGAGGCGCGCGTGGAATATTACGCGCCGTCGACGAGAATTTGTATATGATATGAATTATAATAAATATTTAATATTTTTGATCTTACCTGATAGTTTCCATTGCTGGCGACACTGGGGGGTGCATAGCTCCTCCCTCCGTACCCCTGCCCGGTCCCTCCGTGATACAGCGTGTTGTTATTTGCGTCCCTGGTGGTCGCGGCCGTGTACGACGTTTTGCAGTTTTGAGACATACTGTATTGTTCCTGGAATTTAAAAAAAAGGGTTTATATATATATATATATATATATATATATATATATATATATATATATATATATATATATAATATGGAAGGTGTAGGCTCGGAATTACGGACAGCGAGCTTGGAGACGTGTAGCTCACCGTCAGTAATAGATAGAATCAGCGCTTTTTGAACATCAATTGCAGACAGTTCCCCCTTTACTTCAAAAAATCAAAATATTTTTATTTCAAATAGGTCTACATGCACTTATGAAACGTCAGAAGCTAGTGCACGGTTCCAAATTGGGCGTTTCCTATGGAGAAGAACCGGCAAGAAACTCTATGGTTACTCTTTGAACTGGCACTTTTTTCAGTTTGAAACAATCGGTGCAACTAAATCCTCAGCAGCATATATCTTTCTGATAATTTTGAAGATCAAGAATTTGTATTATATACATTCTGGAGCGCTTCAAATGTTCCTAATCCCGTGCCTTTGAGGATCTAGTAAACGGTACGGTCTAGTAACGGCTACTGACGTGGTCATCTAGACCTAAAGCATTAAAAAGTGAGTCATCAACATAACAGGCGCGGGTTTGCGAACGACGAGCAATGATTTGCTCGCCGTCAGTCCGTACAGTGAGGACCGAAATCGAGTCTTAGACGGTGTGTGTAGTGAAACAAATTTCTTAGATGGGTTTTCTGAAAGGGATACCGTAGTCCTGGCACGCAAAAGGCAACTATGGACGCAGGAATGGTTTAGTCAGTAAAAGTCTGACACGTCCTCTCGCTCCACCTTAAAGCGGGAGAACTCATTAGATGATTTCCCTCCCTAAAAAAAATATCTAAAATCAAAATGTAATCGTCATAAAGTAGTCCCAAAACGGTTTTCACTACCCATATCGCTATAAAAACTTTGTACACTAAAAATCACTGTCTTGAAGGATATATACGGCAGTCTATCTAGACAATGTATTCGTAAATGTTCCGTACTAACTCTTCGGTTATCTTAAGTGGTGATAGCGGTAAATATAGACGAAATGCGGGTAGTATTCACTAGTGTTCCATTACTGCGATCACCGTAACTATTGCTACGGATTTTCCCCTAAAGACCGATTATTCTGTTGGTTTGTAAATACCGCTGAAATACCGGCTCTTGTTTCTTTTTTGTTATCACTATTTCGCCATGATGTAGTCGACGATGGAGCGTGTTCACCATTTTTCTACGTGCGAAATCGATCGATTTTACTTCCGTGATCGAATCAGGAATGAAGATATCCGCAGGGGTGAATTTAAAATGTCAATGGGCAGGACATATTGGTCGCAGAACAGATGGCCGTTGGGGCCGAAAGATTCTGGAGTGGTGGCCGTGTACCGGAATACGCAGCGTTGGAAGGCCTTCTACAAGGTGGACCGGTAAGAACTGAATCCGATGGATGCGAGACGCACAGGACCGTTCGTTGTGGCGATATTTGAGGGGGCCTTTGTCCAACAGTGGATGTCTTGATTGATAAATGTCTTGGAATACATAAAAATAGAAAATCCTAATGTAGTTTTATATTGGGTTGTAATAAAGTTGTAATACAATAATTAATTGCTTAATTATCATTAAAGTTTTGGGCTGTAAATTTCATAATTTTATTTGCGTTGTGTTTTTTTTACGATGTTTAATAATGGTTGGTGGTTTATCCTTACTAATTGGTATTAACGAGATCGTTAATTGGGTTTGTTGAAATTAACTGGATCAGCTTTCAAATCGTAAACCGCATTCTCTTTGAATGTAGAAATAAGAAAGAAAATATGTTTATTCTGCCTAATAGACGCATAAATTATTTACTAAAAAACAGTTTCCCCATCAGGCCATGAGTGGATCGAGCATAAATGTATTGCACCTTGTGACCATAGACAACCTAGTGGTCTACTTTGTCCTATGTACTGAAGTAAGTTGCTTTTAATGCAAAACTGTATACGGCCTGATTTTTTTTTACCTTTAAAAAATTCACGTATTTGGAAGCATAAGCTTAATCAGCTTTTTATTCTTCCCACAGCTGGGACTTAGGTCTCTTTTCTAGGAGTTTCCCAGCCCCTCACTGGGCAGTAATCCACCATGCGGGCCCAGTGCGGGTGGATGTCATGTCTACGATTTTTTTTTTAGTTCTAGGACATGTTGTTTCCTCACGATGTTTTCTTTACCGCTTTGAGAGCAGTAGTGATGAAATAAACTATACAATGTAATGCACCTAGTCGGGTTTGAACTCGCAACCTACTCGTACAATATGTAAAGTCAGTGCCGTTATCACTCGGCTACCATTGCACAGCTGTGTGGAATAACTTCAAAATTCTGATATCCCTGAATCTCAACCTTTTTTTTCAATTGATATAAACTAGTGCTTGACTGCGATTCCACTTGGTAGAAGCAGTGATGCAGTCGTTGATGGTGAGGCGCACTAATTTATTAAGAGCCTATTCACTCTAGCCTTGAAGACACCTAAATTATAATTGAACGGGAAGACCGCAGCAGGCAAATCGTTCTAGTCCTTCGATGTACGCGGTATAAACGACTAGGCGAAACGCTTAGTCCGGACCGTAGAGATTTCAAAAGCGTAAGGGTTTTTTATGGTAGGTAAAATCATTCAAAAACATCTCACGCCCTTAGGTGGAGCGGGAGATAGACTCTTACTGACTAAAAACCCAACCCGTTCCTTCATTGCCTTGGTTCCAGGGCCCTGATATGCATTTTCATACTGCCCCAAATCCCAAGAGTAGGCTTCGACCCTGCTGGGCCCCTACAGTTTGTTGAGCGCGGACTCCTTGAGGCGCGCGGGAACAGTGCGCGCTGTCGACGACTTGGGCTCGTTCCGGACTGTTACCGGACAGACGGACAGCGAGCTACCCATTGCTCGCCGTCCGCAAGCCCGCGAACAACGTTAGGGCGGATACCTGCCGTACGTCGGGTTTAAAATACATACTATATATGTAATACCAATTATTTCCGGATGATTACGAGAATGGAAACAAAAACACGCATTGCATCATCAACTTGTTATTATCCAGATTATTTAAATTAATTAAAGGAAGTACGTATATTATGTTTCGCAATGGGTTATCAACCGCTTATTAATTACATTGTTTTAAATTACATCCGAGGAATAGGAAATCTATAAAGATTATTGTGGGTTCCAACTAAAAAAACGGATCGCGATGAAGGAAGGACTTTCACAAGGTTGATTTCAATATAATAATAATAATAATATAATAATAATATTTCCACAACTATCACACAACACCGTCTAGTCCCAAGCTAAGCAGAGCTTGTGTTATGGGTACCAGACAGCTGATAAACATACTTATAAATTTCTAAATACATACATATTATAGATAAATAACACCCAGACACAGAACAAATGATCGTGCTCATCACACAAATTTTTGTCCTGGATGGGAATCGAACCCACGACCTCCTGCATAGCAGTCAGGGCCACTAACCACTAGACCAACAGGTCAGTCAAAATATGGCGGTTTTTTGGCGCCAAATAATATGTTTCCAATTTTTGACCCAAGAGAACCAAGGTTACCGGCATAACCCGAAGAATCGCCAATCTTAAGTGACAGTGGGCAGGGCAAAATTGAAATTTTTAATGAAGATTTCGAAACTCAAGTAGATAATGACTTAATGAGAAATTACTTAGCAACAAGTAATTACTTCTTTATAGATACGGCTGTAATAAGAATCAGAATCGTTTATTTCAAATAGACCAATCATCAGTATATACAATATCAGGCACTTTTAAATTGTCAAAATGTCGGTCAGTCAAAAAAAGTGAAGCTAAATTGCACGTTCCATTTAGTTACTCAATGTACTGGTGTGGATGTCAGGAGATCACTTCTATTAGGGCTAGTTAACAATTTGGGTTGTAGGATGGTTCGCGAAAGAGTCACCCCAGCCTGTGAACGCAAATGACAACGAAAGGCACGCCCGGGTGTCACCATTGTGGGAATCTGCACCATTAGGGCGGAGCATCGCTCTGTCCATTTTTTTTTAATATAAACTAGTGCTTGATTGCAATCCCATCTCATGGTAAGCAGTGATGCAATCGTTGATGGTGAGGCGCACTAGTTTATTAAGAGCCTATTCACTTTAGCCTTGAAGGTCCTCGTGGAGGTGATCGGCGGTGGCGGCGGCCTCTCCAGCTCTGATTCGGGCCACGGTCCGGAGCGAGGAATATCGGAAAGTGGTGTGATTTCCCACCTCATAAAAAGAGGCTTTCGTAAAGTAGCTGGATTAAGATTTTGCTGGATTGAGATTCCTAGTAAGTACCAGAAAGTATTTTTTAAAATTATATTTTAAATTAAATGATAAATAAATAACGTAGAGGTTATCAAAGACGTTTTAGGATCGTCATTAAATGAAATTAAAATTTCGCAATTTTCAGCACTTCAAAAATTTAATTAAGCTTAGTTTTAGGCACTAATTAGTTCAGTCTAGACATGAATCAGAGTATCCCGTCATTCCTAAATAAATAATCAAATAATCTATTTCCAAACTCGAGTATTTCGGGACGTTTTAGTGGCTCTAATGCTGTTGAATATTTAAAAGTGATGTCTGTTTCACGTCAGAGTACAGCAGATGTACTTTTAGTGCATCAGAAATATTGTTGACCAAACTTTACTGTGTTTCACTGAATGTACTATCATAGACACTTCCACCTGACCACCTGTAACTTCATTTTTGCTTGCACTCGAAACGAACTCTTTAAAAAGTTTGGTTTTATGACGCGCCGCAGGATACAAGCGAATTTTTTTTAAGCAATCAGGCAGAAATGATTGCGATGCTATTATGTTTTACAAATAACAGCTGATTTAATAATAAACCTCCCGACCGAATTTCAATCACCGTTGCCAAACTGAACAAAGATCAGCCATGTTCACAGGTGACATTATACGCGGCTTCTGCGGTTATACGCACAAGTGCGTGTGCGAACACAAGTGCACTCTTTGATCTTATACTCTCAAAGTTAGATAGGACGGTAATCCGACATGAACGGGGAGAGAGAAGTCGTAAGGCTTTACGTGCTTTTCGAAGCACGAGATCTCGCATCACCAATTTTTTTAAGGCCGGGCTGCTGCAGAGAAAGTATTCTATAAAAATAACATAGAAATAACATATTAATTAGATTTTCAAGAGTTTAGGGACCTTGGAAAAGTGACAAAAATTCAAAATATTGAGCAAACGTGTCTTTCGGTAGAGCACTTCAATCCTTCACTTGTTGGATTTTCAGCAATCGTTATTATATTTTTGTAAAAAAACATAAATGTCTAAATACGAGTATGTTGCAGAATCAAACTCGAGAATGACCAATATGGAAGAACTTTTTTTAACTATTTGCTTAATTTTCAGGATGGTTCTTAGCCTAGCATATCATCAGCCTTATAATGTTCCCACTGCTGAGACTCAGGCCTCCTCTCTATTCTAGGAGAGGGAATAGACCGTAATTCACCACACGAGCCCAGTGCGGGTTGGTGGATGTCACATGTCTTCGAATTTTTGGTTTCAGGACGTGCCTGTTCCCTCACGATGTTTTCCTTCACCGTTTTAAGAGCAGTGGTGATAAAATAAATTATACAAAATTAATGCGCCTTGCTAGGTTTGAACCATGAAGGAATTGCTTCATGATTTTAACCCGCGTCCTACAGCTTGTAAGTCGGGGCCGTTACCACTCGGCCACCACTGCTCTCTGAAGGTTCTTATGACGGGAAATCTTTATCTATAAGTATAAATAATTTATGAATAGATGTAATGTGTTGCCAAGAGCTAAACAAGAGAATGATTGGACTAATGAGGAAGAACATTTTTTAAACTTAGTAATTGCTGAAATCTGAGGTAGGTTATAATAATCCAATACCGCCCAGAGGACACGGTGGAGCACACGGTAGAGGCGTGCCCCACTTGGGCGCCGCCGTGTCCTCGTGGAGGCGATCTGCGGCGGCGATCTCTCGCGCAGGGTACTTGGTACATGCCATGGTCCGAAGTTCGTTTTCTGAAAAGACGGTTCGGCCCCGGTATGAAAGGCAACGAAGAAACAGGAGTGGGTTTTTAATCAGTAAAAGTCTGACACTATCACGGAAGCCTAAGGGCGTGGAGATGACATTGGATGATTTTTCCCCCCGAAAAAAAAAAGGTAAATATTCCTATTGTAAAAATCGTAATAAACAATTTTTTTTGTAACATTCAAAAATGGAAGACTGCTTCCATATTTGAAAGTTACAAAAAAAAAAGATCTCTTTTCAATATTAGGCTTAGCTGTCAATCTATTCTGACAGAATAGAACGACGTCAGTCAAGGAAGCGACTGGATAAAAAGAAGCTTTATCCAGGTCTTTAGTTTTCCATTTTTCGTTCAGAAATCGTATCCTTCATTGTACGACGATGCATTATGCAATGAAACTGTCCTCGCCACACTTGCCCGTATTTGTCTCTCACCACCCATTTCCAAATAATTTAAACTGAAGTGCCCTATTTAGGAGACCACCATAACTTTCACATTATCACACCTAATTTACATACCGCTTTAAATGTGGAGTACAGTCAGCGGCAGCGACTTAACTACACTTACAATTATACAGGGTGATTTTTTATAATTGGCTATCTTTTAGGTGGTGAAAGTATTCATGAAGTTGATGTTATTGAGATGAGTACCAAATATATCACGCAAAGGAATTTGCTGTTCCCTATATTTTGTCAACTTATTTGAATATACTAACATTGAACGTGGTGGCACAACATGGATTCTTTTGGAAATGGTAAGAAGTGGACAAGAATCATCGAGATCAATGGTAGAAATGGAAGGAGGCTTTAGCTTAGCATTATAGGCTAGATATAATAATAATGATTTCCTTTCTCTGGAACCTTAATCATCGGTTTTTATTAAAACTTCATGACAAAACCTAGAGTGCTGAAGAGGTGCCCGGTTCGGACACGCATAGTTATCATAAAAGTATTGAGAAACTGACGTAGAAATTTGTCCCAAGGGAATATACTCGTACTCCCACGATAAATGTATCCTGTATGCTATTCTAGAACATAGTTTACCTGTGTACCAAAAATCCAAGTCCGACCAACCACTTGAGCGCAAAGAAGTAACAACTACATTCACCATAACATAAACTTTCTCTTTTATAATATGATTTCAGAGAGTTAACCCCGTACTAAAAGTTGTTAATATTCATTTGAACTTACACCCCAGAAAGACAGTTCAAAAATTAAAAATCACCCTGTATATAATAAAAAAAAAACAACAAAAAAACCCGATCTGAGTTGCAATGTCTTCGCGTGGTCGGTGGCTGGGGTAATTAAAAAAAACCAGCCGAACCGAAACTGTGGTCGTACAGTTACTAACTGTAACACGAAACGAACAATTAAATACGCGGTGCGAGGCATGAGCGGCAGCGGGCTGCGTAATAGGTAATTAATTTAGTTTTTTTTTTTTTAAATTCTGTGTTGTATTCACTTAAATATCTGAATATTTAGCTATCAGAAAATACTTAACTAACTTTATTACAGTAAAATAAAAAAATAAAATAAAAATCCTACGCTAACTACGACTAACTGACCATATTTGATGAGTGGGAGACGATATTTGATGAGTAAAAAAAAGCTTTACCAAAAAGTATAAAAAGCATAATCAACCTACCCTTTGAATACCGTAATTAGAGACACAATAGAAAGACAATAGGGGCGCGGACACCGGTGTCTTCTTGGGGCTTGAGAGTTAAAGAAAAGCTAAGAATTTGAAAAATTCCTAGCACTTTCGAAGCTAAACTAGGTCGCAAGTCAAGAAAAAGAAATTGTACGTAAAAAATTATCAAATTTTGTTTTCTCACATAACTTTGTTTTATTTATTTTAAATAAAATAAATAAATAAACTTCAAGAATACCTTCTGCCGAGGTGTTTGAGCACCCATTCTCATAAATATATCAGTATCAGCACGTCAAAAATAACGAAAATAAACTATCGTATTTCAGACATGTTCTCGATTTATTACTAGTATAAACGCTGGGAAACTATCGGGAGGAACTGTTAGAGGTAAGCTATTGGTGGTACATACATCTAGTGTCACCACAGTATAGTTTCAGAGGGTAACTCGTTTAAGAGGGTAGGTGACAGCGGTGTTGATAGGTACTGTTTATTGTTGGATAGTTGAATTTAAAGTTTTGTTCTAAACGTACGGAGTTGCACCAACGGTAAATGGTGGACAAATTTACTTCGCATACAGCTAAGGAGTGGAATGTCTTCCCGGAGTCTGAGTCTCCTGTTAGCTACAAGCTGCGGTCTTTAAGTCAAGGGTGAATAGGTTACTTCTGGACAAACGTGCTCCATCGTCGTTTTCCATCAGATGACATGATGATGACAGAGGTCAAGAGCGAGCGGTTTTGCCCACGTAAAAGTAGAAATTCGCCGCATGGACAAATTATACTTCCAGCTAGGATAAAAAGTATCGCAAGTGCTATTTTTTGGATGTGGTCAATCCTTGTGTCAAATGTAGAGTAACAAATGTATATGTTACAGGAAATCTATATAATTCAGGTATTGTATACAATACGAATGCGCAGCCGGTAATGTGTGTAAAAGATGAGAGCAGGGAAGGAGGTGATGTAATTTTAGGGCACCCCGACACGGACAGGTTAGGTTAAGGTTATTTTTTTTTATCACCACCAGAAAATCACCTTAATTTAAACCGTATTCTATCTATGTATAGAATACCGTATTATTGTATGGATTGACGGTTACATTTATACAAACTTTCGCTTTTAAGTAATGAATAATGTTATTTTATTTTTTAATTAAAAATAAATTAAATTATTTCTTTGTTATTTATCCTAAAACTTTACTATGCAAAATTAGCCGCTGAACGTAATTACCTCACCCTCGCTTATAATCTCGTGTGAAATGCATTTTTTTATTGTTGACAGGTTTATGCTTGACCGCTATCTCACCTCACTTACCTAGAAATAACCTATTCACTGTGGACTTAAAGATTTCCGAGTTGTAGCCGTCAGGAAACACAGACTCCTTGCAGGGAATTACACTCCTTAGCTGTACGCGCAATGAATGTGTTCCCAAAACGAAAACACCATATTTAGATAATACGCAATGTTACAGTACGGCCGATCTTGGCGCATCTAAAGTTAGGCTCTCCGAAATTTAACGCTCAAAGTAAGCGCGCCAAATAAATTATTTATAAAAATAAATGCCAATACATGCTGCTATTGGCATTTATTTTTTCAAACCATTTATTTTTTTACGAGTGCACAAACGCTAAAGTTTGCATGAGCCTAACTTCAGACGCGCCAGGATCCGTCGGCCGTACTGACTTTATAACCATTAACTAATTTACGCTGTCTTTCAAAGATAAATAATAATAAATACCAGCCTCTGCAAACATGGTTATTGGCTTCAGATTTTATCACGTAGACCAAGCATGACGCTCATGTCTTAACATCAAAACCAACAGGTCTTTATCAGAAATCAACTGGCTTGTGACACACATACTTACATTATCGACGACACATCACGGAACGGCCTGATTTTGATGCATTTTTAGGGTTCCGAACCTCAATTGGTAAATAAGGAACCTTATTTTTAGTATATGCGAAACCTGAATATAGTTTGTTCAGAATCAGAAACTGAATTGAAATCAACAATTTTTACACCATGTTATATTTTATCCCAAAAATATTTAAAAAAGATCACAAGTTGGGTACCACCGAGATTAATATACAGGTTACGGCAGGTCACAGCTGGCATTAGCGCTAGTGCACAGCTACTGGGTGCGGGAGCAAAACCACCCCTCAGTGGCTCGGATGGCCTGGTGACCATGTGTTTATGTAGACAATCAGGTAACATAACAAGCTTATAACTTTGTGATTTTTTATGATACAGTTATGAAATTTTGTACATAATGTAGATACCTACACATATATATATTTATAGACATATATTTCTATATATAGTACATACGAGTAGTACAAATATAGATAGAAATATGATAGTTGTAATTTTTTTGCGATTCGGAAACATCTTCAAAACTTGATTCGGAAATCGAATTATTTAGATTGATAACCTTTGGTACGCAAGTACGACTCGCACTTGCCGGTTTTTTTAATTATTTTGTCGATCAATTTTGACGTGTAAAAGTTCATTCGTTCATTGCTGTCGGCGTGTCATTTGTCAGATTTTGTTTCGAGATTGGACAGAACTTGAAATAAATTGATGTGTTGTAATGTTGAAGTGAATAGCGGCCGGAAAACACATTAAACGTTTGGTTCCGGTTGTCATTTGTACATGGCTTTGAAAGAAGCCCTGTGTCAAAGGCATACAGTTTAATCAAGAGATAATTCTGAAACCAACCAATGTTTCGATCGTGAAAGAATAAGGGTTTTCTAAAATTGCGGGTCCTGCAGGCCTAGCCAAGTAACAACCGTTTCGTTACGATTCTCTTGCGTCGAACGCCTGGAGTTGGCCACGTGACTGAGCGTAACTTGGCTAGTAAGTAGTGCGTAGTAGTCTAGTACTAGACTTATTTACAAAAAAAAGTCTAGTAGTAGTCTAGCCCTAGATAGCTAACCTTCTTGTGTACCCTAGTTAAGCTAACCATCCGTCGATACGACGGGTATTTGAAAAACTAATTTTTTACCATAAAATGTAAACTTAATCATTCTGTTGTTTTAATTGAAAGTTAATGCATAGGTTTAGCAATAAAAATACGATATCCAAATTGACCTTATTTATTTACATTTATTACTACAGTAACTTTTCATAGAACTTAAAAAAAAGGAACATTTTACAATTAAAAACTTTAACATGCAAAAGCAATAAAAAAATATAACAACGTTCAGTTTAATTGTTATATATATGGCTCTTAGGAACATAACAAGTATTTATAATATTAAAATAATTATTTGTCTTTGCAACATGTGACACAAAAATCAATTTTATGTTCACCACATATCGCTACCTTACAATTTGAGAATATACTTTTAGTCATAGGCTTTTTCTTGTAGCAGCACTTCCCACACGTCTTTCTTTTCCGATTTTCTCCTCTTGAAGAAGTGGATGACTCTTCTTAATCAAGAGAAGCTTGGCCTGATGGCTGATGGTCTTGACTGGTAGTTGGCGGCTGAACTTAAAGAACGCTCCTGATTTTTTCTTTTACTTGCGTTGGCATCGTTTTTTTTGGCCAGCCTTGTCTTTAGCCAAAGCTCGACTAGTTGAAAAATAAGAGTTTTCATAAAATTCCTCCGTGGAAACACTTTTCGCCCTGCCGTTAATAAATTGTAAGGCAGTATAATGTAGCTATTGATTGAAGCCATATTGATCATTCCGTAGAAGATACACATTGGTCATCTACTAGTTTTTCGGCTACTCAACTGAGGTTTCTGGAGGGGCAGTATCTGAGCTACTTGACATAACTTGTTCCATGGTTAACGGTACGTCATGTGGTGGACTTTCTTTCTTCGGTATCCGATGGTTCATAATTTTCATCAATTTTTACATTATCTTCCACCACAAATTCATCGGTCTCACTGGCAGAACCATCATCAACAACATCGTCACTAGCAGGTATAATATTCTATCTTAATTTAGTGAAGACATGGTTACTACAATCTAAAAAGAAACACAACAAACGTCAAAAATATAAATGCAACCTAAATCAAAAAACTAACGGTAAAGCTAACCATCCGTCGAAACGACGGGTAAAAGTTACGTATCTCAAAAACTGCGGTACTTACCAGTTTGATGCGTGCGCCACTGCAACGAATTCACCGGCGACTGAGTTGACTAAAAGAGCCAAGGCGCTCGGACACGTCGTTATAAAGAGACAGCGATATTTCTTTGCGCTACCCGTCGATTCGACGGTGGTTAGCTATCTAGGGCTAGAATAGACTTTTTTTTTAAATGAGCCTACTACGCTACTACGTTGATACTGTAAATTTAAAAATAAAACCTAACCTACTTATCTCAAAAATAAATCACTTTAGTTAAAATTATGATCATTCAAATAATACTTTTTTTTCTTTGTCGCTAATCACAGCTATTGAGGTCAGTCAATTCACGATCAATTCATTTACGTCATTCATCTTAAATGAATGAATGGATCAAGCCGTAATCAACATGTCCCGTTACTTTGATCCGCCATCACGCATCGTGGCCGATTTTAGAACAAAATTTTGATTCATTGAACTAATAATCCAGCCTTTACAGGCAAAAGCGACAATTTGTAAATTTTGCTGGAATGGGATTTCGCTTCAATAACAAATTACATGAGTTCTCTTCTCCATAGAGATCTACACTTTGAAACGTGCAATTTAGCTTCACTATTTTTTGGACTGACCGACATTTTGACAATTAAAAAGTGTTACTGTGTGTTGCGTTAACTATTTGAAATAAACGCTTCTGATTTCTGATTACATGACTGAAAAGAGTGTCCTTGGAATTTCTTGCAAATTCTTCTCCATCATAGGACCGCTAGACGTACGGTGTTGCATTATCGGTACATGGTGGACATACAAAGCGTTTTGGGAACACATTCATTATACGTACAGCTAAGGAGTGGAAGTTCCCTACCGGAGTCTGTGTTTCCTGATAGCTATAACCTGAGGGTCTTTAAATTAAAAGTGTATAGGTTACTTCTAGGTTAGCGTGCTTCATTGTCAGTCACATCATCGCTTACCATCAGGTGAGGTAGTGGTCAAACGCGAGCCTATGTATAATAAAAAAAAAATGTGTGCTATGCTGGAATGAGTTTTCCCTTACAAATCAAAGAGTACATGAAAAAAACTAGCTGTTGCCAGCGGTTTATCTATTTTATCTAAATCCGTTCAGACGTTTGAACGTGTAGAAGTACCTAACCAACACACACACATACACATTTTCCTCTCAAATATTAGTGTGATTAGTTTTAGTTTAATTCACTCGCTTCCGCTCCTACCTTGACCACCAGTCAGTGGGTGTTCGGGATTTTTTTGGCGTTCCGTCAAAATGGATTACCCATTTTCTTTTTGTTGGCTGTACCGACATAGAAAAATGCCGTTTTTATGCGAAGGTTTTTATAATTCGGATGAGCATTTATAAAGAGACAACACTGAACCTCTGCAACTATGTATATATATGATGGCGAGCTCGAACAAAGTAACTTGATTTTGTGACTTTTTATGAGAATTTAAATGCATTTTTCAAGCTAGAGATATCGGTTGAAAGACTAATTGTGTTATGTGACTTTGTTCCTCTTTATTTTTAAAAAGCTTTGTGAGTTTTACCACGGTTGTCTTTGTTTAATACGGTGCATAATCTGCATACCGTTTTAGGTTACTTTACATACATTAAAGGAGCATTTTGTGGCTTAAAATGTGTACGCGGCGGTTTCAGCAAACAATAACAATGTAATCTGCCTCATGCCTCGATGCCTCGCGTTATGCCTCGACAATAGTAAGTACATTTTGCCACAAGTGCGCAAATTTTATCATTGCAGCAGAGTTTGACAATAAAAATAGTTGTGAGAATTTTTGAGGTACATTTATCGACGTGCGCATTTTTTAGTGGAAGATGCCAATCAGCGTGATGTAAAAAAAAAATATGAATTGAATAAGAGGAGCCAGCCGTGAATTTTTCCGCATGATTGCGGATAAAAAAAATTGCTTTTGAGATTAAAATTTATTTTTGCCAAAACGGAAAAAACGGTACCCATATCCCCTTTCCATCTCACCCTTACAGGATCACCGTATCCTTCGTGCTCAAGGGTCAAAGTAATTTTTTCACACAATTCCGCACCCATATGGACCATGACCACGGCTTACTGGATCACGGAGGAGTCTTGGTATAATAAGGTCACCCATCCAGGCACACGCGACAAACCTCATTTACAATTTAAGTATAATAATTTATTTATTAAAACTTTATTCAACACAAAGGTACAAAGGCGGACTAATAAAACTGGTTGGCAGACTGATAATTTCTATGCGTATTTTTTTTATTTGAGCTTAAATCTGAACTTATTTATTTTACCAGATGTATTTAGTTACATGTATTTATTTGAAACATGATGTTGGAACCCTTTTCTTCAAACTAAAGGTTCATTGGAAGACCAGCGTAAGGCGCCCGATACACCACACAATAATATTACGCAATATATCTGATTGCACAATATTATTCAACATGTAGGGATTGTATTGAAATATTTGCGCAATGATTTAACAAAATTTTAAGCGACTTCAATTTTATTGTGCAATATTATTGTAGGTGTATGGGGCGCCTTAGAGAGCATTTTTCTATCTGGCAACATTACTGAAATGAACCTTTATGGCGCAGCCATGAAGCACACATATTGTTATGGTTTTTATTGACTGTTACACTTTTTATTTTGTGTGTGATCCTGGTGACTATCATCAAATTAATAGATCTTTTTTCTTTTTAATCGTTTAGCTTTTATTATTTCATCACGTGGACCTATTTACTAAAAATGTTGAAGTAGAAATACTCTCAGTAGACTACATGTTGCAATCACTTGCACTATTTAAATTCTCGAAAAAAAAAAACTAATTGCTTGCAAATCAATGTGTAAACGGAACGCAGCAGTCCAGTTTGCATTGGTGATTAAGAAAAGTGTCAAGTGGAACATAACATTATGCGGTCGCTGCGGAGATTACCGGTGTTGGCCACTGACAGAAAGATAGCGCGAAATTATAATATAATTTCGCGCTATTATATATATTTGCATCTTGACAAACAGTTACCGACTGATAGTTTTTTAAATAACCTACTGACTAGAAGGCTGGGCTTTTCTTCGGTCAACGAATTAGCATTGCTATCCAACGTGGCAATGTTGCCAGCGTTCTGCCCCCTTAGCCAAGTTACAATCGTTTCATTCAGCGTGAACGCTTGGAGTTGGCTACGCCCCCAATAAATAATAATAATGATAATAAAATATCTTTATTTCCCAAAAATATAGATACAGATAATTATATCTCATGTCTACAAAAGAACATTAGATGCTATAGAAATCTGTACACAAAATATTAAACTTAAACTGTGTCTTAGGTTATCCTGTTTCTTAAAGGACAATACGATACCTTTACAATACTTTTGTTTTCAGGTCATCTCAACAAAGAAATTAGGGGCGTGGCCAACTCTCCAAGCGTTCACGCTAAACGAAACTATTGTAACTAGGCTAGGAGGGCTGGGCACGTTTCCCATTGACATCAATGTGGATGAATTTTTTTGATGCCCCTTGAGTTCTTTTTCTACCCGTCTGTACTTATTATTATTATTTTTAGTATGTATATATTTGTTAAGCTATAAAATTTATTAGTTTAGATGTATATATTAAAGCTAAGCTTAAATCTTTAGCGGGTTACAAATACTTTTACAAAATAAAAACCTACTTATTTTATCTAAAACACTAGCATCTTGCCAGCGACTTTGTTTGTGAGACAGTTTTCATAAAAACTTTAAATCACCTAAAAAATAGTCTATGTATTTTGAGGGTAGTTTTGAAAAAATATTTTATTAATCGTTTAATGATGAACTTACAAAGCTAATGCAATCTAAAGATAAATCCGTTTATGCTCCGCATAAGCCGCATTATTTTGAAGTTTGTAAGGAAATCAATACCGCAAAGGACTTCCTGTTGACCTAGAATTATAAAATTTGGCATGAAGCAACGCATGTAGCACAAAATGTAGGAAAAATATCCAAAAACTGTAATAATTGTGATTGTAGTTACGATTACGTCACAAAATGAATATAATCGGAACTTTTTTTGCGATTCTAAGCTTAAGTTTGTACAAAACCCTTTGTACTCGACTTTGATTCATATTGCACCAATTTATTTGAAATTGATTAAAAAAAAAATGCACTGCTTTTGGAAACACTGATGTAGTGTGCAGCTCGCCTAACCTTACATTTGTAACTGCAGAACGCTAATTTATAACCTTTATGACATTATTACACGAATCGTAAAATTGAAAAGTTCTGTTTATTTTGCTTACATCACTCCAATACATGGCGACCCTTATGGCCGGAGCACACGATGCGTCGCGGCGCCGCATCGCAAATATTTCGACGAATCAGCGAGCCGTACGAGTGGGGCGGCATTGCTCGTGTGCCCGCTGATTCGTCGGAATATTTTCGGTGCGGCGCCACAACGCATCGTGTGCCTCGGCTCTTAGCCAGCAGTTAAAATTTTGCAACAAACATAGTGAATGAAAGTAGCTGAATAAATTATGAAGAAAAAACAATTATGAACATTTAGAAGTTTATGAAGCAAAACAATAAGAAGAAAGTGAAAAAGATTGCAAATTATAGAAATCTGAAAAAGCCTCGCAAAAGATTGATTGGAATTACTCGTAATTATGGACCTAAAAACTGTGACATATGAGCCCGTTTCCGTGTTGAAAAATTATTTGGCAAATCTGAGTACCCGCTACAGCTCTTGACTTTTTAACGTGAAAAAAAAAATCAACCTTTTAGTCATAACGCACTTAGCAACCAGGCATCACCTTGAAAAGGACCAGTTCTCGAATTTAATATAGAGCGATTATAAATTTACAAAATTAACTTTTTCACACAAAAAACTGTTTTTTGCACCTTATTTTTAAAGTCTCAAGGGTGTAAGTCCGTTTTTTTGGTCGCAAAAAACATTTTTGTTGCAACTCGGCGACCATGTAACACGGAATTTTACCGCATACCTACTTTTAAAATTAAATGCATGAGAGTAGGTATTTATATAATGCATTTTCGATTGTTGCTCTGATTATTCGACTGGTCACGTAGGCATCTTTTGAAGCTATATTTGGTTTTGGAAAGCAGAGGAATCAAGTAAGATAAACATGGAAAGAAAATTTTTGTATTGATCGATAAGAATTGAGCGTCTACTATCTATTTTCATAAATTTTGCCATTTTCGGACATTTATTAGATTACTAGCACAGCAGCTTCACCACCATGACGGTAGAAAATTGTCGTAACGGAACATACTGCCTAGATAAAAAGTATCCTATGTGCTCATTGATATATCATAAGGACAGATACATTACGCGATAAATCACAATCAGAAAACCTAGACTCGAAACTCACACATCAGATGAGAGAGAGATCAGTGTCATCACAGTCGGCAAGCCTTGAGTCACTGATAGATGAGGACTTTAGCTTAACTTAGCTCAAATTCAAATCAACATGATTAGTAAAGTTTTTTGAAATTACAAAAAAATACAGTGGGGTCTTAAAGTTTTTATGAAAATATTCTCGCGTATAATCGCTGGCAAAGTGCTAGTTTCTAGATGAAATAAGTAGGTTGTTTAAAAATATAATTAGCTGGTACCTGTTCGTCAAGATGCAAATATGTATGTAATTTTGCGATATCTTTCTGTCAGTGGTCAACACCGGTAATCTCCGCAGCGACCGCATAATGTTATGTTCCACTTGACACTTGTCTTAATTACCAATGCAAACAGGACTGCTGCACTCCGTTTACACGTTGATTTGCAAGAGATTAGTTTAGTTCGATATTTAAATCTTAATGCAAGTGATCGCAACGTGTACTCAAGTGAGAGTATTTCTTTTCAATATAATATTTAGTAATTAATAATCTGGACCCCGTAGCCAAACTTAAGTGGCAGTGGGCAGGGCACATTGCTCGCAGAACGGACGGCCGTTGGGGCCGAAAGGTTCTGGAATGGCGACCACTTACCGGAAGACGCAGTTTTGGAAGGCCTCCTACGAGGTGGACCGATGACCTGGCAAGAGTTGCGGGAATCCGATGGATGCGAGATGCACAGGACCGTCAATTGTGGCGACACTTGGGGGAGGCCTATATCCAACAGTGGACGTCTTTCGGCTGATATGATGATGATGATGACCCCGTAGCTTAGATTAAATCAAAACAGCGGAAGATAGGTGACTCGATACGCACATTGGTCGCGATGATCATATACATTCGGTGGATAATGCTATTTCGCTCGCACGACAGCGCCGGCTCTTATCTCTGCCCTTGTCTATCAGTGACTATAGGTAGTATAGATGCTTAAGTTTTGAGTTCAGATTTTCTAATTGCAATGTTAGCACGTAACGTATCTTTCTTTATAACATATCAATGGTTTATTTTGATTTAAAGTTTTTTTTGAAAATTGTCTCGCGAACAAAGTCGCTGGCAAGATACTAGTGTTTTAGATTAAATAAGTAGGTTATTTTAAAATATAATTAGCTGGCACTTGTTCGTCAAGATGCAAATATGTATGTAATTTCGCGATATCTTTCTGTCAGTGGTCAACACCAGTAATCTCTGCAGCGACCGCATAATGTTATATTCCACTTGACACTTGTCTTAATTACCAATGCAAACAGGACTGCTGCACTCCGTTTACACGTTGATTTGCAAGCGATTAGTTTAGTTCGAGTATTTAAATCTTAGTGCAAGTGATCGCGACATGTAGTCTAGTGAAAGTATTTCTTTTCGACATAATAGTAGATCGGACGTGTTCCACCAGCTCCTCGCAGAGATGGCAGCAAACCGTGGGAGCCCAGCAGGATCGATGAGGTGCGGAGCGCCCGGAGGAGACGGTGGAGTACACAGTCGAGGTGTGCCCCGCTTGGGAAGAGCATCGCCGTGTCCTTGTGGGGGCGATCGGCGGCGGCGATCTCTCGCGCCGTGGCTTGGTTCAGGCCATGCTCCGGAGCGAGGAGGAGTGCCCTGGGCTGAAGGCAATGAATGGAACAGGGTAGGTTTTTAGTCAGTAAGAGTCTGACACTATTTCCCGCCACACCCAAGGGCGGGAATTGTCATTGGATGATTTTACCTACCATAAAAAAGGGTCGATGAGGTCGGTTCTGAAAAGGATACTTACGATCCTGGAACACAAAAGGTAATTGAAGGAACCACACCTATAGTTTTAGTCAGTAAAAGTTTGACACGTGCAGTCGTAAGATGATATTCCACGTCAGAAAAAAGCGGTGTCATACGACATTTGAGAGGTGCTGAAGAATGAGGGAGATAGAGAAAATTACACCATCTAGCACTAATTACAACGTAAAGGAACTTTAACTTTTGAGCTATCGTTTTTAATTTTGCTTCTCACCAGACGCTCAAGTTTCTAATTAACATTGCAAAATACTTGTCAGTTAGTTTGTAACAAGAATTCAAGTTTCAACTCATTTTACGTAAATGGGTATCTACTTTGATCTACGGGGTTAAGCAATGTTCCTGCGGTCAAGACTTGGGTCAATGACCCTTCTTTATGATGATGAGTATTAGATGATTAAGGGGGCCTGGGGGTCGTTGGTAAGTGAAAACTACTTTCGACTACTTTTCTGTTTTAACACCTTAGAATAGAGCACCTCTTAGAGCCAAATTCACCAATAAACTAATCGCAATTCGTTCAAACAAAACGCAGTTTGAGCGACTAATCGAGATTATAGCTTCATTTTGCGTTTCACCGCGATGAATTGAACCTAGTTTACGCTAAACTCAGTTTCAATTCTTTTTTTGTCGCCCATGTTTACGATACGGGATTTTAAACTAGATTACGCTGAGCTCAGTTTAGTTGAACTAAGTTTTTAAATTGAATGATGAAATCAGCGTCATTTATAAGTTCTATACCTATATTTACTTTTTTTAAATTTTTATTTGTTATAAACTAGTGCTTGACTGCAATCCCACCTGATGGTAAGCAGTGATGCAATTGTTGATGGCGAGGCGCACTAGTTTTTTAAGAGCTTATTCACTCTAGCCTTGAAGACACCCAACAAAATATAATCGGATGGGAAGACCGCAGCAGGCAAATTGTTCCACTCCATCGATGTACACGATATGAACGACGAGGCGAAACGCCTAGTCCGGACCGTAGATGTTTCAACAACTTAAGGGTGGTCTCGCCGCACGTCGGATAACTTAGTATAAGATTTTAAGGTATCCATAACTGTTTGAATAAATAAAAAAATCAGCCTCAGGACCCGTTATTTTGGGTATGCCACAATGAAGTACTTGACTCAATTTTTAATATAGTGATTGTATCAAAAAATAACTTTATCCAAAATCGCAAATTAAAAAAAAACCATCATCAACCAAAGACAGACAGACGGACAACAAAATAATGATCCTATATAAATAATAATATAATAATAATATTTCCACAACTATCACACAACACCGTCTAGTCCCAAGCTAAGCAGAGCTTGTGTTATGGGTACCAGACAGCTGATAAACATACTTATATATTTCTAAATACATACATATTATAGATAAATAACACCCAGACACAGAACAAATGATCGTGTTCATCACACAAACATTTGTCCTGGGTGGGAATCGAACCCACGACCTCCGACATAGCAGTCAGGGCCACTAACCACTACACCAACAGGCCAGTAGATATGGGTTTCATTTTTTACTTTTGAGGTATTGAAGCCTAAAAACGAAGTAATAATATGGTGGCTGTTTCTATAAAAATACAGTGTCGTATTAACTCATCGTGCCTGTCTACGAAAGTTTTTATTACTTCCTCCTTTCCTTCACAAGGAGCTTACAAACTAATAATGAAAATAATCTAAAAGCTTCCGTACCAAAAATGAAAGAAAACCCGTCGCGTGCACCTAGTGATCACAATAAACACGTACCACTGGAAAGCCCCGGGGCTTTGCCGGAGTAACCAGGGCTTATAGGATTATGAAAAATTCATTTTTCTTAGCATTTAAGCACTTACTTTTCTTTTTGTTAATTTGCTAAGAAAGTCGCCATTTTTGTCAGTGAAATGTATTATGATTATTCGTACGTACTCGTATAGCTTGATGAAATTGCAGAATTAGTTTTAATTGATGTTTTTGTGTGGAGAGTTTTAGTCAGTAAAAGTCTTTCTTATCTTTTTCATTTATAGGATAGTATAATCAGCGTTTTAATGTTCCCACTGCTGGGACTCAGGCCTCCTCTCGAAGCAGTATCGTATCACAAATATAGAGACTGTGATAACTGTAAATATGTACTTGAGTCACAAAAAAAAAACTTTTTCGATTCGGAAAAATCTTTGAGATTCGATTCGGTAATTGAACTATTTACGTAAGTTAGTTTGTATGGAACACTCGGAGTGGGAGTCCGACTCACACTTTTGCCCAGTTTTTTAGTTGTTACTCGCACTCGAAGGTGGTATGGAACACTATAATAATAAAATTGAGAAAAAATAACACAATTCTTAAGTCTTATTTTATTTTTTTTGTATTAAAGGCAAAATAAATACACATTCGGCAAAAAAATTCCATTCTACCTCTTGCGGTTTATGAGACACACCCCGCTGATACACGGACAGACAGACGGATAAAGTTTTATATGCGACACAGATCACTATGACATATTATCTGTTTCTATTATTCCATCTGACACACGCAATAGACGAAACAAAAGATCTGGAATGGCCCAGACTAGATCAACAAATATCGCTAATGTACCGGACCTAACATGAATATCTTAATACAAAATGGCCGGACCTATTATAGGATGTCCGCGTTACATTGAATCAAGGATTATTTATGTGGAACAAACTATTAAGTGCTCCAATTAAATATATTATTCGTGCATTGATGATTCAGAATTTAGAAGGGTTTTGCTGGATTTTGTTATGGATTGAAGTTTATTGGTAAATCTGTGTGTAATGGTCTCACGAGAGTAGCTATGTTACCTACAGGGTAATGACATTTCCTCATCAAGAGAAGGATCGCAGACAAGTCATGGTTAGTCAGAAGGGAACACCTAGGTGTTGGAACACAAAAGAAAAGAAAAAAAATAGGCTTGGTAGTAGTACTTATATGAATGATGATGATGATGATGATGATAAATCATGCAACGAATTCTCCCGCTTTAGGGTGAAGCGGAGCGTATCAGACTTTTACCACCTTATTCCAAAATGCGATCTAAAATAGTTCCAGGACTATTACTTGTTTCAATTGGCATTAAATAGTCCTTCAAATACATGTAGATTGCTTTTAATTGGTATTAAATTTATTAATAATCCCGAAAACTATATTAAGATAGAGTTTAATCGGGATTAAACCTAGTCATAGTCCCGGAACTATTTTAGATCGTATTTTGGAATAAGGCGGTAAAATTCTTAGTGGGTGTCTATACCTTATAAGGAACCCACTTGCCTAATTTTATGTTTGTAGTTGTTTCTGAACTTTCTTAAAGCGATACTAAGAGTCAGCGACCTTGAGTGAACAAAGGAGGAGCTAGCGTCGCTCCCTGCGCATCATGATTATTCCAATAATAATATGTCTTTCATTTATTAAGCACAACATTCATAAAAAACGAATATCCAAAGATTGGTAATTAAATTTCTTAGTATGCGAAAGTTTTATAAAATACACCCCATGGTTTTTACCTGATCTTCGCTTTTTCAGCCGTGTTAGACATAACTTTAAAAACAAATCGCACCGATTTCTATGAAAAAAAAATGTAATTATATTCGTATATCAATTTATTAATTATTAGCTGGGCGAGTCTAATGACCTGTAGGTAGTTACGCAACAACCAGCAACTACCTACAAAGTCATTGACTCATTTACTTAAAGAAATTAATTTCATACATGCGTATATTAATTCAAGTTTTAGAAAAAAAGTACTTTATTATTTTTTATTTTAACTTTACAAGTCGATAGTGTTTTGTACCGGATCGACCCTCCATGGGATTGAAACGATCAAAATTTAACGATGTATAGATATAGATAGCTAAATCAGGTAACTTTTATCATCAACTTTGCATTTTTCAATTAAAATTCTTAGACAACATCAGACATCGTCAGGTCACTGGCTAGACAATAATAATTATAGTGCAGTAGCTAACGGGAGGACCGGACTAGAGGTGACCCAATGCTCTGAATACTTCGATCCGGTATCGGTATCTGATATTTGAGACCGGGATTATTTGTGTACTCCGCTATGATAAATTGCTTTTATTAAAGTTATTGTGCTGGTTTTCGGGGAAATTTGACTTTTATGATATGGGTATTGTCGCTGAAAATGCATAGGACAGTTTTTGCAGCCAAAGAGTGGAATTTCCTGCCAGAGTCTGTGTTTCTTGGTAGCTACAATCTGGTAGTCTTTAAGTCAAGATTGAATAGGCTACTTCTAGGCAAGCGTGCTTCATCGTCGACCACATCATCGCTTACGATCAGGTAAGAAAATGGTGAAGCGCGAGTCGATTAACAGTAAAGTTTACACGCGTCCCGCTCCACCCGGAGCAGGAGAAGTCATTTGATGATGTCACATACCCCATAGGAACATACTCTCAAAATAAAAAATATCCCATGTGCTATTTTACCGCCGTGTCCTCATAGGGCGATCGGCGACAATGATCTTTCGCGCCGGGCCTTGGTTCAGGCCATGGTCCGAAGCGAGGAGGAGTGACAGCCGGTCGCCTCCTTCTGCGAAGCAGTAATGCTAGGAAAGGAGGTCACAAGCATGAGGTAACGACCCTCACGCCCCAGCCGCCGCAGGGATTCCAATCCCGATTGACGGCGAGCAATGGGTAGCTCGTCGTTCAACCGTCCGTAACCGTCTGGACCGAGCCCAAGTCGTCGACGGAGCGTATTGTTCCACGCGCGCCTCAAGGAGTTGTCAGCAAACCGTAGGGACCCAGCATGGTCGAAGCCTATTGGGGTCAAGGATCGGTTTCAGAAAGGAAGGTTCGGCCCTGGGATGAAAGGCAACGGTGGAACAGGAGTAGTTTTTTAGTTAGTAAAAGTTTGACACTATGACACTATCTCCGGGCCCACCCAAGGGCGTGGAGACGTCATTGGTCGACTTTTCCACCAAGAAAAAACATACTCCAAGGAGCTTGATGCTTTTTAACTTTTACCTTTTTTGAAGAAGTAACAAATATTCATTCGCCTTTATAATATTAGTTTAAAGTGCAATGTGATTATTGTAACTTGTACTTCTAGAATTTATTTCAATACACTTGTTTCATATTTTTTCCTATTAGAACTAAAGCCTGAAGAGTTTTTAAATCTTGACAGACAAAAGCGGCCTTATAATGTTCCCATGCTGGGATTCAGGCCTCCTCTCTAGGAGAGAGAACAGGCCGTAATCATTCACCACGTGAGCCCAGTGCGAGTTGGTGGATGTCACATGTCTTCGAATTTTTAGCTATAGCACATGTCGGTTTCCTCACGATGTTTCTTCACCGTTTGGAAAGCAGTGATGTCGTAATAAATTACACAAAAGTGATAATTGCCTGGATGGATTTGAACCCGCGACCTGACTCGTAAGTCAGGTCTTTTACTGCTGGGTTAACACTGCTCTCAAACCTTGAATGTGTAAAAGTCATTTCAGGGAATGCTTGAACATTGAAACGGTTAGAGAGTCTTACACGTGTAGGAAAGGACAACGAAACTTTATCCACAGGGGTTCTCTTAAGGGAAAGTTTTCGTGAAACGAAGTATTTTCTTTTTTTCTTTTGATTAATAAAAAAGCCGCACTTATATATCCGGAAATACTGTTTCTAGTAAAATTATAAAAATGTAAACCATTAAATTGCACATGGCACATGAAACACTATCGATTTGTAAAGATAAAATTAAAAAATAAACTACTTTTTAAAAATTCGATTTAATTTACGCATGTACGAAATTAATTTATTTAAGTAAACGTCAGCTGGGCGAGTCCAATGACCTGTAGGTGGTTAGTACGCAACGACTGACAATCACCTACAAGGTTATTGACTCGTTTACTTCAAGAAATTAATTTTGTACATGCCTATAATAATTCGAGTTTTAGAAAAAAAAGTACTTTATTTTTTATTTTATCTTTGCAAATCGATAGTGTTTCGTGTACTGGATCGACCCTCCACGGGAATAAAACGATCAAAATTTAACTGTCTGGGTAAAGATTGCTTTACCTTATAAATCATTTCAGGCCTCCCTAATCACCAAGGGGTTTAAAAAATAGCTTGAGACTAATCAAAATTTTTATAAAAATTGATCGAACCTTTTCGGAGGAGTTTGGTAACAAACACTGTTACACAAGGTTTTTATATACATGTACATTAGAAGACACGCACAAAATTCGTATAATACCGGAAATACCTCTTTCACGAAAAACTTCGACAGCAAAAAGCACAATGTTTGGTAGTTAACACCTATCTAATTTACATAACCAAAGAAAACAGAAAAATTAACACCACACACGAGAAAACAAAACCGAATTGAAAAACCTCTTCCTTTTTTTGCAGTCAGTGAAAAAAATTGACAACTATAGGCAAATAAGTTGAACCAAAATAGCCGTCATTTCTATGGGTACCCGCAGCCCCCTTTCGATTGAGAACCGAAAATCTGTTACCGCGCATTCAAGGTCGATCGCCATTTTGGTTCAATTTATATGTCGCGTATTGAACATATTTCACATTTATCACAATAAACATTACGGTAGAAAATAAATAAACACTTTACTCACAATAATGACCCACAAAATGACAAGCACCAAAGTAAATGTAATACTAGTTAAAAATTGTGTTTGTCTGTATATATATTGGGTATACGGTGCTGTTAGTAGTATGATATAACGGTAGCTGACCACATCCGGGTTCGCGTCACATAATAGGGACATCCGTTAATACTGCTACATATTGTGCAGGAAAAACCCGGAATTGAAATGGAGTTTTTAACAAAAACCCCGGGACTTACAGTCGAGTCTTTGAAACTGACCACGGGAATTTTCGAAAGAGATTCCGATTTAAAGAAGAATACCGGTGGGTTTAAAGTTAGTAAAAGTCTTATACGCTCTAATGAATAGGAATTTTTAATAAAAAACAAAACCCCGGGACTTATAGGTTTCTGGTAGTAAGTTTTCGAATTAGCTACGGGAATTTCTAATGATATACCGTGGTCTATAAACGCATACGGCAATTAAAAGACATTAAATTAGGAGGGCTTTAGTTGATAATAGTGTGACACGCTCTCTATTGAGTAGAAGCTTTTAACAAAAAAAAAACCCTGGGACTTATAGTCGAGCCTTTGAAACTTGCTACGGGAATTTCGTAAAGAGATTCCTTGGTCCGGGAACGCACAGGGCAACTGAAGGACATATTTAGGGTTTTAGTCAGTAAAAGTGTGCCACGCCCTCTATTGAGTAGGAGCTTTTAACAAAAAAAAACCCCGGGACTTATAGGTCCTGGAGCCCAAGAAAGGCACAGATGGGTTTTAGTCAGTAAAAGTCTGACCCGCTCTTTTGCTCCACCCTAGAAAGCGAGGAGTCATTGGCTGAATTCCCATAAAGATAACCACACCCCATCACACGTTAATATCGTTGCTTTCCATCAGGTGCTTGTCGCTCTCAAGGGCTATTATCGTCACACACAATTTAGATGGCACGGTTAGCGCAGTGGTTGAGTGATTGACTGCTGCGCTACGCGTCCTAGATTCGATTCCGGTACAGGACAAATATTTGTATGGCTTACAGATAGGTGTTCCGGGTCTAGATGTTTTGTGTATGTGAGTTTACATGTTTGTGAACGCAACCACGATACAGGAGTTTTTCCTAGTGTAGGGCACGAATTTAATAAAAAAAAAAAAAAAACTGGGCAAGTGCGAGTCGCACACCGAGGGTTTCATACAAACTAACTTATGCAAATAGTTCAATTCTCAACGCAAGTAACGAAGATTTTTCCGAATCGATTTTTTTTAGTTGATTTGAATGCAAATTTACATTATCAGATTTTTTCCTATTTATAAACAAGTAAATTATTTTACACCCGTATTTATAAACAAGTAAATCTAAATACTTGAGTAAAAGTAACTACTTGAGTAATAATTTCTATTCTATAGTTAAGAAAAATTTAAATTTTGAATGAATATTTCAAACGTCAAGTAATGACTTAATAAGATTTTACTTAGTAACAAGTAATTACTTCTCTATAAATACGGGTGTATGAGACCTTGCTTCGATTCCAGGGTTCTAGGTCAACGGGAAGTACCCTATGAATTTTGATTCCCTTGAAAATGTCGGAATGTGCGTTTTTTGCGACTTAAACGGCCGTATCTTTTTTTATCGTTAACTTAGAAGTTTAATTTTTTCACAGCTTCAAGGGACCGCAGACCTGAGTATACGTTTTTAATTTCAACTCGATACCTCCACGCGTTCCCGAGATAACGGGTCTTGACAGACAGATAGACAACGAAGTGTTTCTTTAAGAGTTTTGCTTTTTCCTTTTGAGGACGGAAACCTAAACAGAAGAAAAGAAAATACCTATTTATTGGATTCCCTCTTAAGATCAAAGGCCAGTATTCCGTGGTTTTCCGAAACTGAGCCGATAAATCCAGTTAAGTCCAGTTTAATCCGGATCCAGCACGTGTAAAAGCTTAGTTGAAGAAACCAGTTGTTTTGGACTCCAGACACGTTTGTTTCTGTTTTTGTAACGGAGCTTACACTTTCGATAACTGGTTCATCCGCTTGTCTATGGCTGTCAGTCTGTAAAGTTCATCTGCTTGTCTATGGCTGTCAGTGAATAAAGTGGAAGGAATTGAAACTGCGATTACATTGTTGTCCGTCTGTCCGTCTACTCCGTTTAGGCGCATATTTTGACATTCGTTAGGAAATTAAAACCTATAGGGCACTTCCTGTTGACCTACATTACTGAAATATATTTTATATTTTTTTTTTCCACAACTATCACACAACACCGTCTAGTCCCAAGCTAAGCAGAGCTTGTATTATTGGTACCAGAAAGCTGATAAACATACTTATATATTTCTAAATACATACATATTATAGATAAATAACACCCAAACATAGAACAAATGATCGTGCTCATCACAAAAACATTTGTCCTGGATGGGAATCGAACCCACGACCTCCGGCATAGCAGTAAGGGCCACTAACTACTAGACCAACAGGCCAGTCAAATATGCCAGTGAAATGTAGCATGAATCATGGTCTCATAGCACAAGTATAGGAATAAACCTGAAAAACTAAATTTTAGTAAAGAAAAGAAAATACTTAGTAGAGAAATTGCTGTCGCATGATGTTATATTTTCGTTTCGCAGTTTTAAGTGGATTTGTCTTTTAAATTTTCTTTATTTATGATAATAATAGATCTACTTAACCAATTATTTTAGTTCATCGATTGTTATGCAAAATATGACTGGTTCTTTTATTAATGTCACATTATCTGGCTCGCCATTTAAAGCAATAAAATGAATTGCATTGAATTTACATTAATTAATTATGCAAATTTTAATAGTAATTAATTTATTAGTTTAATCGCTTTTTGCATACTAATTTATCCCTGCTTTGTTTTTTTAATGATTAAATAATCGAAAATTGGTTATAGGAAAACAATAGTAAAATAAATATTTTATTGCGACTGAGGCGGAATTCGCCCGAGCGCAGGCGAGGATCTTATGAAGCCGAGTGAAGAAATGAAAAAAAAAATCGGGGCGGGTTTATGAGTAAGTAAAAATTAATTTATTCAAATTTAAAAAGCTTGCATTCAATAAAACCATGTACTGAATAAAAATATTCGACAGTGTTATAAAAGTTAAAAATATCAATGTAAAGTTTTGTCTAGATTTAAAACAATTACTGTAGTCTAATTTTTTGTTTTCATTCGCAATGAACCGTAGCCCAAATTATATTAAAAATTATGAAATCAGTCTGTGATTATTGCATAATGAAAATTTTGCATTATTACCTAACTATTCCGTTGTATTTTGGATTGGTTGCCATTTCAGCATAAGCTCATAAAAAAATATATCTTGAGAGATGATGACGAAAGGGACTAGAATATAGGTATTATTTGCTTAGCATAGCATAGCATAGTATCAGCCTTATAATGTTCCCACTGCTGGGACACAGGCCTCCTCTCTGAGAGAGGGAATGGGCTGTAATCCACCACGCGAGCCCAGTGCGGATTAGTGAATGTCACATATCTTCGAATTTTTAGTTCTAGGACATGACGGTTTCCTCACGATGTTTTGCTTCACCGTAGAATATAGGTATAATTTGCTTATTAACAGCAATTTATATTACAGTAAACTACACAAATAAGTTATACATATATTAAATTAGGATATATTTACAAAATCAGATTTAAAAATATATTTTTTACATAAAAATGGAAATGTCCAAATTGTTACGACTCTAATTTTCCGTACACAGTATCTAACCAATGAGCCTGTTTGGGTTCCCTAACATTGTCGTCTGTTACTGAGAAATCTAAACAACTTAATACTACATTTCTAGGTGTCACTTGGACAGTGTAAGCGTCTATGTATTTAGTAAATAGAAATACCCGATATCCTAGTTGTCTAGTGTAGTTCGCTACTAAATATAGAAGAGCATGATTTGACATATTGAGGCATTGTATAGATAGGATCGAAAGGACCCAGTGCCCGGAGGGCACGGTGGAGCATATGGTAGAGGTGAGGCCCGCGTGAGCAGAGCACCGCTGTGTCCTCGTGGGGCGATCGGCGGCAACGATCTCTCGCGCCGGGTCTTGGTACAGGCTATGTCCGAAGTGAGGAAGAGTGACAGGCGGTCGCCTCCTTCTGCGTAGCAGTAATGCTAGCAAAGGAGGTCTAATATGCCTCGTAAAGGTCTTCTTTGCAGTGCGGCTAAGAAAAACATAGTCTTCTATGCTGTGCGGATGCCTTAACTTCAATATGGTTTAGTTTTGAAATGACATAAATATGTACCTAAGCTGCCCTATCCGGATGATCCGCGGATACCGTACAGTGTCCTGTGAAGCGGCGAGCCTCCTTGCTGGCCTACCACCATGGGATTTGGAGGCAACAGTCCTTGCACACATGCATGACTTACGCGTGGAGATGCAACGTCGGGGCGAAACTCCGCTGCCGCGACAAGTCGCGGCATGGCGGACAGAGCTCCGGCGGGATCTCATGGTGAAATGGCGAGAGCGACTGTCGCAACCTCGTGCTGGGCACGCCACGATCGAGGCGGTAAGGCCCCTCTTTGAGGCGTGGCTGGAAGGCCCCACGGCGTCGTCACCTTCCGTTTGGCGCAGGTGCTGACCGAACACGGCAAGTTCGGTCCGTACCTGTACAAGATTCGTGCGGAGACGACGCCCGGGTGTCGCCACTGTACGGACCGCCCGGTGGACACGATGGAGCACACAGTCGAGGTGTGCCCCGCTTGGGAAGAGCATCGCCGTGTCCTCGTGGGGGCGATCGGCGGCGATCTCTCGCGCCGGGGCTTGGTTCAAGCCATGCTCCGGAGCGAGGAGGAGTGGCAGGCGGTCGCCTCCTTTTGCGAAGTAGTAATGCTAGTAAAGGAGGAGGCCGACCGCATTAGGCAAAGGCGCACACGCCGCCGCCGCCGCCGGGTTTCCGATCCCAATTTCCGGCCACCGTAGGCGCGGGCTCGCGGACGGTGGGCAATGGGTAGCTCGCTGTCCGTCCGTCCGGTAACAGACCGGTCCGAGCTCAGGTCGTCTACGGCGCGCACCGTTCCCGCGCGCCTCAAGGAGTTGTCAGCAAACTGTAGGGGTCCAGCAGGGCCGAAGCCTACTGGGGCCAAAGGTTATGTGAGACTGTCACCAAAGGCCCCAGGATAAAGGCAAGGAATGGAAAGGTAGGTTTTTAGTCAGTAAAAGTCTGACACTATTTCCCGCCCCACCCAAGGGCGGGATTTGTCATTGGATGATTTTACCTACGTTAAAAAATAAAAAAAACCTAAGCTGCCCTATTAAAACAGAATGCAGAGGTGTATCCACTTAAAAACGGGGTCAATTTACTTGAAAAGTTTTTTTTTTGTAGGTGCTAAAATCATCCAATGACATCACCGCGCCTTTGGGCGGGACTGGAGATAGACTTTTACTGGCTAAAACCCACTCCTGTTCCTTCGTTGCCTTTCAAACCGGGGCCGAACCTTCCTTTCAGAGGCCGACACTTGGCCCCAGTAGGCATCGTCCCTGCTTGGCCCCTACGGAAGTTTGTAATTTCTTAAACATTACGGGGTCTAGTAAGCTCCGTACTGTCGTGATGACAGTTTGCCGCTGTAAACCCATCTATTTCTCCCACAAAATTAAAGAAAATCCATAACAATAAGTGTTACTGTAAACTGTCATGGCCATTTGGAAGTCGTATCGTATTCATCTCCACCCTTACAATCTACCCTCGAGATACATTTACGTAAGCAAAGCCGCGATCACTAGCGCTTACAGATTCTCTCTTTAGATAAATTGCTACTCCAATACTGATTTTATTAAGGGGTTGGTCCAAGTGTAAGCGGGGAGCGAGAAATTGACTTAAGTGGATCCTACGTATAAATATTATTTGTCTATTAAGTAATATTGATTATTATTATAATAAAACTAATTTTTCGAAGTCTATTAACGGCAACAGCCCAATATTTTTGTTTTTGCTTATGTTAGCTCCATTAATTTGTGAAACAGAAATAATAATTGTTTTCCATTTATCACTAATAATACTACACTACACTTTTACACTAAACTTACATTACATTACAATATGCTTTTTTTTTAGATATGAGATCATAAAGTTAAGTTGCCCATTGATAGCAATATTTCTCTTACTGCGATTATAGTAGATACATAATACATATAAGCTTAGTATAAGCAGAGACAGTCTATAGGGTCAGTCTTTCGATACCCTTTTGGGATAATTTTGGATCATCGATATGGGACTATTATTACAAATTAGTTATTACTGAAATACAATTTCGGGGTAAAAAGTATCCTTATGCTGTTTCAGGATATGATCAACCTGTGAACCTATTTTTATCGAAATCTGATTGGCCATTCGAGCGTGAAGAAGTAACAAACATGCAAACACACAAACTTTTGGCTTAAAATATTAGTGATAGTGTGATGATTAGTGTGTTGGGGTAAAATTGGTGCTGGGGTAAGAACGTAAAATCAAAAAATTATTGATAGTTGGCTACATTTTGTGATAATAGCCACATTGCGTGCACATTAAAAATAAAGCTAAATAAGTGGTATAATTTATTTATACGGTTTTACCCCAGTGCCGATCTTACCCTAACCGACTTATTTACAGTTTTCCGCTGGACGCTTGTTGTTTGCAGCGCATCTGAGAATGTGTTTTCTATTTTATTCCTAAGCTGTCCCTAGATATGCCTGTCCTCTTTGCTGAATTAGCATCAATAACACTAATGGATTAAGTTTATTTAGAGTACTTAGTCTTATACTAACTAGATACTTACATACATATGTTTATGTTGCATTTATGTCAGACGAGTTTATATATTAATATTGTTTGGAAACTGAATTTAATTGCTGTGTCTTAAAATAGTAAATTAGTTAATAATTTTTATCTTTGATAGCGATTATCATCATCATCATCTGTTTTTCTTTTTCCCGCCTCTGGATGACCCAAGATGGAAAGATGACTTGGTCAAAGCAACTGGAAAAATTTGGATTAGCCTGGCGTGGCAGAGAGATGATTGGTAAGTATTGGAGCAGGTCTTTGCCAAAGGTACTATCAAAGACATTTCCTCCTGACCACCGTTAAGTTCATTTTTGCTTGCACTCGAAACGAAAACTACTAAGGGTTTGTTTTGGCACCGGGCCGTAGGACTCAAGCGATTTTTTTTTAAGTGTTCAGGCAGAAATGACCGCGATAGTACACAGAATATAATAAAACTAATAAAAAACCTTTTTGAATCTGAAAGAAGATTATAAAATAAAATGACATAAGAATAAAAAAATGAACAACCTATGTCATTCAACCTCAAGCACAGTGGTTGAAAATTGTCTGAACTTCAAGGCAGTAGGTATGAAGCTAAATGAAACAATTTTTAAAAGGTACTAGATAGTCAGCGTGCCTGCAAACCGCGGGTTTACCTCGAGAGCCGAGGTCAGGCTGATAAAAATATAATACCTAAATGCCTTTGACTGACATAGTCACGTAGAAACGACGTCAGTTCCTCATTTTATTGAAGTTAGCTGTCAATTTGATATTCAAAGACACATTCGAATATTTGAAAAAAGAATTTTAAAATTTTCTACGTCTCTTTTTTTTTTGTTTATGTTTTTAGTTTGGTTATTAAGTCCTTTAAGCCATGCCTTCGTATGAATAGTTAATTTGTTGGCCATTACAATATGGATGCACACATTTTAATGCTTTTATAGTATTTGGCAGCAAATCTATCAAATCAGCTTTCTTGGTAAACTTCGCTGAAGTAGTCAAAACTAGAATAAAATTCTCCAGCTCCATTTTATAAAGACCGTGCCTGTTTCAATGATTGCATACAGTCCAGTTGCGCAGACACTTGAGATACAAAACTGTACCAATTTTACATCACGGAACTTTATTTGAAAGAAACCCCACCAAAAACTCTCATTTCCTAAGCCTGTTTTCAAAGTTGTTCGGCTAGTTTTCCTAGAGATTCTTGAGAGAAAAGGGGAAAATTAATCTTGCTGTTCACTTGTTGTATAATTAAATGGCTTTCAATCGTATTTATCGTATTAGGCTGGGCGCTAAGCGACCCTCACAAAACGCCGCCGGTCAACCCCAGTTTTTTTTTTAAATTTATATAAACAAGTGCTTGACTGCGTTCCCATCTGATGGTAAGCAGTTATTTTCTTCTTCATAAGTGTACTGAAAAAGTCGTTTAATACACGTGCAAAGTTACTGCAGCACTCTGTTGCAAACACTCTCTCCTACGGCTCAGGCAAATTCTGCCTCGGTCGAAATGACCAACTTTCTCCACTGGTCTCAAAATGTACTATTCTCACTTTGGGACAGAGAGTGTCACACTTTTATTGACTAAAGGCCACCCTTTGTTAGGTGGTAAAATCATTGAAAGACATCTCCGACTCTTGGGTGGAGCGGGAGATAGTATCAGATTTTACTGACTAAAAACCGGCTCCTGTTCCTTCTTTGGTTTCGTTCCAGGGCTCAGGGTTCAGTGTTCACTTTCAAATAACCCATGGCCCCGGTCTGCCGGGGTCATGGGTCAGCTTCCGAAATGAATACCCGGCTCCGGCACAATAGGCAACGAAGGAACGGGGTAGGTTTTTAGTCAGTAAGAGTCTGACACTACTTCCCGCTCCGCCCAAGGGCGGGATTTGTCATTAGATGATTTTACCTACCATAAAAAAAACCCATGGTCCCAGTAGGCTTTGACCCTGCTGGGCTTCTACAGTTTGCTCACATCTCCTTGAGGCGAGCTTGGAAAGGCCACCCTTGTTCCTTCAGTCGCCCATAACGCTCCTGGACCTCGGTTACTCTCCGAATAATCCCACAGCCGTGGTCTGTTTGAACCCTGAACTACTAGATAAATAGTTCATTAAACACGTAAATTATAAGTTGAGATAACGGAGTCTCAATAAAAAATAAAGACAGTTTCATTATTTGAGCACAGTTGACATTCCACTTGACAAGGCCAAACACTCCGATATATCTGGTACTTAAAAATTAATAATAAACTAAAGAGTAACACTATCAATGTTTAATCACTTTCTTTGTCAGCAAGGCCGCATTGTAAATCACGATTCATTACGTAGGAACCCTATTTCAATTACTTATTTATTGCTTTATTGATTTATTAAATCATTTGATTTTAAGAGCGGGATATTTTTAATTGGGCGTAAATAAACTTATTCTTCACTGAAAATACAAATACACCACTCGGATAGGTTAGGTTAGGTTAGAAAATGAAGAAAAATAAATAACCAACTGAAAATTAACCTGAATTTTCACTTCCAATAATATTATTAACTTTGTAACTAACGTGATGAAACTAGCAATTAACTGAACCTTACCCTATAGGTAGAAAGTTTTAACTTTATTCAGTTAGGTTATTAGGTAACACCTCGCACAATACACGTAAGGGTGGATTTTACCCACCCGTCAACCACAGACTAAGTCTATAACACAATTTATAGACTACATTCATTCACACTCTGACTCTCTTGCTGGCACGAACACGCTAGGCATCTACTCTAATTTTAAACTGTAAATTCCACGTATGTATGATCCATTATTATTTTTATTATGCTTTTAAGTACAATGTTGACTGGTCTACACCGTCCTCTGATACATATCAATACGTGTCAATATATCACAAAACCCTGAAGTCCTGGTCCTTTGGAAGGCGTACGAGGAGCCGAAACCAACTCGCAGAGGTCCTTTAGATACTTTCAATGGAACGTGATGCCAACCGACGATTATCCCTATACGCACAATGCTAGTAAGACAACCGGTTAGTGAAAACTAATGTGATATTTATGGAAAACAAAGACAATAGGGCTATGGTTTTTGGAATCTTAAGTGGACTGGTTACTAGGAACTATGTTAAAACTATAGCTCCTGCCTAAACAATGCTATTAATATCCATCGGTAAAAAGGCAAGGGGTGACTTGCACACTCAATAAATGGTCCCAAAAACGGCCGCTAGCACGAAGTGACATAGCAACAAGAGCGCAACATATCCTGATGTGCTTGAGGAGTGGAGAGGTATACCACGACTATCAGGACTATCGCGGAAGTACAGTCAAGATCTTACTGGATTGTACATCCTTCTCCCGAACACGTTTGATCTTGCAATACTCCACTCAAGCCAAATAAAGGCAAGAGAAAAGTGAGATCTTAGTTCCTCGTCAGTGTTCACTACGGCCGGCCAATAAAGGCAAGCTGGAGATGAAGAACAAGAATTTTCCCGGTAGATCGGGTCCGTGGGGTCGCTAATGCCCAACAGTTCGCCACGAAACTGCCCTGCGGATTGTATCTCTCTTAGTCTGGCTCTCACCCTAGGCATGTTACGGCGAAGCAAGCGCTGCCGGTACAGGCCTAGGGTTTATTGGAGCGCGCAAGCCCTACGCCAACGTAGAGATACGGCGATGGGGTTATTATTTTTATTGATATTTTAGGTAAAATATTGACTGATCTACATGGAAATTACCATATGGTACTAAGCCTAAATTATCAATTAGAAGTAAGTATTTTTTAATTTTATTAAATTCTAAAGTCAGCATTGTGTGTGATATCTAACTATAGTTCACTTAAGGAAGAAGACAATATTGCGGCCGAGCCGAAAAATTATGGGATTACAGAAAAACACATCATTTATTTAAACTATGCCAATAGTGGTTCTTCCGACCAGACGGGTGTTGTGTCAGGTCCGGGCAACCATCCCTTAGTTGATTACGCACTATTGTATACTTCCTAATCGCACGAAAAACTCTGGACTGGGACGCAGAATTTTGTCTTAAAGTTCATATGTGGCGGTACAGATGAAGTTACATCTCAAAAGAAAATAAGTTGTAAGAAACTATAGCAAAAAACACCCCAGTAGCTATCCAGCTATTAATCGAAGTCAATCATCATAAGAAATTGACAGGCGCTAACTGCGTTCCGGGAAGAAATAACAATAATAGAGGCAAGAAAAACATTGGAACAGAATATCTCATAATAATATAATGACGGGTTCGATCGTGTATATGTAACAGAATTATGGTGAATTTTATTGACCATGTATTTCTCCGTTTAAAAGAAATGTTAATATAAAATAGTATATTTTGTTGCAAGTGGAGAAGGTTTCGCATGAGCTGTAGGTGAGGGTGTCATGGAGCCGAGTGCTGGAGTGGCCCATGTCTACACGTGGAAATTGTCGAATATACTTAAGAATAAATAAATAAACAGGGTTTGACCAGTGACTCGTGGGGGTAGCTTAGCGTCCAACCTTATTTAACCCTTTGAATACCGTAATTAGAGACACAATAGATGTGCGGACACCGGTGTCTGCTTGGGCTAGACCGTTTAATAAAAATTTTACCTCAAAAAAGAAAAAATATCTTATATATAAAAATGAATAGGTGTTCGTTTGTCTCGCTAAAACTTGAAAACGGCTGGATCAATTTGGCCAATATCTTGAAATATTCGTGATACTCCAGGGAAGGTTTAAACGGTGAGAAAACATGCAAAAATTAAAGAAAAAATAAATCCGATTATTAGGCGGTACAAAGTCAGCTAATTACTAAGTAATTTAATAAGCAGCTAATATAGTCAGCTGCGTATTTAATTTAAGACAGGGACATATTGTACAGTCCCGTATAGAAACTTAATAAAAAGAAGAGCTTTACTGTGGGAATTAATGAATGCCTGTCTCAAAAACTATTTATTACACGGTTAATTAAAAATAAATGTTAATTTATTACACAACTTATGTCAAAAACATAAGTTTACAGGAATTAGTAAGTTGCTAACGCTATTCTCCTTGGTTTCATCAGGGTCTTTGATTACTGCAGCGCTTCTTTCTTCTTCCTTGATAATTGAGTTATTATAAAATACCTCAATTATCAAGACCTTCAGTTCAGCTATTCTTGAGTTATAAGTTACACTATTTATAACTCAAGAATAGCTGAACCGACTTGGCTGAAAATTAGTGGGAAGGTAGCTTAGAAGCAGGAGACGGACATTGGAAATTAATTTCGTACATGCGTATATTGATTCGAGCTTTAGAAAAATATTACTTTATTTTATATTTTATCTTACAAACCGATATAGTGTTTCATGTACCGGATCGACTCTACACGGGATTAAAACGATCAAAAGACGGTGTATGTACATAAAAACTGTCTAATATTAGTGTGAAGTTTATAGAATATTACAGCTGCATGCATCGCTGAGACTCGCCGATGTGGCGGCACTGTATGCGACTACACACTGAGGGTGGTCGCGTCCAGGGCCTGGCATAAAGGCGCTACTGTGCGGTAGCGCTTTGTGCTGTCTGTGTATGTACCTACTAACAATAGATTTATAAGGTTTCTTATGTTACTAACAATATGGACTTTGTCTGAAATAAATGTCATATTATTATATTATTATTCCCTTTATTCCTTATAATACATATTTTTTACATTTTTAAATAATTTTTAACACAGATATATAAAAAGAAAAAAAACATTAAAAAATATAAAAAATAGTTTCCCACCGGTATCGGGAACAGGGTCCAAGCTACCGGCGGTCAGGGCTCCAGAGAAAGGAACGCCGTGTCCAGGAGTACCGCTTTCTGAATCAAGCCCTTGATCCAGCCGCCTAACGAGAGCCTCCTAAGGTGTTGGTCGAGGCTCTTGGCTATTAAGCCATTACCCGACACGACTATCGGTATAATGATTATTATTATTATTATTTACAACAAATCCTAATTCAACCCACGATATCTATCATCCTTTGTTACAAAACCTTATACCACCAACTGTGCCTACCCCGTCTCAACAGACGCTATCGTGAAGATATCTAGCCTAGGCATCGCGAGAGCATCACAAGACCTAGGAGAAAGCAAGGTCTTTGAACCTAGAAAGTACTGACAAGTTTCTTGAGCGTGGCCAACGTTTTGTAGTCGTTAACTTGATATGTTGCTACAAGACTGGATGAAGTATTTAGTTAACTGTGATTCGCTTGTGTGTGCAGTGGCGTAGCTAGACCACTGACCTGGGGCAAAAAAATGTTATGTTATGTTATGTGTCTGCACCACCCAAAGGTCGAGTGGTAGAAAATACCTAATGCATTAAGTCCGACAATGTTTTATTAGTGCATAACATTTAAAAAACTATCCAAACGCTTAGTTGACTCTTCGCGTGATCTAAGGGCTGGCTTTTACCCCGGTCAGAGATTAAGTATTGCCATACAACGTGGCAATGCCGCCAGCCTTTTGGGCACACTTCCAATCGACAGCGATGCGGAGGAGTTTTGTGACGCCATAATAAGCTAGAAATAATTGCCTTTAGTGCATGTATATATAGTTTTAATTAGATATTTTTATTTTTCTTGTTTTAATACTTTATTTAAATTAAATATAGGTTCATAGTGTTTTAATTAAATTATTAAATCCCTTTTTATTACTTACGTGGGAAATTATCAAATAACTTTTTCTGCTCCGTGTTGAGCGTTAAGTAGTGACAGACTTTTACTGACTAAAAGGAGTTGCCATTATAGTGTTATATTGTAATCTATTTTACGGACTGGCCGGTTAGTCTAGTGGTTAGTAGCCTTGACTGCTATGCCGGAGGTCGTGGGTTCGATTCCCACCTAGGACAAATGTATGTGTGATGAGCACGATCATTTATTCTGTGTCTGGGTGTAATTTATCTATAATATGTATGTATTAAGAAATATATAAGTGTGTTTATCACTTGTCTAGTACTCATAACACAAGCTCTGCTTAGCTTGGGACTAGACGGCGTTGTGCATGACAGATAATGTAGATAAAATGTGGAAAGTTGTGGAATATAGATATATATAAAGTAATAAACACCCTCCATCGAACAGAACAAGAGAAGACACTTGAACTAATAAAGTAACTGCGACAGCTTCACGAAAGTATCAAATCAAAATAGAGTCGTAATGCAGAACAATAATGGCATAGAGACGGCATCGCGCCGATTGCCGATAAAACAATTTATTTGTTGAGCTGTTCTATCAAGGTGTGTTGTGGCTAGAGAATGAGCGAGTTTTGTGAATTGACGTAGTCACGATGGAAACCTAATGAGCGTAAATCAGATAGAGTTTATATATTATATAATCATATCTAGCTATATTATACCTATTCCTTATTTTGTCCTACATAACGAGCTATCCTATGTGAGCAAATGCAATACAGGGTGTAACTGAAAAAACGTAATTTCAAATAAGGGATCGTTGTACTTACCTATTATGATATTTGTCGTGAATTCCTGTTCGTCAAAATAGTGCAAATCAAATTGTTAATCTGCAGATTATTTCATCGAGTCCGAAAGCTATCTTAGAAGGTCGGGTAGAGATAAGTATTTCGTTCAATATATTTCACGATTTAACGATATAGCATTTTTCTCTGTTGTTTCTGTTAGAAATTATCAAATATTTTTTTCCGCTCTGGGTTGAACGAAACTCTTTAAAACATTTCCGCAAATATTAGTAGGAAGCAGATATGAGTCAAGTGGTACATGTAATTAAATAATTACAAAATATCTGTCTGCTTCGTCACCGGTTGTTTGATTATAAAGACCCATGTCCGGACTAACTAAGGCTTGTGTGCCTTTTGTATGCCAAATTAATTAATGTTCTTCTTTAAATAATCCTTCATATTTACAAAAAAATAAAAGAGTAATTTTTTATAAAAAAAAAACTGTCGCCCTTTAAACCACTAAATTACACTTATTCAAGTTTTTTTGTTTCAAACCAGTTAATAAATTGCT